>CM046438.1:3596322-3926119 GCA_025506505.1 Flaveria sonorensis
AAATATGATTTTATGGAGTTTTTAAACTCACTATGATCAGAAACGATAAAATATCTGATTCAGTGTATTCTATTTTATTTTGAAAACATAGTTGAAAGTTAAACGAATTATTATTTTGTTTTAGAAGTTACAATATTCTTTTTAATGTTACGTCATTGGCAACGAAAGTAGAAACATGATGAGGTGTATGTGGTATCTGTTACACCTTTGATCAACATGTTATTTTATTTATAGATTATTTTTCATTTTTATTCATACTTATTTATAACTATCAAGAGATATTAAATGAGGCAAAATCAAATAGCAAATAAGCTACAACAAATATAGTTTTAAATCGGGTTAAAAGTTAGAATGACGTGTAAATACCGTTCTTGAAAAAAATGAAACAAATACTAAATAACCAATCAACTCATAGCTTGAACTTTTAACCACATCTCTACATCGATGTAAAACTTGAGGAGCATAATGTCTATGAATTTTAGGTTTAGGGTTTGATGTTATTTAAATATATGATCTATAAATTGTGTCTGTTAACTCTAACAAATAAAATTAGTTTCCCTCTCTATCTAATAAGGATTTTAGATGATATATAGATGTCATTACTGTAAACTTATGTGGGACATTTAAAAATGACATCTATATAAAAATCTTTAAGGGTTAATAGTGCCTGAACCAATAAGTTAATACCTCGTATGAATCATTGATACTTATATGTTCTCAAATAAGTTGTTCGTATGTGGTACAATCGACTCAATAATTAATTTGAGGTACAAGTTTGATAGAACTAGTTAATATGCTTTGCACAACTTAATTATTTCTCGATCCGTAGCTCGAGTGTATGTACAATGGATTGGTATATCAATTTTACACCTAGAAGATGTTGGCATGTTTTATACGAGTACAATTAATCTACTAAGCAAACCTACGATTGTTCGATCACTATAAATACACAAGGATTCTTACCGTCCCTATGCGGAGAGCGAAGAAATACTTGGTCCAGAAGTACCATACTTAAGCGTGATTGATGCACCACTGTATCTTGTAAATATCACCAGACATGGTTTCACATTCATTCGGAAATGTGCTTGCGAAATAAAGTTTTAATCTAACACGTTGCACTATTTTTCCTTTCACTAAGTTTTTGTCCATTTGGTTTTTTTAGGAAGGTTTTTAACGAGCCAATGTAACTAATCTAGTGAAATCAATTTATTATATAGGTCAAAATGTCTATTTAACATCATCCTGAAATATGTTGTTAATTTTATATGATAAGCGTTGTATTCTTTTCCTTAGCTATGTTTTATCCCGTTGGGTTTTCCTAGTAAGGTATTTAATGAGCCAGCTTCACAAGCGTATTGAAAATTAAGTATCTTTTGCAGGATTTAAGACATGTGGTATGATAAGAATAGAATTCTTGTCTACTTGATTATGCTTATGCAATATATCTATAAGACACACATAGAGTTCGATTACAAAGACATAACAAAGTTCTTGACAACCAAAATAAGTACAATTACACTATATGAAAACGATTGCAACATGACTCGTACAAATTAAAAAAAGACTAGATCAAAGATGAACAATCCACTATCAATGAAGAATATGCCACATATGAAACATGCATGTTAAATTGAAGAGGGGAGGGGGAGGGGGGGGGGGGAGTATTATACACGATATACTATTTTTTCTTAACTAAGTTTTATCCCACTGGGTTTTGCTAGTAAGGTTTTAACAAATCAACCTAACTGATCCTGTTGTATCAGTTAATATCGATTCTAAAGAACCGAACCAACATTATCCAGTAATATAATATTAATAGTATATAATATAAGATGTTTGAGGGGGAGTGTTATAACATACAAATCATTTTATTGGCTCAACCCAACATCTGTAGGCTTTAGGCTTATAGTTTGATGTTCTAAATATATATAATGTATATACTGTCTGATAACCCTAATGAATAAAATCAGTTTTTCTTCGTATTTTTTCTTAGATTTACTAACACTTTTCAAATAAAACAAAAACAATGTTTAAAAGATTTCGCTTTAAACCCAAAATCCAAATTAATTATTACATTTTATACGGTTTGTTACACCCTCACAAAATAGAAATCTCCGCAAACAAACACGCAAAACGCACCTCCTCTACCGTTGTCCCTTTGGTCTTTCCCATCCCCATTGGTATATGCTCAAGGAATCTCGTCTTATCCCCCTTCACCCGCACCCCATGTAAATACCCACCCCCATCTCACTCGCACTTCAACACCAATGGCGACAGTAACCGTAACAACCTCCTCCCTCCACCACAACGGCATCTACTTCACCTTCCCGGCGCGTGACTCTCACGCTCTCTTCTTCAACTCTCACAAGTCCCTCCGCCCGAATAACAACAAGCTTAATGTCAGTTTCCTCTCGTCGGTGCCGTCCTCCGGCCGCCGGAGAACGCTCGTATCCACCGTGCGGTGGAGTACGTGCCTCCGGCGCCGGAGTTTGACTTCGGTGAAGAACTCGAGCGATTACGTGTGCTACGATCGAAACTGTTTGATTGCAAAAGTTTGAGAGAGAAAGTTCGTGTAATCGATTCTGATTCGAAAGTGAAGCGGTTTTTTAGGAGTGGAGATTGTAAACGATTTGCTAGGGTTTTGGAGTCGTTGGATTTGGATGAGTATGAGATGTTTCTGCTGAAGTGCATTGTTGCTGCGGGTCAGGAGCATGTGTTGGTGTCGGGCTACGAGGCGGAGTCGGATGGTGAGGGTGAGTTTGTGTCCGCTAGAGAGTCGTTGAAGAGCGCGTTGTATACTTGGTGAGATGATTGAGAATTGGGATTCGAGTGATGATCGGAGGTTCATGTGAAGAAGAAGAAGAAGAAGGTTGACGCTGTTGCGTTGAATTCGTTGTTGAAAACTCTTCGAGATGTTGAGGAGTTTTATGATTGTATTGGAGGGATTATTGGGTTAGTTTTTCGTTTTTCTCTGCATATTTAGTTACAGTTGTTGTATTTCAGTTTGAATTTGATGTTAACCTGATTGTAGTTTGAGTTTAAGATAACCTATGGTTGCATAACCATTAACCACTCTTTAGGCAGTTCAGGATGAATACATAACTCTGCATATAAACTGAAGTTAACATCACCACATTGATCATTATACTAATTTAACTCTTTTTATTAGAAGTTTGAAGTCCAATTATCGGAAATAGACTTCTATTTATGGATATCCTCAATTGCTGTTAATATTATGAGCATGTAGTGTGTATGTGATTATGTATTTATGTTCCATAATTCTTTGAATATGTACACCTTATATTAAATGCTAATTGTTTTTAGACTGGACTATGAATTTGTTGTTGGAGATGTTGAGGAGTTTTATGATGTATGGAGGGATTATTGGGTTAGTTTTGCTTTTTTCTCCACATATTAAGTAACAGTTGTTATATATAAGTTTGAATTTGATGTTAAGCTGATTGTAGCTTAAGTTTAAAATAGCATGCGGCGGCATAACCACTCTTTAGGCAGTTCAAGATGAATGCAGAACTTCTGCATAAAAAGTGAAGTTAACATCACCGCATTGATTATTATACTAATTTAACTCAATTTATAGTAGTTTGGAAGATACTTGTGAATAGGAAGTCCAGTTATTGGAAACAGACTTCTTTTTGTGGACATCCCCAATTGTTAATATTACGAGAATGTAGTCTGTATGTGACTATGCTCCATGATTCTTTGAATATGTACACCGTATATTAAATGCTAGTTGATTTTAGGCTGGACTATGGA
Source organism: Flaveria sonorensis (assembly GCA_025506505.1). NCBI lineage: Eukaryota > Viridiplantae > Streptophyta > Magnoliopsida > Asterales > Asteraceae > Flaveria > Flaveria sonorensis. Next base: position 3,600,097 of record CM046438.1, read on the forward strand.
TCAATTCATTATGATATACAACTATACAATGCTTATATGATTTTATTGTGTGTATTGATGATCGTATACTTTTATAATTGAATTTCTGGCAGATACCAACTAACGGTTTTAGAGATTCTTTCTGAGTCTGCACATGGGGAGAAGAATACTAATTTTCAGAACATAGATAACTCTAACTCAATAGGACTGCAATTTGTAGAAATTCATCCTCCAAGTGTACTTGATCTTTCTCAAGACACAGAATATGCAGCTCAGGCTGCTTTATGGGGAATTGAGGTAAGATGAGATTATGTTTTGTAGTTATTTCATAAGGTACTTGGAAATAGTGTCAGGAAATTTTGATATTTTAAACTGAATTTAGGGTTTGCCACGCCTAGGAGAGATTTATCCTCTTGGAGGCTCTGCTGACAGGCTTGGATTAGTGGACTCGGTCACAGGTGAATGTCTTCCTGCAGCAATGCTTCCTTATTGTGGCAAGACCTTGTTGGAAGGTCTTATAAGAGATCTTCAGGTAGGGTCTTTTTTATGTTTCTTATGAAGATGTTGATTGAGATTGAGATCATGCAATCTATTCTTTTGCAGAATTTTTAGGACTTTCATTTGCATTTGCATTACCAATGATATTATGTCTAACGCTTGTAACCAATGTTGTACAATTGCAAGGCTAGGGAGTTTTTATATTTCAAATTATTTGGAGAGCAATGCATAACTCCTGTTGCAATTATGACGAGTTCGGCCAAGAACAACCATCAACATATCACATTGCTGTGTGAAAGATCCAAATGGTTCGGAAGAGGTCGATCCAGCTTCCGACTTTTCGAACAGGTCTTATAAGTGGAATGTTGACAATGTATTGTAAAAGTGTTTTTAGGCTTAATTGTAATAATAGGCAATACTTAGTTTGTTATTAATTGTTCTTGCCAGCCACTCGTCCCTGCTGTTAGTGCGGAAGATGGCCAGTGGTTAGCAAAGGGACAGTTTTTGCCTGTCTGCAAGCCTGGTGGTCATGGTGTGATATGGAAGCTTGCTTATCAAAAAGGCATTTTCCAATGGTTCCGTGATCATAGAAGAGAAGGTGCAACTGTTCGACAAGTCAGGTTTGTATAAGTTTGTTATCTAAATAGATACCTTTCTCATGTTGCTGGATATGACAAAGTTGTGGATCTGTACTTTCTATCTTATGTTAACAGATGTAATCTTGCAGTAATGTTGTAGCTGCTACAGATGTGACCCTCTTGGCCATGGCAGGGATTGGACTGCATGAAGGGAAGGTAACATTTTTGTCTGACCATCAAAGGAACTAATACTGCTGCTTCTTGAATATAATAATTATAGTAGAAAGCTATATCATCCAGATATAATGCAGTCAGTAGCCTTTATAATTAGATGGCACCTTTTCACATATAAAACTAGGTGTCACTGTCACAGTGGATAATGTTCAGAAATGGTGTCAATCTTGCTCTGTGTTAATCTAGCATTCCAGCGTCTTTGGATCTGGATCAGTTGACACTGTCACAGAGGATAATGATCAGAAATGGTGCCAATCTTGCTCTGTGATAATCTAGCATTCCAGCGTCTTTACATAGATTGACTTTAGCTAGAGCCTAGAAGGGCCTAATTATTTGTTGTAAAAACTATATTTCTAACTGATAACTTTTCAGAAGCTTGGTTTTGCATCATGCAAACGAAACTCTGGTGCTACAGAAGGCATAAATGTCTTAGTTGAGAAAGGCAAGCCTGATGGAACATGGACATATGGTGTGTCTTGCATTGAGTATACTGAGTTTGACAAATTTGGAATTGCTGATGGATCTTCTTCTAATAGGTACTATCTAAACCCGTTTATTGTATTTCATGGAGGCCAAGTAGATAAATGTTAGCTAACTATAACTTAGGCAGCTATATTGTATATTTTGTAGCTTTTACAAACTGAACCAATTATTCTTTCATCAACAAAATGGTTGCTGTTGAGATACTTGATTTAAACACTAGTGGAATGCTGACTGTCATACACTCATCCTTTCCTAAATTAAATGTAGATATACTTCCTCTCCACCTAGTGGCCAGGCAGCATATACAAAATTTAATTAGTAGCTATTACTTGTCTAGCATTCAATTTATGTTGACATGTAGCTTGCAATCAGAGACTACTTGATTAGCTACTATGTCAATTTTTCAGTATACTTTTTTTTATATTGATCACTAGTAGGAGATTTTGTACCTTTGTCAATGAATTTATTATACAGTAATAGTAGTATAAGATTCTTGTTATTATTCCCTTGAAATATTGTCTAGAAGTTTTGTAAATTGTAAGCAGAAAATTCTTTTTATATTCTCCAATCAACCATGTTCATTTGTTAAGTTTGCAGACAGAGTTCCCAGCAAATACAAATATCCTGTATGTGGACTTGAATGCTGCAGAGCATATCGCATCAAGTAAGGATGAGACAAGTTTACCTGGCATGGTGCTGAATGTGAAAAAAACAATCAATTTTGTGGACCACTTTGGGCTCCAACATGGGTATGTTATCTGTCTACATAATCTACATAAAGGATCTTTCAGTTTCATATAGCATTTAATTTCTCTGATTATTATTCTAATTTCTCCCTTTTAAGCTATGATCTATGATCTAATAACACGTTCAATCAAGCATCCACATGCGTCTGTACTTTCACTGTTTTAGGTTTAATTGATGTTGGAACTCAAAGAAACCAAGAATTTCATATGTTGTTTTAGTTTGTCATTTATTTTAATTTTTGGATATTTTCTTCCCTGCTTATTGTTTAACTTGCTTTAAAGTTAAAAGTGTTTCATAACATGAGCATATACATCTTATCTATATTCATTCTATGTTTTCGAAAAAGTTTATAATTTGGTAATTTTGACTTGTTAGTAATGGGGTTAAAACAGCCATATGAATCTATGAAGAAGTGACTAGCATATAATGAATATTGCCACAATTCTAGCCTCTTAATCACACTTAAGGAAGTTAATTTTGTTATACATTGCATATAATAGTCGTTTCTATAAGTTTTTAAATTTGCTTAGTATATTAGTAATTAGATTTAGCTGTTCTTTTCTTTGTGCAGTGTTACAGGTGGGCGCTTGGAATGTACAATGCAAAACATTGCTGATAATCTTGTCAATAGTTTTCCCTCTCGATGTTCTGAAGGCGTAGAAGGTATAATGAAATTTGTTTTCTATATAAGGTGTTGTATTATCATGAATTTTACTGGGTATGTTTGTTTGTTTGATTGTGTATTATACTAATATCATGAACTTGAATCTTCTTTATGCAAATCTTTTATTTATGTAATCATAAAATTCCAGCCATTTTTGAAAGTCTCTTGTATTGAAGAGCTATCCATTTAATGTAAATGCAGAAATGCTAGATACCTTCATAGTCTATAATCATCGAAGAAAGGTTACATCATCTGCCAAGAAGAAAAGAAAGCCTGCTGACATGTCCTTGCATCAGGTCCATTTCTCTATTTTTCTTTCTGTTTTTCCGTTTTGTACATATGAGTCTATGAAAAAAGCATGACTGATGTGCTTTATCTTGTTTCCATTTACTTTTTCTGTGATATTTAATATTTTTGCTTCTATTTCTTTAAACTCAAAGTGAAAACCTCTCAAGTTTTCAAGCTGGTATGTGTTTACTTCCTATCCTCTAAGTCTGCTAATTAGGTACTTTGAACTATGGGTGCAGACTCCAGATGGTGCACTTCTTGATACGATACGGAATGCGTATGATATTCTTTCATATTGTGATATCAAGCTGCCTGAGGTACCATATACTCACTTTTATTCGGGCATCATTTTGCTTAACATCAGCTTTCATATATGAGAGATATATGGTTGGAGTGTGGAGGATGTTTGGTACTTTATTTACGAGCAAGTAATTTTTTACAGATTGAGAGTAATGATAAATATGCTGATTCCGGACCACCATATCTCATCCTGCTTCATCCTGCTCTAGGTCCTCTTTGGGAAGTCACTAGACAAAAAGTAAGCTCATATTTTATCTTCTGTATTGAAACTGAGTAACAGAATTCCATATGATTATACTAGGAACATATCTCAACAATTTTGAAAACAAAAAAGTCATGTAAATGTTAAATATAAATGGTTAATAAAATCAAAATATATCCATTACAATAATCTGTATATATTATCACTGAATGAAGTGTTGCCCTTTATTATTTCTCACTTTTTATTTGTCTCTTTATACTTTACAAGTTTCATGGAGGTTCAATTTCAAAAGGTTCTGAATTACAAGTAGAGGTTTCTGAATTCTTATGGAGAAACGTTCAGGTTTAACCTGTTTGCTCCTGAGTCATGCTATTCATAACCATTTTTCACCATACTAAAGTTATTTCTGTTGATCTTAGCTTGATGGGAGCTTAATGGTCATGGCTGAAAACATCATGGGCTCTCAGATCGACAGAAACCATGAGTCCATACTTCAATATGGTTACAGGTAGTACATGGTGTACTAGTGCACTGTTAAGAACTGAAAAAAACTGATCCTTACTATAAGACTTTGGGCTGAATATGTCATCTATACATTAGGTGTGCACGGTGCAAGTTAGTGAACGTAAACATACGAAATAAAGGAATAGACTGGAGTTCAGATAAAAATCTGTATTGGAAGCATGATGTTCTGCGGTTCGAGACACTAAAAGTCATACTACATGGAAATGCTGAATTTGAGGCTGTTGATGTTAACCTCGAGGTTAGATTTAACAGATTCCCTTTTCTTCTCATCTTTCTACTCTCTGGATTTGATTTAAGAATGTGATCCATATGTTCATGGTCAAATACTTATTACCTCTTTTGTTCTTTAGGGAAATCATGTGTTTGAAGTTCCAGATGGCCACAAGATGACGGTCACATCTGGAAATTCAGGTTTTCTTACTGTTTCGCATCAATATTTTTGTAGCTCCATAGTACTCAAAAGCAAGTGTCCTTACTGCTGCACATTTGGCATCCATATATTTATATAATAATTGGGCATTTGCTTATATCATCTTTAATCTTGAATGTGAGATCATATTTGTTTGGTATTAGTTTCCATACGGGTTATATGATATTAAAATGTGTCTTCATTGCTATTTTAATTTTCTCTAAACATGCCTTTTTGTGATCTATGTTTGTGTGTATCTATTAGATGATTATTTGGAAGGAAATGATCAGTTTATCACATTTCTTTCTACGAGAAGCGCATACATATGTACATGTGTGTGTGTGTGTCCTACTTACGGTCTTTAAACTTTTGGTACAGGTTTATCTATACAATTAAATCCTATTAAAAAGGAATTTATGGACAGCGGAAGCTGGTTTTGGAAGTACATTCTAGAGGGCAAACATATTAAATTGGAATTGGTGGAATTCTAGAGGACTAACGAGATTGTTCGCCTTTTGAGAATCATCGTTCACAGAAGAATCCGACCTCTTTCACCCACGTGGTTAAAAACCCCCTTAACCCCATTATCCTTGTAATAATAGTATATTCATTACGAGCTTAGTATGATGACCTGTAGGGTCTCGGTTATATTTCTTGTAAGTTATTGTAAATCCTGTGTAAAAACTCTTATTGATCTATTTATACAAAGTTATTTGTTTAACAATTCTTGATTTTCATATATCTATCATATTGTTTTACATAGCAGCTTCAACTTGGGAAGGATAAAACAATATGTGCATTCAATGAACAGATAAAAACAACACTTTTCATTTATCTCATCTCCACGAATTTACATTTTTAATTTCACTTTGCAATATATCCAATCTTGTTATGTGTTCTCATTCAGCAGGTTTGGAAGACTGTGAGCAGCATCTGTTGAGCAATCTAAGCAGAGCATCAGCCTTTCGTTGAGCTTTCATAGACCCATCAGCGGCCAAGCTTTGAAGAGATGGTATGCCTCTTGGATTCATTAATAATCTTCTAGCAACTTCATCACCACCATCTTTACATAGCCCCAATAATAAAGTTAATGAATTCTCCTTTCCTTTTGGAGATCCAAATCTTAAAAGATCAATGAGAATTGGTACCAGAACTTTACTCTTCCTTATTTCTTCAAGTCCCTCGGGACACCCCAATAACAGAGAAAGCACTGCCAATGCATCATCAGTGATTCCCGCCTTATCATCCATCAACAAATCAATTAAAAGAGGTACCGCCCCTGAAACAACGACATTCACTTTGTTTACACTATAAACTGCAAGATTAAACAATGCGGTTGCAGCATCTCTTTTTCCAGCTGTAGTTCCATCTCTTAGCAGCCCAACTAAAGATGGAATTGCTTTGGGACGATTACCAATAACCACTTTATAATCATCGATTAGCGATAAACTAAATATTGCTGCTGCTGCGTTTTCTCTTGCTTCCATTGTTTTACCTGAACACAGTACATCTACTATGCTGTCTATAGCTCCTGCAGCCACTATTAACACCTTATTGTTGTTGAATATAGAAAGGTTAAGAAGAGCTGTGACCGCATTCTCTTGTATTCTTGGATCATGGGAAGAAAGTAAGGTTACCAAAAAAGGAATTGCCCCCGCCTCTGAAATGATCCTTCGGTTATCCATTCCAGTTTTGGCAAGTAATCTCAATTCATAAGCTGCTTGTCTTTGGATATCAATTGAACCCATTGCTAATTTCCCCACCAAAAATTCTGCTGTCATCTTTACAGTATCCATGGCGGCTTTTGTGGCGGAAATGTGATCAACTGCCTTTTCAGGTAGCTTTCTCTTCACACTTGGGCTTCTTTCAATATGTGATGATGAAGAACTTGATGCTGCGGGATCGGTTAATGGTATGTTGTTTTCTTGACAAAATTGGTGGATCAAGCTTTTGAGTGCATAGTTCGGAATGAGTGCCATGTGGATTAATCTCTGTCCACTTTTGGGACATGTATGGTGCCCGGAGTTAATCCACTGTGCAATTGAAACCCGATCGTACGTGTGCCCCGATGCTACTATCACTGGATCGCGCATTAAATCAAGTGAAATTGGACAACGGTATTCGTCGGGAATGTTGATGACCATTGATTGAGAAGATGGATAATGATGCAGTTGGGAATACTTGTGCATAAATTCTTCTTCAGTGGTTTTGTGATCTTCTTTGTTAAAAACCATGGTTTTTGACAACGAAACAAGTGAAATGAGATTGTTGATATTGGAGACCACGATAAGCCCCCCTGTTCCCGCTTGCTTCTCTGCTTCAGCCTCAAGTTTTGAAATCTCTTCTTCGTAATCGATTGGGGTTTTTAATCCTATTTCTGCCATAATAGCTTTGACTTTCTCAAAGTCAGTGACACCTTTGCTCTTGCTGCCTTTTGAACTACTAGACATCATCACTTGAAGAAGCTCCTCTCTTCTTTGAATCTCTTTAGCTTCAAGCAACAAGTCAAATCGTTTGACTTGTTTATGAAGAAGCTCCACTTGCTCTCTGGTGTCTGCTGCTATTTTCAACAAGCTGAGAGGTAAAATATCCAAAGCTCTACTCATTTCTTTCACAATCACATAAAATTGATTTGAAACGCTTTCTGTTCGAATAAGATTCCACAAACAGCTACCTTCTTTACACGCTTGTATCAACGACTTCACCCTTCGGATAACCGAATAAAGCTCAGTGAGACACAAGATGGAAGAAGGTGGAAGTTGACTGTTTGTTTCTTGAATTTCTTCAAACAATGATGAAAGAAGTTTGATCCTTCTTATCATTGTTTGAACATTCTTGTGATGTGTGATTGGAATTTTCTCCACGGTTGTTACTTCATTAGAGATTTGGATTAATGATTCTAACAAAGAACCAGTCGGAAGTAAGCCTGAAGAAACCATGATAGGAGGAGGTAGAGTTACATCCATGGTGTTCTCTACTATTCATGATCAATGGTTAGAAGGTCTTAGATTACATCAATACATAAATGTATTAATAAATGTATTTTTTAATATAATTTGTCTGTTTCTGTTTGTACTATTCATATAGATGGCAAGAAGAATGAAGGTAACGAGTCTTTGCTTGCTGCCATTTGGAGAATTTGCAGGCCTTTCTTGTAAGTCTTCTTAACATTATATTATTCTATCCCTAATTTTGTATTCATTTTTTAATTCATAAGAGCCATGTCAAAGCTTTTATTAGCTGGTTTAATATTCATTTTGTTTCAAGTATCTTTCACCTCATTATTAGTTAAATATCTGCTGCCAGTTTAATGCCTTAGGACTTGTACACTGCCCACAAACTTTAGTACAAGCATCACGCATAAAGATCTTAAAAAACTACATTAGATTAGATGATATAAGTGATTAATTTATTAATAATCAATGGAAAAAATAGGATGTGCATCAAACATGTTAGCAGACTCTAATTCGATTGAACTATACGATCCAAACTTATAATATAATGAAGATTTTAACACCATTGAAATCCAAAGAATTAAACGCCACTAAGCATCTTTTAATTATGAATATCTATATTTAGTAACTTATCATATGCTAGGAAAAGAAAAGAAAGTAGATGTGGTTGCGTGTTGACTTGGGAAATTGTCAGCTTATTGTTGGATTATCTGTTGAAATCAACATCAAGAAATATTTTCTAAATATTCTTGAGATCTTTTTTTATTATCTAATATTACAATAATTGCAACATTAAGGTTTACATTTTGTTAATCATTAATGATGAGGAGAAATCTAGCGTACACCAATAGGTAAGTAGCTGGCATGTCGAAAACTACAATGTTGAATAGACAGAGGAAAAGCCAAAGAAGCCTAATATTTTCATTAGTTTAGTTAGTATAATAGGATGAGGGGACTTTCTCATGTAGGCGTGTAACAAGAATATGCACAGTTGAATTATGTTTTGACCTGGTCTTCTAAAACCAGGTTTGTGGTATCAGAGCCATACTACTTCTTTTCTCCTCTTCTAAGGTTCAGATTAGTATGTTTTGCGATTGAACACTTTGCGGATCTCTCATAACAGAAAACCAACTGGTTCGACATATTAGATTCTTATCAAGTTGTAGATGGCTTGTTGTGTGAGTTGTAAGTCGGCAAGAGGTTGCGGTAAAGTCTCTACTTGGTACGAGCTAGGAAAACTCGGTATTTGTTGTAGAAGTCTAAACCCAGTTATGAACCAAAATAAGAGTCTGTCCTGTTCTTTGTAGTTCTAGTTTTAGAAGATTATTTTCGTGATTAGTTGTATGGGATATTACATGTGTCTAATGGTTCTAAATTCTTTATCACTAGTATGCCCTTAGTTATCCCTTATAGTGTATTTTCTAAACCTAGTAGTTTTCTTTTCCATAGAAGTAAAAAATATAATAGGTACAACATCCAACCAGTCGTTAAGGAGTTTGTTCAAACCTCCAAGTTTGATTCACACCAACTCTCCACCACAATCTTTATACACCTTATCACCCTATCCTTTTTGTAACGCTTCGAAATGTTAAAGCGAGCAACTTTGTAATAATGGGTTAAGTTGGAGGTTATTTAATAAAAAAAAGAGAGGAAGAAAATGGACTATGGCCAATTAGCTCCATGGTCTAAGAATTTGATGGGTTTAAGGGCCCATAAGCACCCATTAAACAACCCTAATCTGTCATTTTTCTCCTTTGCAACCCAAACCTAGCATTTTTAGAGAGAGAGAGTAGAGAGAGAAAGTGAAGGAATCAAAGGATGGAAGCTTTGTTGGTTAGAGGATTGAAGATCTGATTGTTTGTGCTTTAAAACAACAAGGAAAGAGTAAGAAATCCAGGTATGAATCATCACCCAAACACCTCTTTAGATCAAAATTAGATTCTAGGGTTTTGGGTTTTGGGTTTTGAAAAGTTGCAAAGAATCACAAAAATGTCACATTTTTACGTATGAAATCATGTAAAAAGCTTAGATCTAATTTCATGGATGAAAAACTAAGGATTTAGACGTAAAAAGTTGAGATTTTGGGTTAAAAACGAGTTGGTTTGTCATTTTTATACGTTCAGCGAAACTGCTAGTTCTTCCTGTGAAACTGTGAGTTCTTCCTGCGAAACTAAGACAATCTCCTTACAGCGAAACTATAGTTTCGCCGGTAATTTCGCAAGTGCATAGGTAGACATGTAGATTTAGCGAATCTAGGAAATTTCAACGAAAGTTAGGCGATTTTGGCAGCGAAACTGTCATGCGAAACTGGCTGCGAAACTGCTGCCGAAACTGTGTAGAAAATGATCTATTTGTGTGTTAACTTATATGAAGACTGTGTGCCATGATCCTAGCTTAGAAAACTTAGACGTGAAATTGCTTACTGATCAGGTGAGTTCTAGATCCTCCTTATTTACACGTTTTCAATGTTTTGGGGGCGATATGCATACTAAATATACAATTTTTATGGCAAAGATTTCAAGAGGTTTTAACAAAAAAAATCGAATTTTTTATAACAAATTATGCTATATAAAGTCTTCAAATAAATTTTCTTCGCGCTGACCTGGCAGCCCGGCCCCAGCCACGGGCGTTGCCCCTTGGACCCCACTAGGAGCTGCTGCCCCTAAAACCCCGCTATCAAGGGCTACCGCCCCCGAACCTCCGCTGTCCCGCGGAGGGTCGGTTATACTGGTTGTATTCTTATGTTGAAGAATGCGAATATATGGACTATGAGTTGATTCTTAGCATGTATAAGTATATGTATAACTAAAGATGAAAGTGAAACCTAAAAAAATGTTATTGAGTTCATAACAATGTATCATTGCTAAAGTAAAGTTTTGCAAGCAAAGGATAAAGGAGAGTTGTATTTGTTATGCTCTCATGGATAAAGTAAAGTCTTGTGTTCATTACAAGCATGGATAAAGTAAAGTCTCGTGTTTATCACAAGCATGGATAAAGTAAAGTCTTGTGTTCATCACAAGCGGGGGTCTAGCCTTTGGGCAAATCTCGAGACATACTAACCGGGAATTGACGGATAAAGAAGAATAATAGAAAATAAATAAGCGAAAGCCTTAATGATAAAGTATTGATAAAGTGACGGTCTGTGCATAATAATGTTTGTTCATGTTATGACTATTTTAGAATGATAAAGTCAACATAGCTTGCTAAATGATTATCTAATAAAATAAACCTAAAACTCACTCAGCAAAGTTGATTTTTGTATGTATATCAGTTGACAGGTGAGTTGTTGGGCTTAAAAGAGCGAGGGCATGGATCCAAAGCTTCTTGACAAACTGAAGACTGACATCCCTGATTAAGAAGATTATTAAACATTCTTTTAAGACTTGTTTAATGTATTTAAGACAAAGTTCATGCTTCATTTGAATTATGTCATGATGAATTTGAACTAAAGCAATTTCCACTGTAAATGTTATTTAAATGAATATTTTAAATTTTTGTTTTGCTGTGATTGACCAACTGTGAGGCTTCCTGAAATCAAGACCTTACACCTTCTCTCAGACGTTCCAAGAATGTATCAAGGCTAAGGATATACTTATATTCACTTCCATGATATAAGACTAACTCTTATATTTCACGAAACAAAAGGGTACCTGGTGTTCTCTCGTATCGCTTTAGTTGATACTAGATTTGTGAAATATCATCACGCCTGTATCGAAACTATCTTAAACTCGTTGAACGTTGGAACCTTTGTTGCCTTCTATCCTAACTTTAATAAGCCTCCCAACGACCCATCACCGTTAACTGTCCTGAAAGCCTAGATTGAGATCGGTGGTACATCATAGGTCAATACTTTTTAGTCTACCTTTCATTATCAGATGACATATCGTGTCCAAAACTACTTGTACATCACGGTCCCCGGGCGAGACAACTTTGACGATGCACTATTCATAGAAGTTTATTCAAACGCTATGCCAACCTACACCTATGTCCTAGGTAGGGAACTATCCAGATAAGAGCTTGCTAAACTTCTTGAAGAAAAATAAATAACTAATTACGAACAGATGCACAAGGCACCAGTCCAAACCACAACGACCCCCAACTTTGTCCATCACCAAGATGGACTTGTCGAGGTCAGGTTTGTAAAACGGGATCAGAAGGATGTCTTCTTCTTGATTTATATAATACAACGAGTACAAGCTTCAAGAAAGACAACACACCATTTGTGTGATTTGTTTTGTAACTGTCAGGATTCTTAGATAAAACATACAGGGTGGAGTATGATGAAGATATCCCTAAGAAGAAAAGAGGATCTCAAAGTTCTTTACATATATGATATTAAACCGATTATCCAAGGGTTGGTCTTCTTGGTAAACCATTAGGAAAGTTTGATTATTATTAATTGTATCACAACTCAACACCAAAATCAAAACTAAAGCCAACAAAATCTTCACCGCCCAAGAACCCTCCTAACCAACCTGGGGAATGCAATACGATTAGACCAACTACCTCATCACAGGATTACCAAATTGAGTTCCTTTTATTGACAACCTTAGAGAATGTTCAGTAAAAGATCAAACACAACTGGAAGATACAAGCCCCTACCATCATGGGTTTCAACGTTGTCTTAAGTTTAAGTACTTCCGTTGAAATTATGCTGAACTGGAAAAGCGAAAATGCTGAGCCTAAAACCATCCCCTCAAAACCATCATGGCCCAACCAAACAATATATCAAAGAGACAATATAACTTTTGATAAATAGGATGCATGATCTCAAAGGCATCATATTTAAAGTCAATTTGAAAATACTTGTGCTTTATAATGAACTATATTAAATAGTTTGAAGCTACCCAACCTTAGAAACCCCAAAAAGCCTTATCAAGAAAGAGGCTGAAATGAAGTTTTTAAAGACACAGTTTGTAGATTTGAAGACACAACACAAATAACAAAGGGTTGTTGCTCTAAACAATAACCCATGAAGATTACCATCAACACTGCTTGTAAGAATTAGCTTTGATCCGCAACCGTTACACATTATACCGTTTTCACAAACTCATCATCCATGAGCCTTTAGACAAAAGATCAAGCACAAATTTAAAGCAAGGGTTAGAAAAACCTCTCTAACAAAGAGTACATCCTCAGACGATACAAACTAAAGATCATCATCAAATAAGACAAAAGATCCATCGTAGATCTACAAGTTTTTTATTACAGTTTTACGATGGCCTCTTCTAAAGTCACAAAAATGATAAAAGTTGACGAGGAGAATCATATCACCTCCTACTTGTACCCCCTAAATCAGAATAACAAGGCATGGTTGTCATTCATAGCTTCAATAATAAACAACCATTCTGATGATCAGGACGATGATGATTGAGCGATGGATGGCAAATTTGTCTTGATACCATGGTTTAAGGAGTGCAAAAAGGAGGGGATGGGATCCTTCTTTTCAATTGGTATACTCTCTGCGACTTTAGAGGTGGCCATCATAAAACTGTCATCTTGAACTTGCTTGTTTGTAGATGGATCTTTTGCCTTGCTTGTGCTATCTCTCCAGATCTACAACCAATGTTTTTAGAAATTTCATTTCAGTCTCTTTTTCAAGAGGCTTTTGGGGGTTTTTGTGCTTGGGTTGTTTCGAACTATTTGGAGTAGCTCATTAGGAAGCTTAAGTATTTTCGACCTGACTTCATATATGATGTCTTCGAGACCTGACTTCATATATGGGTTCATTAGCTTCATTCAAGCATTCTATTCTACACATAGAATGGAATTTGATTTGAACCGGATTCGAATAACGAATCTGAATTTAGGTTTAGAATATCAAATTGAGTCTTTATCCAACCAAGTTATGAATTAGGTTTCCGTGTCGAATTCAAATCCATAAATTTCAAACTGAACCGTTTCAAATTCAAGTTGTACTTTTATCATATTTCAAATAACCCAAAAACTAACCCAATGAACATCCTATATTACTGTCACCCCATCAATATATATAAAATATTATTAAAATATAACAAGTTATTCACACATTTATCTAAGTTAAAATAGCTTCTTCAAATGACGCTTTGACCATCATCTTTTCTTAAAAAGTGTAGCAGGCTGAAAATATAACACAATAGGACACCCAAACTTCCAACAAGTATATCTTGAGATGGGATTGGAGTTACAGGAGTCATAACCAGTCAACGTAAATCTCTTGAGATACTACATAAGAAGAGGGAAGAACAAGGCACGGTCCTTCCTAGATGTGAAGCACAACCTTCCTCAATTGAAGGCACATGACCGTGCGTATAGATTGCACGAGCGTGCGCAGGTAGTGGCACAATTGTGCCTTAAACCACGTTGTACTACTATAAATAGAGGGTCAAGGTTATGTTCTGGTCACTCAGAAATCGATTAAGAGGTATATTAGAGGTTCCTAGTTGGTGTAGGAGCATCCAAGAATCATCATGTAAGGTTTTGTGTAGTTTAAGCATGATTAAATAATTGATCTAGCCCATAGTTATCAAAAGCGTTCGGTTGGAGCTCCTAGGAAACAAATCCAAGCGATGCCCATTAATTGTGCTTTCATTTACAATGAATTAAATCGCAAACGTTCAGTTTCGGTTCATTGTTATCTCTTTTGTTTTGGTTCATTGTTATATACGGTTAAATATGCTAGTTCAAAGAAATGTTTTTCTTTTAGTTCATTGTTATATATAATTAAATATATTAGTTTAATGAAATTTATGACTTTTAGTTAAGTGTTTGTATGTTGGATTTCTTATTTTGTTTACTTTGTGTTGAAATCTACAGCGGATACATTGAAGTATACATCGGATGAACAATTAATATCGAAGAATAATAATCAACCAAAGAACAACTAATGATTCAAACATGAACTACACACTTACATTAACAAGTAATTTACAAAGTGGTTTCAAAGAAAGATGAAAAACAAGAGAGAAATCAAATCCCCCAAATCAATTCCCCGCTCCCCTCTTATACACGGCTGTTAACGGCCATTAACAACCTAACTAACTGATTAACACATTATACCCCTGAACTAATACAAAAGAACAAACAAGTCCTCACACTTGTCTATTTTGACTTTACTCATAACAATCTCCACCTTAAAGTCAACATAGACTTTAATCAACACCTAAAGCTTTCACACAAAACTTAAACTTGAAACTTGAAAGTGATTTGGTAAACATATCAGCAAGATTAACACTAGTATCAATTCCAACAACCTCAACTGCACCAGAATTGACTATATCTCGAATGAAATGAAGCTTGACATTAATATGCTTAGTTCTCTCATGAAGCATATTATTCTTTGAAAGCTGCACTGCCCTTTGATTATCACAGAACACCACATGCTTCACTAACTTTAAACCCATCTCACCAACCAGACCCTGCAACCACACAGCTTCCTTCACTGCTTCAGTCAGTGCTATATACTCCGCTTTATTAGACAATGCTATTACTGGCTGCAACTGTGCTTTCCAACTTACCACATTACTAAGAACTTTAAATG
This sequence comes from Flaveria sonorensis, assembly GCA_025506505.1. NCBI lineage: Eukaryota > Viridiplantae > Streptophyta > Magnoliopsida > Asterales > Asteraceae > Flaveria > Flaveria sonorensis. Next base: position 3,615,477 of record CM046438.1, read on the forward strand.
CATACCTAGTAATTGACCTGTCCCTGTCCAAGTCCTTAGCAAAATCAGCATCCATAAAACCTTCTACACACTACTTGTCATGAGAAGTATCACCAAATGACAAGCCCCATTCCTTAGTACCACTAAGTTACCGCAAGATCCACTTGACAGCAACCCAATAAGACTTACCAGGAAAAGCCAAGTATCTGCTTACTAGGCTAACAACATACCCCAAATCTGGCCTTGTACAAACCACTAGATACATCAAACTCCCTACCACATTAGCATATGGAACCTTTTCCATGTACCTAACTTCTTCTTCAGATTTTGGGCATTCTTGACTTGACAACTTAAAATGTGAAGCCAAATGAGTCTTAACAGGCGTACACCTACTCATGCCATAGTTCATCAAGAACCTTTTGGTGTAAGAAGTCTGAGTGAGCCTTAGAAGTTTTAACTTCCGATCTCTATGTATCTCCATACCCAATATCTTTTTAGCAACACCCAACTCTTTCATTTCAAACTCTATCATGAGTAGCCTCTTGACTGCTGCAACCTTTTATTTATCCTTCGCAGCTACTAACATATCATCAACATACAGCAACAAGTACACATACTTTCCCTTATCATACTCTCTAAAGTATACACAACTATCATAAGAACTTCTATAAAAGCCATGAGTAACCATAAACTCATCAAACCGCTTGTACCACTGTCTTGGAGACTGCTTTAGCCCATACAAAAACTTCTTTAACAGACACACTTTGTCTTCCAACCCATACTCTATAAACCCACAAGGTTGATGCATATAGATTTGCTCCTCCAAGTAACCATGTAGGAAAGCAGTTTTTACACCTAATTGCTCTAATTCCAAATCAAAACAAGCAACCATAGACAATAGTACTCTAATAAAGGTATGCTTTACCACTAGTGATAAAATCTCAGTGTAATCCACTCCAGCCTTCTGAGTGAACCCCTTTGCTACCAATCTAGCTTTATATCTAGGACCGATGCTCCCTGGCACACCTTCCTTCAGCTTGTATAGCCACTTACAAGCCACCAGCTTTTGACCTGCTGGCCTATCAACTAGTTCCCAAGTGCCATTCTTTTGCAATGAAGCCATCTCTTCTTTCATTGCTTCACACCATTTATCACTATCCTTTGAACTTATGGCATCTGAATAATTCAGTGGTTCATACATGGGTTCTTGTTCAGCTGTAATAAAGGCCACAGCTGAGATATCTTAATTATCTCTAAACCTCAGGGGAGGTATGACCTTCCTTCTTGGCTTGTCCCTTGCAAGACTATACTCAGAAACATCATGTTCTTCCGAACCTTTCTTTTGAGACTTGTCTTTGGAAGATCCAGACTTGCTTTCGAAAGATCTAGACTTGCCTTCGAAAGATCTGGAATTGCCTTCGGAAGATCTAGAATTGCCTTCGAAAGATTCAAGCTCCACCTCAAGCTGAACTTCATCATTCCTTGTCTCATTAGAACTGGACTCCCCACCTTTATTGCCCATCACATCTTTATAAACCATGCTTTCATGAAACACTACATCTTTACTAGTTATCACCTTAGGAGTGCCCTCAATCTTCTATAATCTGTACCCCTTTACTCCCTCAGGGTAACCCAGAAAAACACACTTGCAAGCCCTAGGTTCAAGTTTACCTTGACTCACATGAGCATATGCCACTAAACCAAACACCTTCAGCCCACTATAATCCGCCTTACATCCAGTCCATACTTCCATTGGACACCTTATATCCAAGGCCCTGGAAGGTGACCTGTTAATGAGGTAGGCTGCGGTAGTTACAGCTTCTGCCCAGAACTGCTTTGGAAGCCCTGAACTTGTCAACATACATCTTACCCTTTCCAAAAGAGTTCTATTCATGCATTCTGCCAACCCATTTTGATGGGGTGTTCCTAAAACAATCAAGTGCCTAGCTATCCCATTCTTTTTACAGAATTTGTTAAACTCGGTCCCACAGAACTCAAGGCCATTATCAGTCCTTAACTTCTTTACCTTCTTTTCTGTCTGAGTTTCAACCAGGACTTTCCATTCTTTAAATGCACTTAAGGCATCACTCTTTGCCGTTAGGATGAACACCCACACCCTTCTTGAAAAATCATCAATTATAGACATGAAGTAACATGCCTTACCTAGAGAATGTACTCTATTTGGACCCCATAGATCTGAATGCACAGTCTAGTATCCCCTTGGTGGTATGTTTACCTCTGTTGAACTTTACCCTCCTGTGTTTTCCCATCACACAAGTTTCACAGAACCCATAGTTGCTTTGGGTTAGCTTACCCAAAACCTATTGACTACACAACTCACTAAGGCCTTGCTGACTGATATGACCCTGCCACCTATGTTATAACAGGGCTGTAGCAAGATGATCTTCAGAAATAACCACTATGGCTGCCCCCTGGTCACCATGACCATCCATAACATAAGTGTTATTGCCTTGCCTTGATCCAGTTACAAGCACCAGAGCTCCTTTGCACACATTGGCTTTACCATCTCTTAAACTAACATGGTAACCCTCCTTTTCAAAGGTTCCAAGTGACATTAGGCTTCTTTTGAGACTGGGAATGTACCTTACACCTTTAAGGAATAATTCACTCCCATTCTTTAACTTTAACCTAACTGTGCCAATACCAAGAATGTCACATGGCCTGTTATCACCTAGCTTAACAATTCCAAGCTCTTGTCTCTTTAGTTCAGAAAAATACTCTTTAATTGGGGTCATGTGAAAGGAACAACCTAAGTTCATAACCTAACCTTCCATGACTTCATCATTAGTCACACTAAAAATGTCAGAACTTTCATACCCTTTGGAAGGATCATCTTGTGCAGCATTGTTGATGTGACCCTTATGACTTTCACTAACATCATTCCTTTTCTTCTTCCATTCTATGCAGTCTCTCTTGAAATGCTTGTCAGAATTGCATACAAAGCACCTCTTCTTGGTCTTAGACTTGGATCTTGATTGGCCCCTTTTCTTGAAGCCCCTTTGATCAGATCTACCCCTCACCATCAGCCCCTCTCCACCTTCATCCTTATGATCAATTCGTTTCTTTAATTATTTAGAATTCAATACGGCTAGCACTTCTTCCATCGACAAAATCTCCCTGCCATACATTAAAGTATCCACGAAATGCTCATAAGAGGATGGGAGAGAGGTGAGAAAGATGATCGCCAGATCTTTCTCATCTAATTCAACCTCTATGTTCTCAAGATCCAAGATGAGCTTATTGAACTCATCTATATGATCTTCTAATGACTTTCCTGGATTCATTTGGAACGTATACAGCCTCTTCTTGAGATACAACTTATTGGCTAGTGATTTCGTCATGTATAACGATTCCAACTTTGACCAAATCCTTGCCGCTGTGGTTTCCTTTGAGACTTCTCTCAACACTTGGTCACCAAGGTTGAGTATGATCGAACTGTGTGCCTACTCCATGATCTCTTTCTTCTCTTTTGCTGTGAGGTTCCCTGGCAGGCGTTCTTCCCCGTTTAGTGCATCTACCACTCCGTTATGCACCAGCAGTGCTCGCATCTTGACCCTCCACAACCCAAAGTCATTCCTCCCATCGAACTTCTCCAATTCCAATTTTGTCGACACCATCTTGTTCTTTCGTCAGTTAATCTTTCACCGATCCGAGCCTTCACCTAGGCTTTGATACCAATTGTTGAAATCTACAGCGGATACGTTGAAGTATACAACGGATGAACAATTAATATCGAAGAATAATAATCAACCAAAGAACAACTAATGATTCAAACATGAACTACACACTTGCATTAACAAGTAATTTGCAGAGTGTTTTCAAAGAAAGACGAAAAAAAGAGAATTCAGATCCCTCAAATCACTTCCCCGCTCCCCTCTTATACACGACTGTTAATGGTCATTAACCCTAACTAACTAATTAATACATTATACCCCTGAACTAATACAAAAGAACAAACAAGTCCCTACACTTGTCTATTTTGACCTTACTCATAACACTTTGCAGTCTCTTCCTTTTATTTAATACATTACAGTTTTTTCTACTCGATCAAGACTCTTTCTTGTGAACTATTTTTTAATATATATTAATTTTTATTATAAAAATTTGCTTCTGAATTTGATGTTGGACCCTCAAAATACTGGAAAATTGATCCGGTATGAAAGTATAATTTTTTGGTATTTGACAGTTATTTTTCATTACATAAAATATTTTATAATTTTTTTTATTGTTTTAGTGAGTTTTTTTTTCTTATTCCCATGCTTTTTTGTGCTTTTCTCCTGGGCCATAATCCCAACCAATTGCCTAGAGTGTGCCTCACACTTGATAACTATGACCTAGCCTAGGTTATTAGCCTTAGTTATTGGTTATAACCTAGGCTTGTTATGTTATATAGGTATTTGACTATTATAAGTGTGAGATACTCTGAATACATGCTATACATGCATGTCGTTTATTCAAAGTGACTAAATAGTGATACATATGTTTCCAAATTGATAAATCTTTGTGTTATGCTTTGCACATGTTGCATTTAAACCTTTCTATATTGGTTATAGTGGTACCGGTATAATTGTTGCGTACTCCCGGTGGTTAGCAGGGCCTGATAGGTGTGGAGCCTTGGCCGCGTAATGCGTAAGACCTTAAAGTCAGTTAACCTTGGCAATAAAGAACGTAAAATCAGGATATGTATAAATGTTCAAATGTGTATATATAAAATGAGCTTATGCATAAACAGAATAAATTTGAGATAAATGTTTTGGATGCTACACTAGCTCACCAGCATTTTTGGCTGGCATATGTTTTGTTTTAAATAAATATATCGCAGTGATGGTTAAGAAAGAAAATTAAGAAGATGAAACTAAGAAGTAGCAACTCCATGGATCATGTTAAGTAGTTACGATGACGGTATCAATTGTTCCTAGCACCCCCGTTCGAGGGTAGGGTGTTACAAAATATCACTTTGACTTTACATTAATACAAATGTCCTTCTCAATTTGCTACCTTTCTTTAAGTCACTAAAAATGTGACACATGTCCAACAAAAGTGGAGCCGCCCTTAACCTTTTAAAACTAACTTTATTGAAGACGGATGTCACTGATTCTCTTACACCTCGTGTCACAATCGCTCCACCTCTGTTTTTTATTTGAAAAAAAGTTCAAAATGAGAACAGGGTTGTCGCCACGCGAATGGACCCGTCCACAGAGGAACAAAGTCTGACGACTTACAACAGAGTCGTCGACTTTTGGTTAATTTTTTCTTAAAATAAAAAATCTAGAGGCGGGGCTGACCATAACAATATCGTAAGGAAGTTGCTGCCATCATATTGGGGGACATTTTGAGAATTTGAGGTAGCATTTAGTTAAATGGACATTATAAGTAAAAACCTCAATGAAAGGAAATTTCATTTTATATGGATGCCTCCTTTTTCCCGTCAGAACAGGTAGAAGGCAATCAGTGGCTTTTAGCTTCTTACATGTGATGAACCTCAGTCACTAAAGTTGATTACTGTTGTAGTGCATATATAAAAACAAAAACATCAATCTACCAGTGAATTGTCTCACACATAAAGCTAGCTGCACGCACAATTTTCCTTAAAACTGATCCAATATTATTCAACTTCAATTCTAAAAGATTTCACCAACAATGCGATATTATATTATTATTGAATTATTTTCTAAAGATACTATACCAATTATCGAGGGCTCCTCACAGATTGGAACCGACTCTCCGATACAAATCCTAAAATTCGGAGCCCTTTTTTTATTATTATATCTTGAAATAGAGCCTGGAATCTGAGTGCGGTTGCCTTACGAACGAAGTATGAGGTATGCACTGAAATGAATCGTAAGACTAACAAAAGTTAATGGTAACTAGATTTAAAACATGCGGCGAGATAATTTTTCGTATTTTTTTTGGGAAAAAAGCCGGATGAAAAAATGCCTTTACAAAATCTTGAACAAAAAGCCCACCCCCAGTAGGGTTGTAAAAGAATCAAACTGAATGAAGCCTTGTTTATGTTCGCCATTAAGAATTAAGAGTTGAATGTGTTTACGAACCGAATGAAAATTCTTGTTCGTGTTTGTTTATAAGAAATTGAATTTGTTCACGAACATATAACCGAACGGTTAACAAGCATATAACTGAACAGTTCATGAACACAAACAAACATATACTATTTAAAGTTAAGCACTTAACATAATGATAATATGCATGATTATAAATGAACATATTACCGAATGTTAACAATTGTTAAGTACAAATGTTAGACTAATTAATAATTACAAAATATTTAAAGATTAGGTGGTTTAATTAAAATTTTAAGTTACAAAATATATAAATATTTAATGAACGAACATGCATAGACATAAATGAACGGGCATGAATGGATGTAAACGAATATCTTACCGAATGTTCACGAACGCAAATGAACGAACACGACCTTTGTTCATGTGCGTTCGTTTAACTAAACGAACGAATTTCTTGTTCACGTTCGTTCATGCATAAACGAACGAGCGTATACGAACTTCCCGCCGAACAATTGTTGAACGTTCAGTTTATTTACAACCCTACCCCTGGGGGCCAGGATTCAAACCCAAGTGGGTTTAGTTTGTACGGCGTGTGCTTAATCGCTTGGCCAGGAACCTCATTCATAGGGCTGCAAACGAACTGAACGTTCAGTGAACAGTTCGTGAACCGTTCGGCGCGAAGTTCGTTTATGTTCGTTCGTTTAGTAAATGAACGAACACGAACAATAAAATTTCGTTCGTTTAACGAACATGAACACAAGCCGTGTTCGTTCATTTATGTTCGTGAACGTTCGATAATGTGTTCGTTTATGTTCGTTAATGTCTGTTCGTGAGCGTTTGATAATGTGTTCGTTTATATTGTTAATTTTTGTGTCAGTTATTTTTACGACTATTATATCAAGTATTTTTTATATTTATGTTAAGTACTTATTTATTTTTGATTGATTTTGTATAATATTTGTAATAAAAATATAAATTTTATTCTAAAATAAATCTTTAATCATTTGTATTCATTTGTGTTCATAAGCTTATTTGTGTTCGTTATGTTTATGAATAGTTGTTTGTGTTCGTTTGCTTTTGTTTATGTTCTTTGTGTTCGGTAAGTGTTCGTGAACAGTTCATGAACATGTTCATTTCTTAATGAACGAACACAAACAAAGAATCTCGTTCGGTAAGTGTTCGTGAACAGTTCATGAACAAGTTTATTTTTTAACGAACGAACACGAACAAGGCCTTGTTCGTGTTCGTCGGTTCATTTGCAGCCCTACTCATTCCGGTTTAATCCCTCCAAATCCAATCAAAGTCTTATACATGCAAATTCCAAAAAACCAAAAGAAAATAATAACAAAAGGAAAAACTTATGCTTCAATCCCATAACATATTCTACTTGTCTGCCACTATTCATCTGTTTTAAAATCATACTAAAATATATGTTGGAGCAATCAATTGGATCAATCTGAAAATATATGTAAACACACATATTTGAAGTAACATACTTCGACTCTTTTCGTATTGTTGAACTCGACTCATATTTGAAGTAACACACATATTTAATTCATCAGCTTGCTTCTGACTCGAGAGCGTTATGACTCCATCTACGTGCAAAGCAAAATATCACTTGTGCCTTCTTTTTAAACTTGCTACCATGATGGCCACCACTCAAATCTTTTTTGCCCCCTGTTTTGTTCGTAACCCCTTTTCCTTCTTTTTTTTACTTCTTCTTCCGGCTATAATAATAAAACATAAATCGTAATCGGTGGAACTTACTTGGTGATCCTATTTTCATCTTTATCTCTCTTGGTCGAGTTCGGATGCTATCCTTTCTTGATAGTCGAATCGATTTCTTCTCCACCCTTGAATTCCGATCGGCTCTACATTGGTTGTGATCTTTAGCTCTGATACCAATTGTTGGAGCAACCGGAAAATATATGTAAACCCTATATTTGAAGTAACATACTTCAACTCTTTTCATATTGTTGAACTCGACTCATAAACCTGAATACAAAACCTTATATTTATAGTAGACATAAACTAATTATAATCCAACTCAAATAATATTTAAATAAACAACTAGATAAACTAATAATTATCTATTTCAAATAACTATAGATAATTTCTAATTATTTAAATCAAACTTTTGGTTTAACTCCTTGACCTCTTTTACTTTGTTCAAATTAAACCTTCAATTATAAACATATCAAGATTATATCTTTTAAAAAAATATAAATATTAATATAATTTTCTTTATTAATATAAAGACTGAAATGGTTGAGATGGGGGCACAAAGGACAAAGAGACACACATGCAAGATTAAATTAACCCATGGATAATAGTCCCATGGCAGGTTTTGCAGCTTCCAGTTGTGTAGTTTGGTCCCTGTGAGCTAGCCTACCTTAAGTAAATGATTTTCTGTTTGCGGCTAAATTTTATATCTGCCTTATCAATTAAGAAAACAACAATAAGTATCATTTTTAAGTATTTATACGTTAGGTGTTACTCGGAGATCAAGGACCCTATTCCGTTCACCCTCTATATCTCTATATTTTCCAAACTTTGATCAATACAAAAATAAACAAAATCGCTGCAATATCATGCATCTTCGTCGTAACCATGTGTAAATGCCTAATGAGGCGTTGGCATATCGTACCCTGGTCACGAAACATGATTCTTTAATTTACTCTTACCATGCATATAGTATATATATTTCAGTTACAAATTTTAAAACCGTCATTGCCATAATTCACTTCTCACAAAGTTGTTAGAACAATCTTTACACACATCAATTAGTCTCATAAGTCATAACTAAACCAAGTCATGTATGTTTTAATATTTCTGAACATAACATTTAATTTGTTTTCATCCAGCGCACTGAGAAATATACAAAATTGGATGTTACATTGTTACACAGTAAACTCTTAAACAAATTGTCAATCTTGTAGGGATATTTTGCTTGTGTTAACGTTTTTCCCAAAGCAAATGCTATATTATGAAATTTTAAGATATATACTAAAAAATCCCTTGTTATCATGAATAACATATATTTCACCTACAAGGCTACAATCTATAAGGCTTAGCACTACATGCTTGCTGAGTACTTAATACACATACATATCCTGGTTGGTGTGTTGATTACTCAACAATAAAAGGAATATATACACCTATTTTCAATACTTCAACTAAATATCATTCTTGTTAAAAAATAGCAAGGACTTGTTGGTATCTCTTCTTCTAAGGTTTAGGGTTTAAGCTTTATGATAAATATAATGATATAGATTTACAAGTAATATTAAATTGACGTGTATTACTTGAAAAAAAAAGCTAAAAACATGTCTATATGTAGTTGCTAATGTGAGACCACCTTACTTATAAGGTTTTTGTCTCTTAAATGGGAGACCCTGAATTCAAATTCAACACACGTAGAACAATGCAAAACAGTTTAGGAGTAAAAGCAAGGTAGATTTTTTTAAACGGTAAATGTACGACACTGATTCGAAGAATATGTATTATTTTAATCAGACCCGTCTATCTGTTTCCCAACCGAGACCACACCCCCAATCCCCTCAAGAGAAAACCTACAACTACTAAAACCTCCTGGCTCAACACAGAGCAGATTTTGCTCCGAGTGAGTCTTGAATCCAAGACCTTTCACGTATCTTATCTTAACCACTTGAACTAAAAATTACTAGAAGCAAGATAGATTTGTGGTTAAAAAACAATAAACAAATAAATAAAAATGTAGTTGCCCAGGTTAAGGTTATCTAAGACAGCTGTAACATGACATAACCAAACACAAACTAAATGCACCAATCTTGTTCCCCATGTTCCTTCACAATCCAACAATCCCTTAAAGTTGACCAACACACCACCACCACCACCACTATATAACACCACCGCCCCCCTCCACCACTCACCACCACCCAACACCACCACCCACCTCTCCCTTTCATCCACCTTCAAACTTAGGTTTCATCGCCACCTCTATATTCTCCTCCTTTAAATCACAAAAATGAACACACACAACAACAACAAAAACCATCATCCCACCACCTTTACACCACCACCTCCGGCCACCACCGCCACCCTAAGTCCACCGTGTACCTCCACTAGAAAGTCCAAAGGCAAAGGAGGACCTGATAATAGTAAGTTTAAGTACAGAGGCGTTCGGCAGCGGAGCTGGGGGAAGTGGGTCGCGGAGATCCGCGAGCCGCGTAAACGCAGCCGGAGATGGCTCGGTACGTTTGCGACCGCGGAAGATGCCGCACGAGCCTATGATCGAGCAGCGGTTATTTTGTACGGCTCGAGGGCTCAACTTAACCTCCAGAAACAGTCTTTAGATGTTTCTGTTTCTGGACGTAGTAATAATAACAACAATACCACTGCCTCTGCCAGTACCGCAGGGACAAACACTTCTTCATGTCCCCGCGGTGATGGCGGAGACGTTGGTACACAGAGTCTCAGGCCGATACTTCCTCGGCCTGCGGCTTTCAATCTAACGTTCTCACATGATCAAACGACGTCGTCTAGGGTACCAATTTTGGCTAATGATCAATTTTGTAACCCTATAGTACAACATAGTACGAATTCTGGTGGTAATGTTGTAAAATACGCTTTACAACTTGTACAACCACATCAGTACTTACCTCACACAAGCATCAACAGTGGAAACCGTACGTCAGCAATTGAAACCTCGTATGATCCGAACTCAAATACAAACCCTAGAATCAGCATATTTCAACAAGAACATTTGCAACTGTTACAACAGTGTGAGAATTATCAACCGACGATAGAAGAGGTTAATTCGTTGTTAGGTTTGGTGGGATCGAACATTACACGTGTGTCGAACTCGCCGGAGAAGATGGTGGTCGGAGATTCGGTGTCGGATCCTACTGCGGTGGGTGGTGGTGGCTCGTCGTCGCCTTCTCTTTGGTCGATGACTAACGACGACGAGTATCCACCACCTAGCATATGGGACTATGGTGATCCATCGTTTGATTTTTGAAGGTTCTTATACATGGGGTGAAATTGAAATCATTTGATTCGAGTTTGGACCCGTTTTCTGACGGTCTGTCTGGTTCTGAAAACACTGATTTCGAAAATTGAGTTGAAGGATATAAATCTGACAAAGAGGAAGAATTTGGTTTGTTTTCGTTGTTTTAATTAGGAAATTTAGGGTTTGATTTTGTGAGGAAGTATTTGTGATGATCAACGGTTCGGGTTTAAGTGGTTTTTGACAGTGAAGATTTCATCTATTCGTCTCACTGTTTGAAAATTAAGGGTTTGTCGATTTTTTTCTATCAAGTGAATTAGATTACTTGTATTTTAAGTTAATTGATTTTAGTTGGAGAAATTAGTTTATTTTTAGCTCTCTAGCTTGGCCGGTTTAATTAATTTTGTTTCATCTTTTTGAAGATTACTTTTTTCTTCTAATCTGGATTATAAGTAGGGGTGCAAATAAGTCGAGCTACTCGCGATTGGATCGACAAAAAGCTTGAAATAAGCCTAGTTTTATTGAGCCTGAGCAATAAAAATAAAGCTAAAAATGAGCTAAGCTCGAGCTCTATCAAGCCAAAATGAGCCGAGCTCGAGCCCGACTACCCTAAATTACCCTAATCGATGGTGTTGCAACCCTCAATTACCCTAATCTAAAAGGGGATTATCGTCAATAATAGGTTCAATAGAGGATTCTATGAGTAGACCACTAATATTACATTTTTGTCTTCTTTTAGGATCATGGTGTGTGATATAACATATGTGTATGCCTCGTTCCTAATCATCAATACACTCATATATATCCCGAGCAGGTTGCCTATGTGAATCCATTTGATTAGAATACCGAAAGATCACTTGATGTCTTTTCTCATTTAGATAGTACTATCCACGTTTCTGTTCTTTACAATCTACATAAAATTTAGGCGCAATTGCAAGCCGTATCTTCACGTACCTTCGGTTTGGCGACAATCTACGTGAGAAAACTACTATCATTCGAGAAGCACTCATCCAATTAATTAAGTGGATGGTATATTTTCCTATAAATCTAGTGATACAGAAAAAAAATTAAAGTGAAAACGATTTATAGAAAGGAGAATGGAGTGAATTAGATTATAATGTTAAGAAATGATATATAATGGTTAAAATAAGAAGTTTATTTTGGCTAAAAAACCTAAGAAACAAATTAGGTCATCAAAATTTTTAATCTAACATTAATATAAGGGTTAAGATTCAAGTGAAGGAGAAAAAAAGGTGAAAGGTTTTATTTTAAATAAATATTTTTGTTGATTTTTTTAAAGTTACTTTTTTTTAAACGTGATAATTGTTTCATACAATATTATTTTTTTAAAAAAATTATACTATAAAATCAAATATTTTTTATCTTTAATTTGAGTATAGTAAATTGTGTTGTTTTATATGAAATTATGCTATGAATAGTAAAATAGCAAATGTAATGAATAAAATAACACATAATATACAAAAAAAAAACATATTTTTGTGGTGAAATACCACAATATTATAAAACAACACTACTAGAAATATACATTTTAGGATTAAATAATATAAAAACATCACAAAGATAACATCATAAAAATGTAAAACGTCACAATATATTATAGGTAGTATAAATAACAAACCAACAAAACAAAACATTAAATACAACACAACAATCAAACACAACAAACAATACAATAAACAAACACATAAAAACATTGAATATTGTCAATGTAGAAATCTTTTAAAAACACATGATACATGGTCATTAACCATGACTTTATGTAAATTGTATTAAGACCCTCATTAAGTTTTGGAGAATATGCATTATATATTTTAACCGGGCCTACTTATTCGTTTACTAGCTGAGACCGCTCCCAACCCCTTCAAAAAAAACTCACAACTGAGAAAACACAGTAGCTCAACCCTAAGTATTTTTGCTCCGAACGAGTATCGAATCCTAAACCTTCCTATATTTTATATATAGTAAAAGGTGTTATGGGTAATAAGAGTGTGATTACTATTCACAGTGTTGTAGCAATCGCTAGGTGCTAGTCGGGCGGTAAGGTGTCGAGTAGCGATTAATCGGGATTAATCGGATCAAAACTTTTATATATAATTTTCAGTTTTTTATATAAATACATACATTTTCAAATGTAATTTTAACAAAAATATTCAGTTTTATATATACACACACATATTTGGCCGGAATTTCCATGTTTAAGCAGGAATTTCCAAGTTTTCGCCGTATATTTTTAAGTCCACCGGAATCTCGCCGGAATCCCACCGGAACCCTTCCAGTATATTGCCGAAATCACGGTTTTTTGCCCGATTAAGACCGCCTAGGGTCCGGCTAGGTCCGATTTTGAACGACTAGATCCGAACACCGATTATTGCCTCCGATTTGATAAAATCGTCAAGGTCCAACCCTGATTAGTGATTAGTCACCGACTAGCGGCGGCTTTTGCAACACTGACTATTCATTGAATAGTGTCAATGTACAAAGCTTTTAAAAACACATGATACATGATCATTAACCATTACTTTATGTAAATTATATTAAGCCCCTCATTAAGTTATTATACAACCTACTTAACTTTAAGTACACTTGAAAACATGAATCAATGCAACTCATCACCGCCTCAAGAAGTTACATGAAATGTAATAAGAACCTTTGTTTTCAAGGTTATAAATTGTTTACAAAAGTACATATTACATATGGTTTAGAGTGAAGTTCAAAAATTAAAAAGATCAACTATCGAAACTCATCGACCACCTCAAGATGACAAAAGTTATATCGTAAAAACTTAACAACCAAAATTAGTTTAATAATTACCATTTACCAAACATCCTATAAAGAGATGTTGTTAGTCATCCTTAAATATAGTTTATTTATGATCATAAACTTTAATAATATTACATCTAAGTAATTAAAAATGATTACACGTCTTTCTTGAAACATGTAAAATAAAAAATATGAGTATCATTTATGTTATGCATTTAATTTACACGTACTAGATATTCCAGCTATGTTGTAATTAATTTGTGAGAAAAATACAATAGTTAACTAGTTGGTAAACTTATGTGACTAATCTATCAGAAAATTTTAAGTGTGATATTGAAGGCTTGTCAGTAATTTATCGTTAAAAGGTTGATAATCTCATGTAATTCTTGTCATTGATCAATCATAAATCAAACTACCCATGTTCTGAACCTGACAGGTAGAGGATCACCTACGGAATTATATAGGTAACAGCTTTTATCGGCGAATAATTCCAACCGATTCGATCATAAGTATTGAAATTCTTTATATTTTATAAGTGAAGTATGATAAAACTAAGAAATGGAGAGTTGACATCTTTTACAAATGGCAATATAAGATTTGTGACACGTTACTTTTTATGGAATATGTTTGTTTAGGGCCACAAATACAACCTAGCTAAAAGGTTAGGTGTTAATGTACTAGCTAGTTGATGAATACTTGTGGTCAAGTAACACCATAGGTAGTTAAAATGAATTATGGACCAGAAATAAACATAGGTTGATGGCTATTATTTAAAAAGTATGTATCTTATTAAAAAGTATGTATCTTTTTAAAAATATGATTCGAGCTTGTTATTTAAACCCGAACTTCGATACATGCTAGAAGTAGAAACTAGATTAATGGAACACAAGCAATAAACTAGAAGGAACATTAGAAGTTTGTATCACTATGAGATCGACACGATAGGTTGGGAAAGACATGTTGGATTGTTTTAGTCATGCAAAATATCGGGCCCACAAAATAATTTGGATTATGACATCACGACAACATAAGAAGTGTAGCAGGAGACTAGAAAATGCATGTTACACTTTTTTTAAGTACTATTATTAATCTTATAGGTGTTAAATGAGCCGACACTTTCGTCAAATACTCGAATTAGCTTTTAAAAGCTTGTATCTAGCCATGCTTATATAGACGAGATCGAGCTTAAATTAATTAGAAATCATTTAATAAAATAGCTGGCGCTCAAACTACACATATCTAATTGGTCAAAGTTCGTCAGCCTAATATTTATCTAATAATTAATATATATTCACATAATAAATATTAATAAATATATAAATGAATGAATTGTCGTTTTTCTTCCTGTGGTTTAATCATATTTGTTATTTTCATTCAAAAAGTTTTTTGTATTTGGCTCCCTAAGGTTTGAAAAAGTTGTTATTTTCATCCAAAACATGAATTACGTGGTAAAATAATTTATCAGCAACACGTAAACATAAATTAGGATTTCGTTTTTATATAAAAATATACATAAGTACCGTTTTAACGATGAATATTTAATATTTTAAAACAATGGATCTAATATTTTTGGATGAAAATAGCAATTTTTTTTCAAATCTTGGGGAGTCAAATGCAAAAAAAAAATATTTATGGATGAAAATAACAAATGTGATCAAACCACATGTAGGAAAACGACAATTCACTATATATAAAATTATGATAGAATAATTATTAATATGTGTTATGTTACATATAAATATATAATTATAAACATATAAACAAAATAATAAATAACTAACAAATAATATATAATCCGAGCTTAAGCTTGAATGCTACTCACGAGCCAAGCTCGAACATTATAAAAAAACTATAAATGAAAGCTCGAGCTTGAACTAAAACTCGCCACTACTCGTTTACACACCTAGATGGAATCAAGGGAGTGTCAAAAGGGAGGCTCAATTCATCGAAATTCATCATATTCTTATTCTTTTTCAAAACATACGAAATGTATAAGTATCATCAGAGTTCATGACTCAATTGCAGAGTATTTTAAAACATCTAAAATTTAAAAATTTTAAGATTAATTTCTACTTGTAATAAGAAAATATGAATTGGTACGTCGTTGTACTCTAATAAATTTTGATCATTGTTCGTAATAATATATGATAAACATTTAGAAAGGCGTGAGGTGTTGAGACTTATTTTAGAACGTATAAATGATATTTCTAATATTAAAAAACTTAGTGGACAACTTTACATGATAATATATACCTTATAAATATTTGAAGAAAAAGGACCGACAGAAGTTTATTACGTATAACGATTGATTTATATAATTAGATGCAATGTTTATTTGGATTTTTTTATGATTCATATAACGAAGACACAAGAAAGCAATCTTGAGGAGCAAAAAGTGTCCACTTATTCAATAAAACCAACATGGAATCCACTGAAGCATGATATTAATTAAAAGAACCTGCCTTGAAACTTTATGTTAATTAGATCAACTGTATAAATAAAATATATCATATTTATTATATATCTTTCTTATGTGTTTCCATCTATTTTATTTGTTTCTAGCTATAAAAGTTAATTAGCACAACATAATCTCATATTATATATGGAACCCGTAAAGTAACTTTTTAACATCATAAAATAAGAGAAAGTAACATCATTTAGAATCATATCATTTACTTAATACGAGTACAACGAACCGCCAACAATACTAACGAGATGAAGCAGCAATGTTTCTAATGCGATATCCGGATGATGAAATATCTCTCTTCTACCCTATATGGTTCAAATCCTATAAATTGCTGGTATTAGTAATTTATAGGAGTATTTTAAGAGTAAATTATAAAAAATTAAGAAACGGTTTAGCAAACCAATCAATAATTGCCACATCATATTGACTATAATTGAAACAATTTTCTCATTTAGTAAACCATTTTAGAATATTATCTATGTTGATAGAGAAGGTTTTATCCCTCTTATAAAGAAAACTTTGTATTCCCTCAACCAATATGACACTCACATCTCCAACAACTAAGTTAGCCTCACGTCCTCCCTGGCGCATCCTCGCTTCACACTGATATGACTCGTGTCTCTGATTTCATTTATAATTTACTCTTAAAGACAGCCCATTTTAGTTTTTTTATTATTAATTGGACGAAGTTATTGTTTAGTTTTCTTACGACAAAAGTTTTATTCTAAAGAAAAACCATTATTATTCATGCTTTTATATATTTATTCTCAAATTTCAAAATATTATTTGATATCTATATGTTCATATTTATGTCATTTTAACATACTTAAAACTATAAATGACAAAATTATGGGGATACGAAGCTTTTATTAGGTGGTCCAAGAGCATTAAGTTCTTCGACTATAGCTTGATCCAAATATTGTCTGTTTTCAATAGTAAAATGCTTGATATTTTATGTAGTTTAATAATTAATAATGAAAATCCTTATATTCATAAGGTATTTAATTTAATATCTTAATCTCTTAATTTAAGGTAGTAGAGGTATAACCAAATCCCAAAAAGAATTTTCAAATAATACAAATTAAATTAACAAAAAATAAAAGGAATCGATCAAATCTATAAAATAACTATCTGTTAAACCATATATTTGTAAGTAATAATTTAACTTCATGTCCTCATTTTCGCCTAACTTGAACCCAATTCTGACTTAATAATATATGAGCATACGAAAGTAGATAACTAGATACTTCATACATAGTATTTGCAATAAGATCACGTTTTACAATACACTAATTTAAGCCTAAAAGCAAAGTTAAGAAAAGATGTAAAACGAATATAAATTTAAACACTTTATTATATTATGTACACGTGAAGCATACATATATGTAATATTGTCTTATAGTGAACTAAATCGTGTCAAATATATATCAATCACATACCTTTGATATTTATTTGTTCGTTATTATTATATATATGCGTAGTAAGCATATTAACAAAGAGGAGACACAATTCACAAATGACTACTTATGTTGATTAAGATAGGAGTATATTTATTGCCAGAAGTATATAAGTTAATAATTATACCCTCTTGATATCAACATTATTTTAATACTTTTTTCCTGTTATTTTTTAAAGTAAAATTGTTTTTATAATTACTAATTCATAGTACTTTACATAAATTGGAATATTTTATAATGATATTTTAATTTTATCTCTTTTCAATATGATTCGTACTTACTATATTGAACTTGTTACTTTAGAGCATTCATAGTGGAGTCCTTAAAAATATGTGAGTGTGTTTTTTATATTATATGATATGGTTTTGAGTGATTGTGAGTGAAGAAGAGAGAAAACATTACTGTTTATCGATATATTTGAGAAATCATTGTTCAATCCCTATAAATTTTTAAATATTTTTAAAGTGGTTGTAAGTAAAGGAGAGAAAAAAAAGTAATGATAAGGGTATAAAAGATATTATTTAATTGAAAAAAAAAAAATATAGTAATTTTTAATGTAATTATATGAATAAAAATACAAAATCCACTGTGAATGCTCTTTGCTTGTTATAAAACAATGTCAAAACAATGATATAAATTCAAATTGCAATTCAGATTAATACAAAATTGATATAATAAAATAAAACAAAAAATAATACTTCAAATAAAACGAAAAGAAATTAGAAGATGTTCACACATCACATCATAGTGATCATTATTATATTATTTTAATCAGACTTATTTATTTTTTTTTACGAGAAGTTTATATTTTTTTTACTTTCAACTATACGACTCTATTTCAGATGAAAAATATTATTTTAATCAGACTCATTTATTTGTTTTCTAGTCGGGACTACACCATCAACCTTCTTACGAGAAAACCCGCTTGAAAAAACCATTTGACTCAACGAAAAGCATGTTTACCCCGAACGAAACTCGAACTTACAATCTCATATTAATAAAACTATGATCTTATTACCAGGACAGAAGGCTTTGTGATTAATAAGTTTATTTTTGTAACCCTATAAGAGCTAAATCATCTCGTTCCTTGTAATTTTATAAGTGTATTCTTTATCAAATATAGAATTTTGTGAGTTGTTGTAAGTTGAAGATGTAAAAAATATTACTGTTTTTCTGTATTTTATAATATCTTGTGCAAAACTTATAAATTTTTAATATTTTTGAAAGTGGTTGTAAGTGAAAAAGATAAAAAGTAATAATAAAGATATAAAAATATTATTTAGTTGAAAAAAAAGAAAAATAATAATAATTTTTAGAGTTAATTTCAATTTTACTTTCTGCGGTTTGACAAAAATAACTATTTTTCTTCAAAAGTTTAAAAATATCAATTTCAATCTAAAAGTTTCATAATTTGTTTCTTAGACTCAAATTGAAACAACTAATAAACTTTTGGACTGAAATTAAGATGACTTATGAGACTTTTGAAGATAAATTGATGTTTTTAATTTTGTAGAAAAATAATTATTTTTATCAAATTTTAGAGAGTATAACTGAATTTAACTTTAATTTTTAATGTAAATGTAAGAATGGAGATACATGGATGCTCAAACTTTTTAAAGTAAAAAATGTATTGACATTTTTCTTCCTGTGATTTAATCACATTGTTATTTTTTTTTCAAAAATAATTTTTCTTGCATCTAACTTCTTAGGGTTTTAAAAATTTAGTATTTTCATCCGTATATGTTAGCTCCATTAATTTAAATGTTATATGCTCATCGTTAAAAGAATGTAAATTTTCATATAATAACAAAATTCTAATATATGTCTAATTATATTTTTAAATGAAAACGTTAACTTTTCCAAACCAGATACAACCAAAAAATATTTTCAAACAAAAGTAACAAGTATAACAAAACTATACGAGAAAAACGCTAATTCACTCCAAAATAAACATAATCGACCTCTAATTTAGTAATTTACCTACACCCACTTTACTTTAAGCAACCTGTCATTTCTCTTTTCTCTTTTTTTTTTTTCTTTTCAACTTTTTCATTATTATTTATACCAACCCCTCACCACAAATCCCCTCTCCCCCACCCTCGCTCCCCCAACCATGCCGCTCAATCACCACCGCCACCACCACCATCGTAACACCACCACCACAACACCACCGTCAACCACCACCACGGCACCAAAACACAACCGTCAACAACCACCGCACCACCACCACCACCACCACCAAAATGACTCCTCAAGACTCACAAACATTCCACTGGCGCTACGACGAACTCGACGATAAAAACTTCCAGATCCGAGGCCGTACACTCTTCTTCATCATCGTCCTATTCTCCGTAGTCATATTCTTAACCCTCATCTTCCTCTACGCCCGGTGGATCTACCGGTTCGCATCCTCGTCTGCCGCGGTGGCGGTATCCACCGCCACCGCGGCACCGCAAGGCAGGCTGTCGTCACGGCCGCAGGTCTGACTGCGGCCGTGATCGACAACCTGCCGATCACACTCCACCACCGGCCGTCGACTTCATCTGCGACGGCCGGTGATTCGGAGTGTTGTATATGTCTTGGAGTATTTGAAGAAGGGGAGAAAGTGAAGGTGTTGCCCAATTGCTTTCATGGTTATCATTGTGAGTGTGTGGATAAATGGCTCATCACTCATTCGAGTTGTCCTATTTGCAGAGCTGCTATCCGAGTCGACTCACCTGTTTGACTCGGTGGATTCTTTTTTTACTTTTCTTTTTTGGTAAGAAAGTAAGAATGTACGCAAAGTAACATATTTTATTATTTCGAATTTGAAATAATTTTATTGGTTTAGAGAAATATTTTGTAATCTAATTTATTATTTCGAATTTGACTTTTTGGTAAAGTAATGAAGAAATGTATATATTTTAAATCTATTATCTTTATTCATGATTAGACATAAAGGATAGCCCTAAAGTTAGCAAATTGTCACGCCTAAAATCAAGTCGTGTATCTCGGATTCCGGAAGTTTTCGGAAACATACGGAGGCATATAGGGCTGTCCGGAAGTCCCTTGAACAGCCTAAAACGTGCTAGACTTTGAAAGGGCATAAATGGGCAACGAAAATAGCCTTGAAACATCAAGAATAACCAAAATATTTGCTGCCAAAGAATAATCTAGAACAACCTTGTAAGAGCTTGATATTTTCATAAGAAAATATCTAGATATTACAATGTAAATATCTAAGATATTTAGTTGATTAGAAAACTCTAGATCATGAATGATCTAGACATGTGAAGTAGTATAAATAGGAGATGGAAGACACATTTGTAGGCACCCAAAATCCATACAAGTCTAGTGTAAAGCACTTGTAAAGCACACTTGTAAACTACCTTGTAAGCAATACAAAGTCATTTGTATTACGAGCTTGCAAACGCTTCCGCATCGTAACTTGAATTGTTACTTCGTTTGGGTCACAAAAACTGAACTTAGAAGGATTCTAAGTGCCGCACGAGAGTCGAATAAATCACTCCGTGACAAAATGCTATAGTTACAATTAAAAATGTTGTAAATAAGTAATAATAAATAAAAAAAACTATCACAAGATTACTTACGTTTAAAAAGTTTCCTACGAGATTTCGATTCAAGTATTTTTTTTTTGGATATAATATTTGATGGTTACTGTCGTTAAAATTTTATTTAATAAAAACTTTGAAAGTATTTTTTTCATTGTGTATGTTTTTTATGGGACATAATGGACATATATGTTATATGTATGAATTATGGTGTATTATTGATGGATGGAGATGACCATACCTACATTCATGTCCAACTATAAAATATGTAACCAGATCCCACCCATTGTGGGTGCCCAAATCTAAAGTTAGGCGAGTTCTTTAAGCGAAAAAATATCTTTAACAATGAATAAAGGAAAGAATTTTGAAAGATGAAACACAAACTCTTTTTGAATATGAGAGATGATACAAAATTCGTTTTCTAAGACCCCTAAAGAAAGATATAGAATTCAAGACATGAATTCCTTGTGAAAATGATGTGATGACATACAAGCATTTGGTTGGTTTCGTGAGGATGGTGACATAGATTTTTATCCTAACAAAGATAATGACGTGTGTGAGAGAAAAACAAAACTCGTATTATCATCATAGACGTAAAAAAAAAAATCTAAGAACGCAATTAAGACAAACTACTTGACGTGTATTTGGATTGTTATATTTATAGTTCAATGAATCCATATTCCCTAATAGTTGCTAGCGTGTCATTATAAGAGTAATTAGATCCAAAAAATAATTTCACAATAAGATAAATACTCAAAATTCTAAAACATCTCACTATTCTTACTCAATTCATCTATAACAGTAACATAAAGAATGTTGGTGACTATTATCATTAAAGACATTTGAGTATAATTAAATTGGTTATTACCAAATTAGAATTTTAAGTAATATCGATACGAGTCGAGAATTGTAAAGTGTAAACTCTATTAGCGGACTATATTTGAGATATATTTAGAATTGATTGTATAGCCTTATTTGTAGGAGATTTGTTATTGATGTAATTCCTTTATATAGACATCTTGTATCATGGTTTGAGATAGAGAAAATACAAAGGCTTTTATAGTATCAGAGCCATAAAAGTTTAACCCTAATACCACCACCAAAACCCTACTACTATCTCAGCCGCAACTGTCATGGCGGAAAAAGATTCAGAAAACCCTACTACTATCTCAAGCGCTGGAACGAAAGCCACGGTCACGACCGATGGAAACAAAGCCTTGCATCCAGTATACTCGGTCACCAACATCCAGAATAAAGTTCGAACTCTTGACGGTGTGAAGGTCACGTATTCTTCTTGGGTTAAACTATTCAAGCTTCATGCAAAAGGTTACGACGTATTGCATCACATAGATGGAACAGGACCGCCGGCTGAAACGGACGAGGGTTATGGCTCCTGGGTGAAGATCGATGCTATTGTTCTTCAATGGATTTACGGTACGTTATCAGATGATTTGTTAGTGCGTGTTCTAGAAAACGACTCGACGGCTCAAAAGGCTTGGAATAAAATCCAAACCATCTTTCACAATAATAAGATGTCTCGTGCTTCGACGCTCTTACATGCATTCACCACTACAACCTTAGCGTCTTGTTCATCGTTGAACGACTATTTTCAGAAATTAAAAGACATCGCCGACCAGCTTAGTGATGTAGATTAGCCGGTGTCCGAGTCACGTTTGGTATTGCAAATGGTTCAGGGACTACCACCGGAATTCGACGCAACTGCACAGTTTATTAATCAGTCAAATTGTTCGTGGGATGATGCGAGAGATATGATCGACAGGGAGCAAAGAAGGCAGGCGGCTCGACAACAGAATTCGGCATTTGCAGTGACTAGATCAGGAGGAAATCCAGCTCCCAACAACAGCCCTGCACCACCTACATCGCCTCACCCAAGTCAGCAATATGAAGCCTATCAATATCGGCCTAATAATCGCGGACGTTGTGGTGGGGGTGGTTATCATGGAAGCGGAAATCGAGGGTATCATGGCGGTGGAGGAAACTGTGGTAGAGGAAGAAATAATCAAACTGGGAACAATTGGAACTATCAACAGAATTCGGGCCAAGCCCAGTACCCACAAACACAGGCCCACTCCAATAATCCACCATAATATAACCGGTGGGCTCCCCCACCTCCATGCCGTCACTCGGCCCAATCACCATGGCAGCCCCACTGGACGCGGCCCCCTGCTCCTCCACAATCCAACCAGTCCACTTATGGCCCAGCAGCACAACATCCATAGTAACAGTTTGGGCTGGCAGCCCAGGCATCTTCTCAAAATAATACTTTTCCGCCACAAGTGGATCCACTCAACCCGACATCTCTCAGAGCCGCTCAACCCGACATCTCTCAGAGCCGCTCTCAGCACTTTATCACTAAATCAGTATGATCCTCAGTGGAACACGGATACGGGCGCATCATCTCACGTTACATCGGACTCGGGTAACATTACTAATCCTTTGTCTATTTCTCCTAATGCAAAAATATTTGTTGGTAATGGCCAAACTTTGCCAATCACTGGTTCGGTCCACGGGACTTACCCTACACCTAACAAAACCCTTCAACTAAATAATATTTTGCTAGCCCCAAATGTCGTTAAGAATTTACTTTCCGTACAACAACTTACCCGTGATAACCAAATTTCAATTGAATTTGATCATTTCGGTTTTACTTTGAAGGATCTCAAGACTGGACAACCCCTTTCCCGCCATGATAGCAGCGGGGATCTCTATCCGTTCACTGCACCAACTCAACTTTATATTGCATTGTCTTCCAATAAGTGGCACGATCGTCTTGGACATCCGGGCTAACAAGTTTTACATTCCCTTTCTAGTCGCAATTTAATTTCATGTACTAAGGATTGTTTTGATTTTTGTCATTCATGTCATGTGTCAAACAGTAGACGGTTACCATTTCATGATTCAAACTCATTTACTTTTGCACCATTTGATGTCATCCATTGTGATTTATGGACTTCACCAATTCTTAGTAAAACTTCGTATAAGTATTACATGGTATTAATTGAAAATTTTTCACACTACGTTTGGGTTTATTCACTAAAGTTTAAATCTCAAACCTTTGCCACCTTTGCCAAATTTCACAAGTTTGTTCAAACACAATTTCATAAAAATATAAAAACCTTCCAATGTGACTTAGGGGGAGAATTCGATAACCACGCATTTCATAACTTCGCTTCATCTAATGGCCTTGTATTCTGATTCTCTTGTCCACAATGATATCGTCCGGGCTTTACTCACTCATGCACATTTACCACCCACATTTTGGGTCGAGGCCCTCCATACCGCTGCTTACCTTCACAATATACTTCCTACTAAATGCCTTAATTTTAACACACCCACTTATGCCTTGTATTGGTGTCATCCCACTTATGACCATCTCAAAGTTTTTGGGTGTGCATGCTATCCTAACATGTCGGCCACTCGACCTCACAAATTACATACTCGATCTGCCCGGTGCATATTCGTTGGCTACCCCGAGAACTTTCGTGGATACCGGTGTCTTGACCCCGTTACCGGACGCGTACACATTTCACGTCATGTTGATTTTGATGAGAACACCTTTCCGTTTGCCACTCCCATTCCCCCAACCTCCTACGACTTCCTCACTGATGAACCTTCCCTTATTCCCACTAACCGGTTTCCAACTTCACCTACAACTCCACCCTCCACCACACCTTCCCATGACCCGCCTTCCCATGACCCGCCAAACTCTCCCACAACAACATCCCTCCAACTCCGCCGACCTCTCAGCCCACTGCCAACCCACCCTCACCTCCATCCCCAACGCCACCTTCCCATCCTGTTAATCAGCACCATATGACAACCCGTGCCAAAGATGGAATCCTCAAACCCAATCCAAAATATAACGTTAACCTTACCTCTACCACACCCATCTCACCTATACCCACCTCCTTTCCCAAAGCCATCACGGACGCGAATTGGCAAAAAGCTATGATTGACGAATATAATGCTTTAGTGAGTAATGGTACTTGGGACTTAGTGCCCCGACCAGATTCACAACCGGTGGTTCGGTGTCATTGGCTTTACAGGCACAAATTCAAATCCGATGGTAGTTTAGACAGGTACAAAGCCAGACTTGTGGTTAACGGTAAATCCCAAACGGTTGGCATCGTCAAACCGGCCACTATACGCATAGTTTTATCTATTGCATTGTCTAGGGGGTGGCCGATCCATCAAATGGATGTTAAGAATGCCTTTTTACATGGCGATCTCCACGAGACAGTATTTATGCATCAACCTCCGGGCTTCGTTGATCAATCTAAGCCCAATTTTGTGTGCCGCTTACAAAAGTCTTTATACGGTCTCAAACAGGCACCTCGGGCGTGGTATACACGATTTTCTACATTCATTACTTCACATGGGTTTAATGGAAGTTTATGCGACACGTCGCTCTTTGTTTACCGATCTGGATCCCATATGGCATATCTCCTACTCTACGTCGATGACATCATAATTATGGCGTCCTCAACGGATCTTCTTCGTCAAATTATTACTCTTTTGTCATCGGAATTTGCAATGACCGATTTGGGTTCCCTGCATCATTTCTTGGGTATTACCGTCCAGCGCAATGAAAACGGCGTGTTTCTTCACCAATCACAGTATGCTCGGGACATCTTACATCGTGCCAACATGTCTTCATGTAAACCGTGTGCCACCCCAGTTTATACCTCTAGCAAACTCAGTGCCACCGAGGGTAGTCTTCTTTCAGATGGGACTTTATATAGAAGCTTAGCCGAGGCTCTTCAGTATTTGACGTTTACTCATCCTGATATTTCTTACGCGGTTCAGCAAGTTTGTCTTTTTATGAATGCTCCGCGTGAACCCCATTTTGCGTTCATGAAACGAATCCTCCGCTATGTTCAGGGCACTATTGATTATGGGTTACACCTTGTTGTTTCTCCAAGCATATCATTGACTGCATACCCTGATGCTGATTGGGGTGGGTGTCCCGACTCGTGATGATCCACTTCTGGTTACTGTGTTTATTTAGGCAATAATTTGATTTCTTGGTCTTCTAAACGACAACCCACGGTCTCTCGTTCCAGCGTTGAAGCTAAATACCGGGGTGTGGCTAACGCCGTGGCGGAAACCAGTTGGTTACGCAATCTACTTTTGGAACTTCATATTCCGATCCGACGGGCCACAATGGTTTATTGTGATAATGTTTCAGCAGTTTATCTATCGGGCAACCCCGTTCAGCACCAACGGACGAAGCATGTGGAAATTGATCTTCATTTTGTTCGCGAGAAAGTTCGTCTTGGGCAAGTTCGTGTGCTTCATGTACCGGCTTCTTTTCAATATGCAGATATTTTCACTAAAGGCCTTTCTCGACAATTATTTCAGAGTTTCCGGAACAGCTTGACCGTGGGTCCGAACCCACGTTCCACCTGAGGGGGAGTATTAGCAGACTATATTTGAGATATATTTAGAATTGATTGTATAGCCTTATTTGTAGGAGATTTGTTATTGATGTAATCCCTTTATATAGGCATTTTGTATCATGGTTTGAGATAGAGAAAATACAAAGGCTTTTAAACTCATTTTATACCTGAAAACTTAAACATTAATTCAAGTTCAAATATTTGAAAAAGTTTCCAACAAAATTCGTTATTTTATTATTAATTTTTTTATTGATTGGCTATAGGAATAGAAAGATTAAAATTGGGTGGATCAAGTGTGTGAAAATAATCACACCAGAAAGAACACAATTCGGTATACAAAAAGAATAGAATTTGATTACTAATCGAAGTATTACAAGAGAACAATGAACTAAAGAGAATTGTGTATACAAAGAATTAAAGAAGATGATTCACATGTTCTCTTACTCTGAGATATTAACCCCTAAACATAACAATCCAAACTAACTAAGATTAACAATTGACACTCAGACCCCTTGTACTTAAGAAAAGTAACAAACAACAAAGAAACATACAACTATCATCAAATGACAAACTAGCCCCCGTACTTTATCATAGAAGAGATTAGCTTTAGCACTTCACATTCTCCACTTTAAAGCTCAATCTTTAAGATCAACCAGACTAGAACTAATACTAAGAATCTTTAAACACTTATGAAACTTGCCAACAGGTAGAGCTTTAGTTAGCATATCAGCTCCATTATCATCAGAACCAACAAAATCTACAATGACCTTCACTTCATTTACCACTTCTCTAATAAATTAAAGTCTAACATTGATATGCTTGGTTCTTTCATGAAAAACTGAGTTTTTAACCAACTGAATAGCCCCCTTGTTATCATATAGAACTATAACACCATCCAAAACAACTCCCAACTTAGTAACAAGCCCCTTTAACCATATTGCCTCCTTAACTGCATCTGTTAAAGCAATATACTCTGATTCAGTACTATACAAGGCCATAACATGTTGAAGAGAAGCTTTCCAACTAACCACACTACCCAGCACTTTAAAAACATACCCGGATATTAACCTTCCTTTATCCATATCTTTAGCATAATCAACATCCATAAACCCTTAGACCAAAGATTTATCCACACTACACTTGCTAAAACTTAACCCAACCATAGGAGTTCCCTTTAGATACCTAAGTATCCACTTTACACCTTCCCAGTGACCTTTCCTAGGATTAGACAGATATCTACTGACTACACTTACACCATAGCCTAGATCAGGCCGAGTGCAAACCATTAAGTACATTAAACTACCCACTGCATTTGCATAGGGTACTTTAGACATATATTCTATTTCATCTGTCTCTTTAGGACAATCTTGAGCAGAGAGCTTGAAAAGTTATGCAAAAGGAGTACTCACAGGCTTACAATTCTCCATTCTATAGTTCCTCAAAACCTTTTGAATGTATGAACTCTGCTTCAATTCAAGAATCCCTTTCACTCTTTCCCTATATATTTCCATGCCCAGAATTTTCTTGGCTCTCCCAAGTTTCTTCATGTCAAATTCACTCATCAGCAGATCTTTTGTAGCTCTTATCTCTAAAGGATCTTTATAAGCTAGAAGCATGTCATCTACATACAAAAGTAGATAAACAAGCATACCAGCTTTACACTCCCTTGAATACACATAAGAGTCATAACTACTTCTCTTGAAACCATTAGAGATCACGAATTCATCAAACCTTTTATACCATTGTCTGGGTGATTCCCTTAACCCATAAAATGATCTCTTTAATAAACAGACCTTGTCATCACTTCCTTGTACTACAAAACCCTTAGGTTAAGTCATGTAAATCTGCTCCTCCAAATGACCATGGAGAAAGGAAGTTTTCACATCGAACTGCTCTAACTCCATATTTATTGTGGCTGTGAGAGCTAGGATCACCCTTATTGAAGAGTGCTTGATCACAGGACTAAAGATTTCATTATAGTTCATTCCTTCCTTTTGAGTAAAGCCCTTTGCCACCCCTTTGCCACCAACCTGGCTTTAAACCTTGGATTATTTGAGCTTGACAACCCTTCTTTAATTTTGAAGATCCACTTGCATTGAACTAACTTCTTACCTTTAGGCCTCTCAACCAAAACCCAAGTTTGATTCTTGTGCAGGGAATCCATCTCCTCCTACATTGCCTGTTTCCATTCTTCACTATTTTCAGACATAAACTGCCTCTTCATAGGAAATAGGCTCAGTAGAACTTTCCTCTTCTGCTTCCAGAAACACAAAGGCAGATAAGTGATCACTACTTCTGTACCTGACAGGAGGCACTATAACTCTCTTAGGCCTGTTTTTAGCTAAGCTTTGAGAAACAGTCTCTATTGCTTGTGTTGCTCCATTAATCTTAGAATCAGCACCATCATTAATCTCATCATCACTAGTATCAGGATGCTCCACCTCAATGAAGCATTTCTTGTGACTACTAGTTTCACCCTCTTGAGATACACCTGATCTATCCCCAATCACATCTTTATACATAGTATCTTCATCCCAGGTTACATCCCTACTCACAATTACCTTAGGCTTTATATCATCAAGCCTCCATAGCCTATACCCTTTGACCCCTGTAGGATACCCTATTATAACACACTTGTGAGCCCTGGCCTCCAGCTTACCTTGCTTGACATGTGCATACCCCACAGAACCAAATACCCTTAGGTTGCTATAATCTTCTTTCTCACATGTCCATGCTTCCATAGGAGTCATCATATCAATGGTTGCAGAGGGAGATCTATTAACTAAGTAAGCAGCTATAGAAACTACTTCTGCCCAAAATGTCTTTGGCAAACCAGAGCTTATTAGCAGACACCTCACTTTATCTAACAAAGTTATGTTCATCCTTTCAACTAATCTGTTTTGCAGAGGGGTTCCAGGAACTGTTAGATGCCTTGAAATTCTTTGCTGCTTGCAAAAATTATCAAACATAGTGTTGCAAAACTCAAGGCCATTATCTGTCCTCAATTTCTTGATCTTCCTTTCAGTCTGAGTTTCAACTAACACTTTCCAATCAATAAATTTACTAAAAGCTTCATCCTTAGTCTTTAAGACATATACCCAGACTCTCCTTGAATAATCATCAATCAAGGATAAAAAATACCTTGCCCCCCTAATGAGTGAGTCTTTGCTGGCACCCACATATCAAAATGTATGTAATCCAACACACCCCTGGACTTATGATGACTCCTGGCAAACTTAACTCTATGTGACTTTCCAAACACACAGTTCTCACATATACTTATCTTGCCAATTTTCACATCTCCTAATACATCCTGTTTCTGTAGTTCTATCAACCCTTGGTGACTGATGTGACCAAGTCTCTTGTGCCATAAATCAGCACCATCTTTAAGTTTGTATGAAGAAACTGAAGCACTGATTTCTTGAGACACTTCTCCATCAAACAAGTAAGTATTGTTGGTACTTCTTGTGCCTGACAAGACTACCAAAGACCCCCTTACAACCTTTGCCTTGCCATTCTTTAAACTAACATCATACCCAACTTTCTCAAAGGTCCCTAATGAGATCAAATTCCTTGTCAACTTAGGAATATACCTGAACTTTTCTATAATCACTTTAGTTCCATTATTCAACTTTAGTGACTCCATCTCTAAACCTTTGATTTCGCATGGTCTGTCATCTCCCAGCTTCACCTTTCCAAGATCTTCCATCTTGAGACTTTTAAAGTAGTTTAGATGTGGAGTCATGTGATATGAGCAACCTGAGCCTAGAATCCATTCTTTTCTTCCTTTCAACTTTGACACTACCATGACATCAGCGCTATCATAACCCTCACTAGATTCTTCTTAAGTAACGTTTTCCTGACCCTTAAAAAAACTATGTTCTACCTTCTTCCTTTTTCTTTCAGGGCATACCCTTTTGAGATGTTTATCTGAGTTGCAGATATAACACCTTCTTTTCACTCTAGACTTAGATCTTGAACCCCCCCCCCCTTTTGTTTAGAGCTTCTGCTCTCAGATCTGCCCCTTACAAACATTCCATCACTGACTTCCTCCTTTTCATTGGCTCTTTTCTTGAGTTCTTTAGAATTAAGTGCTAACAACACTTCTTCCATGGACAATGTATCTCTTTTGTACATTAAAGTGTCCATAAAATGTTCGTATGACTGAGGAAGAGAAGTGAGAAAAATAATGGCTTGATCCTCCTTATCTAGGGTAAATCTATATTTTCAAGATGTAAAATCAACTTGTTAAACTCATCCACATGATCTTCAAGGGATTTACCTGAAGTCATTTGAAAAGTGTACAATCTTTTCTTCAAATAGAGACGATTCGTGAGTGACTTGGTCATGTACAATCCTTCCATTTTTACCCAAATACTAGCTGCGGATGTTTCTTTAGACACCTCTCGCAAGACTTTATCTCCTAGACTCAGAATAATCGCACTATGTGCTTTCTCCAATATCTTTTTCTTGTCCTGATCAGTCAGATTTCCCGGTAGTTTTTGTTCTCCAAGAAGTGCATCGACACAACCTTGTTGAACTAGCAATGTTCGCATCTTCACACGGCATAGACCGAAATCGTTTTTCCCATCGAACTTTTCAAGATCGAATTTCTTGGACACCATCGTTCTCTTTCAAATTCTTGATCGAATCACCCCGATTCTTTTCTGAATTCGAGCTTCTCACCAAGCTCTGATACCAATTGTGAAAGTCATCACACTAGAAAGAGCACGATTCGATACACAAAGAGAAAGGAACTTGATTACTAATCGAAGTATTACAAGAGAACAATGAACTAAAGAGAATTATGTATACAAAGTATTGAAGAAGATGATTCACCTCTTCTCTTACTCTGAGATATTAACCCCTAAACATAACAACCCAAACTAACTAAGATTAACAATTGACACTCAAACCTATTGTACTTAAGAAAAGTAACAAACAACAAAGAAACATACAACTATCATCAAATGACAAACTAGCCCCCGTACTTGATCTTAGAAGAGATTAGCTTTACCACTTCACAAAGTGGATTTAAAACTCATTATTTTTTATGTAGTTTTTTTAGCAATAGTTAGCCTTTTCTAACCATTATTAATTTATATAGAATATTAGGCGTTCAAAAATAAATATGTTTGCAAACATGTTCTTGGAACAAGATTGGAACTCATATTTTTACACTAGTCATAGAGAGTTGTTCCGTTATCCCTGGATTACACATGAACATCACGTTATATTGTTTTATTTCTACAGTTTATCCTCGTTCTACACAGAGTAGTCCCAATTTACCCTTACTTTTACCCGTTTGACCCATAAAAGAAGAGAAAGTGGGTATGTAGAGTTGGTGGTGCCGATGTTTTTTCATTGGTTCATGACTTTTTGGGGCTCACCAGGTTCAGGGGTACGTGGTACTGCCACCCGACGCCGAGTTTTCCCCACCCTTCCCTAGTGCCCACTCCGCGTCCTCTAACCTGAAACATGGACTGGTTTGATTGTAAGAGGCGGTTCCTTCCATCTAAATTAGAAAAACTATTATGTTTTTACAACGCTTGCCAACTGACTAACTTTGGTACCCATATGGCATCATCAATAACCGAGCTTACATAAAAACGAGATAATATGTGGTTCTTTTTTTCATAACTTAGAGAGTAATTAAACATAAATTCCTTAGATATTAGCTTAATGATGTGTATCAAAGTAGTCTCATTGTTGTTGCAATGTTAAATGTTTGCTTAAACATAGGTACATAATTATGGTGCAAATGTGCAATCATGACTTTTACAATTTCGGATTGTATCAACCTCTCGTAGCTTTAAAAGATTAACTTTGTTGTAATAGTTTTTTGGTAACACTGGGTTACACTGGTCTAGCATATATAAAAGTATATATATAAACTTTAAGGGTCAATTATACATGGCGTTGATTCGGATTTTTGTGGGTCTACTTGATTAAAAGTCACATATCATATAAAATGAAATAAAAAGTCTTGAATCGCAATCTTTTATAACAAATAGAATTCTAAAAAGGAATTAAAAATAAATTCCTCAATCATGTGAAAGGAGTTGGACAAATTATTTCTAGTGGGTATTCACCTAAATCGCATGAGTAATTATTGACGGATTTGAGGGATGTGTGGTGCCCGACAATTTAAGTTGTATATGAAGAGGTACTCTTCTTATTTTTTTTTTTTTTTTTTTTTTTGTAATTTAAACCCACTAAAACAATCATATAGATTAATTTTTCCTTAAATATAATAACCATATAAATTATTTTTTCTTTAAATATACACAGGGGTGATTAAATCAAAAAATAGTGTACGAAGCGTAGAAAGTATCCGTGATGTGTATTATAAATTGAAAAGAATGACGAACACTATTTTATGCTAACTTTTTAAAAATAATATAAACTATATTATATATTGAAAAGATTGATGAACACTATTTTAAGTAAAAAATAATAATATGGCAATTATATTTTTCATTATATCATTTTAGTAAAAATTTTGCATTGTCTACAATCTTGTTACCGCCATTGTTTTAGTGGAGACAGCTGTTCATCTTTTCGAATAGAGGTAAGGATCGCTCCCATCATACTATTCTTAATCTTTATTAATAACTTTGTGGTATATGAGGTATGCGTAGTAGGTAAATTTGTTCGTTTTACCACCTCAGTCATCATTGTGCACACTAATAAAATCCCACAACACTCACTACTTCTCATTATATGTGTGTAAAGGAGGATAACTAAACAAGTAAAAAGATTAAATATAAGGTTTTCACACTTTGTTATAAAAAATATATTACTTTCAACTCTTTTTCAGAAGTCACGAGGTTTATAACGAAATACATTCAATTTTAATATTTTAGTTGTAAAACTCTAGTTTTTAATGGTTTTTTCATTCTTTTTTTTACTTGTTAAAGAGTAACTTTAACTCCTATTACATATTACATGTATAAATTTTTTAATAGAATAATAAAAATCCTTAAGATATTATGTATTACTGAAAGACTAACGTAGCAAATCCTATATCATATATTAGGGCATTCACAGCCAGTTCCCAATTTTTATGTGAGTACGTGTCCTATATTATATGGGATGGTTGAGAGTGGGTGTCCTATATTATAGGGGATGGTTGTGAGTGAAGATGAAAGAAAATTTATGGGAGTTGTAACGTGATTCCTTATATTTGGGGAATTACGGTACAACCCCCATAAAATTTTTAATATTTTTAAAAGTGGTTGTGAGTGAATGAGTGAGAAAATGTAATGATAAAAGTATGAAAAAATATTATTTAATTGAAAAGAAGAAAAAATAAATAGAAGTTTTTAATATAATTATAAGAATGATGATTGAGGATGGATTCTAAATGCCCTTATATCTTATCATAGCTTATATACATTGTCTAATACTTTTGACCATCATTTAATTATTTCTCGCCTTGTTTTCAAGCTTTCATGTACATATGTGTGTGTCTTTTTGATAATGTGCAAATTGATTTGGGTATTCTTGTACCAATTCCAGTGTTTTGAAAAGATTTACTTTATTAAAGCTTATTTATATTTTATACATTATTTTAGTAAATAATTAGTAGCTTACAAGTAGTGAGAAATGGAAGCCCATAACATAAACCATAAAAAGTGAAAGAAATAACTCACTTCAAAATGAACATGCCATTTGTCGGCTAATGTTTGTAAGGAACTAAAATACCGTTCTATGCTAACCTCATAAACCTAGGAAGTAAAAAAAAAAGAACCTTGATTGAAAAGAATACTGTTTAGCAAATATGAATATATTACTGGTTAGATAAGTGATATGGGGACTCTAAAGGATGTTTTCCCTATTATTTTTGTCTTATAAAAGGTTAAAAAAATACAAAGATCACTGAAGGATGCAACAGGTATATGTATGATTGGAACTTCACTTGGTCTTGGAAAAAGTTTCCTTCTCATGTTTTTGAAGCACAGGAGCTGATATCCCTTGCTGCATGCCTTTCTCTAGTTGATTAATCTTCATACCGGTGATGACACTTGGCTTTAGATGGGTGTGTTGGATATTTACAATTAGTAAATATGCAAGTTGGCATGTTTACATTTGTCCTACATTGATGAGGGGAGAGAACTTTGAGTGGTTTACAAAGGGCTTTCTCAAAGTGTTAGTTGAGCGAAGAGAAGGGTTAAGCCCACACAAGCGTCGAGTCGAGAAGAATGCGCGAGCTCGCGAATGGGCGCGTTTGAGACGCACTTTGCACTTCTCGAGAGACATGGAATTCTTTGAAGACAAGTTTTCTAAAGATGATGAAAACTTAAACCCCACCATAACTCTCTGTACTTCTCGATAGAGTGTCCAACATTCACAAATTATTGAAGAATTATAAAGAAGTACTAGAGTTAGAAAGAGAAAACTTATGAAAATGATTTCATCTCTTATTTAGTTGAAGGACACACAAAGGAAAGTGACAAGAGATGTCATTTTCGCCATTAATTTGGATGATGATTCGAAAACTTTTAGTGAAGCCATGTCGTCAAGAGATGCTCCTCTGTGGAAGGAGCAACCAATGATGAAATGGATTTAATTATGGGAAATGAAACTTGGGAGTTAGCTGATCTACCCAAGTGAAAAAAACCTATTGGATCCAAATGGATTTTTAAGAAAAAGTATCGTCGACATGGATCCATCTCTGCCTATAAAGCAAGATTAGTTTCTAAAGATTATAGACAGAGAGAAGGAATAGATTATTCTGATACCTACGCTCCGGTTGCTAAAACTAGTTCTATCGGAATTCTTATGGCAATTTCTGCAGTGAAAAGTCTGTACATCCATCAAATGGATGTGAAGACAGCCTTCCTGAATGGTTACTTGAAAGAAGAGATTTATTTGAAGCAATCAGAAGGGTTTGTGATACCCGGACAAGAGACTAAAGTGTGTAAACTTATCAAGTCTCTATATGGTTTGAAATAAGCTCCTAAACAGTGGCATGAGAGGTTTGATACCACTGTGACTGCATTTAGGTTTCAACACAACGGTGCTGATGAATATATCTATACAAAATGTAAACCCGAATACACAGTCATGATCTATCTTTATGTTGATGATAAGTTTATCATTAGCATCACCTAGAGGGTATTTCTGAAATTAAGAAATATCTATCTTTTAACTTTAAGATGAAAGAATTAGGAGAAGTTGATACCATTCCTGGGATCAAGGTGAAAAGAACAGATAGTCAGATTTCTCCAAGTCAATCTCATTATATAGAGAAAATTCTGACAAAGTTTCAATACTTGAACATTAAAGAGTTTAATACACCGTTTGATCAAAGTGTGAAACTTAAAGTGAACTCTGGGAGAGCAGTGACTCAACTAGAGTATGCAAGAGCAATTGGTAGCATGATGTATGCCACACATTGCACTCGTCCTGACATTGCCTATGCTATTAGCAAACTAAGTCAGTACACTGTAAACCCAGGTACTGAGTATTAGAATGCAGTGAGTAGAGTACTTGGATACCTGAAAAGGACAAGTGACTTTGAATTGACATATACGTCATCATGAATGCTTGAAGGTTATTCTGATGCTAGCTAGATTGATCAAAACATTGATTCAAAATCCACAAGTGGGCGGAACTACACTCTAGCTGGAGGAGCGATTTCTTGGGCGAGCAAGAAACAGACGTGTATTGCACACTCGACTATGTAAGTTGAATTCATAGCATTAGCAGTTGCCGATAAGAAAACAAAGTGGATTAGAGATCTACTTACGGACATCCGTCTTTGGGATGTACTATTGCCGTCAATTCCCATGTATTGTGATAGTGAGGCCATACTATCTAGAATATACAATGCAGTGTATAATAGGAAGTCAAGACATATAGGTCTTCGGCATAATTTTGTGAGACAACTACTGGTACCATCAAGGTTGTCTATGTCAAGACATGTAAAAACTTGGCTAATCCTCTTAAGTCACTTAACGATTCTCTTAAGTCACTTAACGATAGAAGGTACCACTTTAGACCCACAATAGAATCGTTAGTGATGGAAACCCAACTTGAATTTAATGCCCATATTTCTCAAGTTTAATGGGTAACAACAAAGTCACTTAACAATAGAAGGTACTATCAATTAACTTGATAGATTCATGTGAGGTAAGATAATACGTTGTTGCCGAGAATGAGGTTGAGCTAATGCTAAGTTTGGAGGCATCTAAGCAACGAGGATGTTGTAAAACTTTGCCTATATGATCTAGAGGTGGTGCTGCCTCAAATGAAGATCTATAGTTTATCTTCTAAAGGGTCATGAAAAGGATCTATATCGCACGACCATATTTGCACTCAGTGAGAACATAAAGTCGCCCGGTGATGTGTGGGGGTAAACCGAATGGGGTACTCAGGTTCTTGGTTTAATTCCATAGGACACCAATGAATCTGTCGCTTCTAATGCTAAGTTTGGAGGCATCTAAGCAACGAGGATGTTGTAAAACTTTGCCTATATGATCTAGAGGTGGTGCTGCCTCAAATGAAGTTCTATGGTTTATCTTCTAAAGGGTCATGAAAAGGATTTATATCGCACGACCATATTTGCACTCAGTGAGAACATAAAGTCGGCCGGTGATGTGTGGAGGTAAACCGAATGGGGTCCTCAGGTTCTTGGTTTAATTCCATAGGACACCAATGAATCTGTCGCCTCTTATTTGTCAACATCAACTAGGTTTTATCTCTGTGACACATGAGTGACATCATCTGTCTTAGTGCAAGGAAACATTCCAACTTGGTGAGGGGATTGTTGGAAATTTATAATTAGTAAATATGAATGTTGGTATGTTTACATTTGTCCCACGTTGGTGGGGGAGAAAACTTTGAGTGGCTTATAAGTGACTTTCTCTTATAGGTCACCAAAGTGTTAGTTGGGCCAAGAGAAGGGCTAATCCCACAAGTGCGTCGAGCCGAGACGGAGACGCGATCTCGCGAATGGACGTGTTTGAGGAGCGCTTTTCACTTCGCACGCACGCAACGTAGCTAGGAGCTAAGGAGCTTTTATTCTTAGCTAAGGCCCGGTTCAGAGACTTGTGGACAAAATCGAAACCAACTTGCATTGTCGCTAGGAGCTAAGGAGCTTTTATTCTTAGCTAAGGCCCGGTTTAAAGACTTGCGCATAGAATCGAAACCAACTTCGAGATAAATACGGTGGATAGAGTCGATCAGTAAGCAATTCGGGTCATCTGCCTAACCGAATTTGCGAACTGGTGGGGGTCAACCCCATTCTTCTTTTTTCTCTGATTCGGTTACGGTTTAAGCCTATAAATAAATGCCTCTTGCTTCTAGTTTCAGCATCCCAAAAATCGCAGCTTCTCTCTACTCTGCGTTTTCTCTACAATAGTTTCCTCACGAGCTTTACGTTGATCTGGTTCCATTGCTGTTGGAACATTAGATTCGTTCTGCATTAAATCCTGGGAGTTTACGTTGTAGCTTACAGCAAATAGAGCACGTAAAATCCTTTAAGGACAGGAATATCATCCTTGCAGTTCATCATTCGAAGAACAACGATCAACATGTTGGTTTTATATTATTGTGTATTTTAATTCGTCCGATAACGAGACACTCTCCTTCTACCTTTCTTATAATCAGTTTCGGTCATGTAGGATCAAACTGATTCTACCAATAACTTGGTAATATTAATAATAATTAATTAATCTCTGTTTGGTCTGATCTATTTTCAACAAGGTGATAGTTCTGACTCCTTCTCGGTTGCTTCCTTTAAAGAGATTTTAGAAAAAATAATTTTCGTCGCAGTAGATACACTTTGTTTGACTTAATTGAATTATGATAAAAATCAATTGTTTTGTTTGGCGTACAATATATGGTCGAATACCGTCTTTCTTGGGTCTTGTTAAAAGAAATGTTTCAGTGGTGAGTACGATTTGTAGTGCTTGTGGAGATCCACTTGGAGTCCACATACCATCTTCTCATCCAATGCTTCTTTGCAAGGCTTCTATGGGGTAAAATAAAATCTTTGGTCAGATGCAATCTCACTCGAGTAGATAGTGTTCAAGATTTGCTTCAATTTTCAAGCAATACCAGAGGTGATAATTTATTTAAAATTATTATTTTGGTGATAATTTATGCTGCCATTGTCATATCTAGATTTAAAGGAATGATAGCGTTTTCAATAATGACAAATGTGATGTGGACTTGGTTTTGAAATATATTTTACTAGCATCGTTTATGGGATAAAACATAAAAGAAAGTCACTTATCTAGATTGGGTCATTAGTATGATTTTAATTATTCTTCTTTTCTTATTTAATCTATTTTTGATAGCTTCCTGCTAGTTTTTTTTTAATATAATCTCCATCAGTTCCAAAAAGAAAAAAAAAGATATAATGATTTTTTTTGAACGGCAGAAGATATAATGTTTTAGGTTTACTATTTATAAGCTAGAGTAATTTTATCAACTTATTACAATTATAATAGAAAACTAAATTAATCTAATTGTGATACTAATACTAAGAATCCTAACTTAGCATATAATAAGATTCTTAATATTTTAAGGCTTATGGGTGTTTGTTAACAAATTTTGTTTGAAAGAATTGTGATATGTAAAAGAAAAATCAATTTGGAGTAATATTTTAGTAAAACATCTGGAATGTAGATGCATCATCGTAATACTTTAGATACACATATAAATAGTTAGACATGCTTATAGTTGGCTTTAATGCGTCATTGCAACACAATTGGACTCATCATTATAATCAACAATTTTAGACTAAATGGTATAACCTTTTATATAAATAAATCAAATTAATTAAAGATGCTGTAAATTTAAAGAGCATTCAAACCTAGTTTAAACTAAAAGTCAAAACTTATAAACTGCCTTTTCCTCTTTTGCCCATGCTTAACTACAATCTTGTTATGGTCTTATTCTTAACTATTGAATCGATGTGATCGTATATGTTCCTTCCTACCTTTATATATGCTAATTCCTTTTTTTAATTTATTTAAACATCCCTATATATAGACATGGGCAAAAAAACCGATTTTTTTTTTAGTTCCCAAACCGATTTGGCCCAAACCGGCATGCCGAGCCTAAACTGGTTCGGTAGATGGGGTGTTCAAATCGGTTTATAAACCGGTAGGTTCCAAACCAGTTCCAAACCGGTTTTATATTTTTAAAAATATAGTCGTTGGGAGCCTCCATATAGCCTTTTTTGTCATTTTTTTCATCAATTTAACCCCTCTACACTACTATAAACAAATAGTGAGTGTTTTCGTTGAATCACAACAATCAAAAACTCTCTTAACACTCTAAAAACTCAAAAACGCACACTTTCTCTTCACAACAATCAAAAACTCTTTTAACAATGGTTTCTTCTAGTGCTCAATTTTCGGTTGGTTGTGATGCATCTTTTCAAAATGTGGTTGTTCGGGTTATCCCTATTAATAGAAACCAGAAGATTTGGTGAAACTATGATTTGTGTGAAATGTTAATGGGTCCGAATAAGACTCGTTGCAAATTGTGTTTTAAATGTTTTTCAAATGATGCGAATTCTACTTTAAAAAATCATATTCAATTAAAATATTGCAAAGCTTTGAAAGGGGAACCGCCTCGAGGTCAAACTTCGATGACAAACGACGGTAATTTATGGGCTTACAACGTTGATGTGGTTCGAGAGCAAATGACGCATTTTGTCATCCAAGAAAGCTTACCATTCAAGTACTTTGACAATGAACGTTTGGCTCGGCTAATTCAACGAACTCTCCAACGCGATTCACACATGTAAGTGGCGCTACACTTAGAAGAGATTGCTTAAAAATATGTAATAAAGCTAAAAGTAAATTAATTTCTTATTTTGAAAATTTACAAACTGGTGTTAACTTAACTAGTGACATTTGGTCGACTCCTCACGATTCACCGGACTAGTACATTTATGTCACCGCCCATTGGGTTGAACCAGATTCGTGGCAAATGATGAAATTTACGATTGCGTTTGAATTGTTTGATTATTCTCACACCGGTTAAAATATTTTTTATCTTATTGACAAAGTTATTAAAACATATAAACTGGAAAACAAAATCTTGTCAATATCTTTTGATAACGCGTCAAATAATACGTTTGCTATAGAACATCTAAAATTAAAATATAAACCAATTTGTGACGGTGTGTTTTTTCATAGTTGTTGTGTTACGCACATCATAAACTTAGTCGTTCAATACAGTTTAAAAACTATTAAAATAATAAAAGATAGTTTTAAAAGAATGTTGCGTGACATTTTTAACAGTAACCAATATACATAGTTGGGACGAGATAATTACTTAAACTTTTAGTAATCTATATAAGTGAGAATAAGTGAGAATCACTTTTCTTTCGTTGGATGTATATGATGTGATTAACTCATATCTATGGTTGTGATCTAACATGCTTCAATAATGTAGAGTTAAAATCAATATTTTTTGCACGTGGTTTTGTTCTCTTTCTCACGTGTCTAAACCTATTCATAGTTTCAAGACGTGTTACCAAATTTTGATCCATGATTTTTCTAAACCTATTATGTGCAAATGAGTTCTTGAATTGAATTGCGAATGGCGTCCACATGTTTTTTAGGACAGGTTTCCTTTAAAACAACTTTCCTTTAACGTATACTAAACACACAAAGTATTTCAAGAATTGACGTTAATGAGCTTTACGCCTGTAATAGAAATGCACTTTGTTAGGAGGTATAGAAAAGTGAGTACTACATACTCCATTCATAGCAAGACAAAAACAACGTCTGGCATACTTCAAACTAACGGACGACAATGCACAGGTGCTATTATTGTCGAAATTCTGTCGTACCAAATTTTTAACATGTTTTAAAAGTCAATGCTTAATTATAACCCACCTTTGCCTGTATCTAAATAAATTAGTTATTTTTATGTTTTATACATCATAAACCTAATTTTTGTGTTTCTACATAAAACTTACGAAACATAAAAAAAAAAATCAATAAACCGCTATCCAATATTTCACCTCTAATGCATGCTTTTCTAAAGATAAACATTTTACACGTGTGTAAACGTGTCTCATTACTCATGTTACACACATGTAAAAGCGATCTTACAGTTATCACAATATTTAAAATTCTCAAAAATAACCTCTTCGTCGTATGCGTATATACATAGCGATCCATGCCAAATAAGATTTGAACCTGCCAAAACCCGGTTTTCAACCTGCTCAAGTACAGTTTAAACCGATTTTGACAAGTCTCTTTAACCCATTTCCAGTACAGTTCAAACCGATTTTGACTTTTGTTGGCTAACTCGGAACCGTTTTAAATCAAAACCCGGTTTGTTCAGGCACCCTCATTCGGATCATTCGGCCCATCACACCAAACTTCCATAAGCCCAGACCCAAGTTAAAGAATCTAATAAACGATAGAATTGGATTCCAATAAAAGATTTGGATTCAGCTGACTATGAAAAACCGGCCCAAATATACATAAATTGGGCTTTCAGTAAAACAACCCAACCCAATACACTGTAAACTACAAACGGCAAACCTAGGTCCGTCAGCCCATTGAGATTTAGGGTTCGCTAAATAGCCCCCCACCGCCTTTATTCTAATCTCTTCACAATTTAACGTCGGCTAGGGTTTTACACTTTTAAGATCTAACTAAAAGGCACAACTTACGTTTTGTGATCACCATGAGAGCCAAGGTAAGTGTTGTTAATCTCAATTCTTATTATTATTGGATCTTAATGTTTATGCGTATGATTGAGGTTTTGTTTTTGTGACGAAATTGGTTGATTTGTGATCCTACAGTGGAAGAAGAAGAGAATGAGGAGATTGAAGAGGAAGCGACGAAAGATGAGGCAGAGATCTAAGTAATCTCTGTGTGTTGGGAATAATGTGGTTGCAGAATCATGAATTCATCAGTATCGTGTTAGTTTTTGTTTGATGTCATGTGTTTGAAGTTTGAACTTGTTGTAACCGATTGTGTTTTGTTTAAATGGAGTTTGAAGTTTTGGATGATATGAGTTTAGCTTAATTATGATGATTTTGTCTGTTGCTTCACTTCTTTGGTAGTATAAGTTTCTGTTTTGTTATCTACATTTATAATAGTTAGAAATTTTATAATATCTTTAGATTGATTTCTATTAGGAACATTATGAAGGAATTGGGATTTTGAAGGGAATTTGAATCAAATTTGTTAAACATTGTATTGTGTTTAGTTTGTAAAGTTGTTAAAGGCATGATGTTAAAATAGTTAAATGATAGCTTTCTGTTTTAGTGTTTTTAAACCGCGTCTACCATTTCTAGTTTACAGCCAACTGATTTTTTTGGTTTGATTTACAAAGTAGAATGATTTGATGTTTATCTCCTTTCATTTGTTCTTGGCTTGATCAAGATCAGTTGTTACGATTTGGTTGTTTTTGGATTTGATTCCACCTAGGTTTGATCACTGCTAACATGATGTGTATCACATCCGAGCAACCCCATGCGCATCATCCACAAGCAAGAACCTGAACATGTTGAGGTGGTTGATGTGGGTTTGGGGTGCTTCTACTGTCTTTGCATAATCACTTGTTATTAGTGGCGTTAGTCGTGTTACTTATTTTCTTATTAACATTCTTTCGGTTATGTTAGCCTATTAAGGGTCTTTGTGTAAGTTTGTTTATTATGAATTGAATTATTTTATCCAGAAAGTCTTCTTTATTTTATGTTCTCTTGCTCTAAAGGATACACATCATAACTTATCGTCGTAATGAAGCATGAAGATGAAGAAAACAAGTTCGCCTATTAAACCATTGTTCTATCAACAAGTTTTTATTTAGGTTTTTGGGTTACCTGTTTTGTTTGATTGTGTTACTTATAGATCAAACTGGTTGGAAAGTAAGAATGATTTTTGAACAAACAACTTTGAGATTTTTTTAATTAGGAACAATCCATCTTGATTGTAGGTGTAATAAAATAAAACATGTTTAGAGTACGAGAAGAAAAGTGGTAGGAATGGTAAGAGTGTAAGACATGATTTTTTTGGTTCAAGACTTTGTTCGATCCTAGTGTTCCTTGGTTCTTGGTTCTAGGAGACCCTTGTTTGATCTTGGCAACACATTTCTTTTTTAATTCTTCATGTTTGCGTTTATGTTGATTAAAATACAATCAGTTTAGAATACAAAAAGACATTGATAGGAGTGATAAAACACACAATCTTTAGTTCATGAGACCCGGGTTTGATCCTTGACAACTTTCTAGTTACTTTTTTTTACATCTTTTTTTATTTATTTTATATTTTGGCTAACAGATTTCTTTTGTTTATGTTTCTTTAACAATTTATAATTTATTCTTGCTTTTCGTATTTTGTTTTACATTTTTACTCAATATCCGAACGGTTTACAAAATAAGATCATTATCGTTTCTTTTTAGTTTAGCTTTTGT
This sequence comes from Flaveria sonorensis, assembly GCA_025506505.1. Lineage (NCBI taxonomy): Eukaryota > Viridiplantae > Streptophyta > Magnoliopsida > Asterales > Asteraceae > Flaveria > Flaveria sonorensis. The sequence goes on from CM046438.1 coordinate 3,659,567, forward strand.
GTTTTTTAGTACTTACTTTCATAACAATGAAATATCTTTTAAAATTTTGATCACACTCTTGCGATATGCTAATTGTTAATAATATTTGTATACAAATGCAAAAGCGACCTGTTGCAAAACACGGGTAATTAACTGCTAGTTTTAGTACTTAAATACTACGATTTCCTTAGGAATGCGAAGAAAAGTTGAGCTCTCAACAAGTGAGAAAAATCATAGGAGTGAAATTCAATTTCATTTCCTTTTTAACCTACCAAACATATTATCTTTCAATTACTAATAAGGATAAAAGCTAAACCGAGAGAACTTTATAAGAATATGAAAAATAGCTAAACCAAGAGAGTCCTTAACTTCTTTATAAGCATATGAAATATATATATATATTAATGATAAAAGTTAAACAAGTTTTAAATCAAACCAGTTAACCTGTAAACCATTAATGAACCAGATTGTTTGGATATCAAACAGACAGACTTCCTTTTATTGCAACGACTGAATCAGTTTCCTTATAAAGACCTCGTAACAATAACAAAAGCATAATCACTTTTAAAACACATCACTAAACATCAAATTTGCATAAATAATAACAGATGTCTTGAAAGATAAAAGTCAAACGCTTGACATGATCTCATTCCTTTTTAAATTCAAGAATGCAGTGATGTGTTAACATCTAAACACAAATACCAAATAAAAACACTACATATATATTCCCATACTCTCATCAGATGCTAATATTATCAGGCTAAGCTTTTGATTTCTCACAATTCTGACCCGAAGACTGAAAAACAGGCCCAGTAGTAAGCCCAAGCCCATCTTTGCCTCTCAACTCATTCACATAAGCCCTTACCTCTTCCGCTATCATACGCCTCATAATTGTCACCATACACGTGTCCCCAATCTCCACCGTCGATTTATCCTCCACGTCATCATCCACGTCATTTTTTTCGGTTACTTCTTCAACCACCTTCATCTCCCCTGGTGGCAACAACGTCAACACCGTCGCCGGCCACTCGCAACTGCCATGCTCCGCAGACGCACACCGCCGCTTCAACCCGCTCTCCGACTGAGTTGACTCACTCGTCCCATCCCCAGACACCCGCTTCACCCCGAGTTCTAACTTTGACTTTGACTTTGACTTTAACTTTGACTCTGACTTTAAGTCTGACACAAGCGAAACATCAAGTCCCCGTCTCCGGAGAGTGGAATTCCAATGATTCTTAATCGCGTTATCAGTCCTTCCCGGAAGAAGCCTAGAAATAGTGGACCATTTGTTCCCATGGACAACATGAGCCCGGAGAATGACGTCATCCTCTTCGCGACTAAACGGGCGGTGCTCGACGTCGGGGCTGAGCTGGTTGCACCATCGGAGGCGGCAGCTCTTGCCCGAGCGACCGGGGATTCTCGAGCTAATAACAGACCAATTTCGGGGCCCGTGTTGTTCGACCATTTTGATGAGTGTAGCATCTTCTTGTGGACTCCATGAGCCCTTGATCTTGCAACCACTTTCGTGTGTGTTAGCCATTGTTGGTTGAAATGAATAATAATAATAATGGTGGTGGTGGTGCAACGGTTGAGGGGTTTATGAAGAGGAAGATGGGGGTTAGGTTTAACCGTTTTGGTTAGGGGGGAGTTGTTGGTGTGACCTTAAACTGCTCGTGCGTTTGTTCTGTTCATTAATTTATTGGAAAGTTGCATTGAATGAATAACAATATCTCTTGGTCAGTTACAACATTTTTGTACAGTTATTTAATACAACGTAAATATATTAAGAAATCAAATATGCAATACTCTTTTTGTGACAAAGAAATACAACAAATTGCTTTCTGATAATGTTTTAGTCAGAAATGCATTTCGATTATTATAAAATATCTTACGACGGAACTTTTAAAATTTCATTAATACTTTGAATAAAGAAAAATTTATCGTCAAGTACTATGTTACTTTTTTTTTCTAGAATACAGGTAATAACGACATTAAAAAAAAACCAGTAAGATGGTAGCAAAATTTTATACAATACAATAAACAAGAAATACAAATGGAAGAAAAACACCGATACAGACGAGACATTTTATTAAAGATAGTTCTATATTTTATTAAATTAAATTAGAGTAACTGCCGTTAAAATATGATAGTAGTTGTAGTATTTGAGTGAAACTGTTTGTTATCAGCAAGTTTTAGTTTAAAGTCTATCTAAATAAAAGTGAAATCATATATATAAATCCTTGACTGACATGCAACATGCAAAGTAAATTCGTTGCACTCTAAACAAATCTAATATCAACAATGGATAAGAGGGTGTTGGTTGATAATATGAGAACTTTAGAGTTAAACATGAATATATAGGTTACAAAAATCATAGTTATGAGTATTTTTTAATGTTTTATTATTTTTTTTAACAATATTTGTTTTGATTTGACTGTGAGCATGTGCAACGGAAAGGCGGTTGTTAATATAAACCAAAAGTCTGAGATTCGGGAGGCATCCAAATCCTACCTTATGTTGGTTGCAACTGAATTCACAAGTTGTAACGGCCTTTCCAAAAACTAATATATGACATCTTGTATTCATTGCACCCAGAGTTGACCATTCTATTTTTGCACCTATTGACAGCTGGTTTGTACCTGTTGCATTTATAATTGTACGTTTTGTTGACACCAAATTAAAGTGAATTCAAGTACCATATATATGATTTGCTTGGTTAATTATATATCCCTTTAGTTATAAATCAACATCTCATATTTTAATACTGGTCGTATATCATTATATGTGTTGTATAAATGGATCGTATAGTTCTTTTAAAATTAAAGTGAATCAAAAACTTATTTGTTTCTTCATGATGATATACGCTTGAAATTATTGTTAAAATTTGGTAAAACAATTATATACAGGCCTGAAATTTATATTTAAATAAATATGTAATCTAATTATATGAATTATGAAGTTCGTCTATAAATTAGAAAACATGTAACACGAGTTCATTTTCAGATAAAGGTATTCATCAAGGTGACCCTCTCTCTTTATATTTGTTTCTCTATGATCATGGTATATCTTCAAGTAACTCTTGGGCATGTAACGATGTATTTATAAGGGCTTATAATCAAACGAGTATAAACACTAATGTTCCGAGAACGGTGCCCTCTTCTTTGTTGATGGAGGTTAGGTTTAACCGTTTTAATTTCATGTTCTTGTAGGTTTTCTAGCTCCTAACTAGTTTTATCTTTTATATATGATGGTTGCTAGAAATTAATGTTTGTAGTCATTGTTATGGAGATAGGTCGAAGATTTAAAGGTTTGAGTAGAGAATGTATAGATGGATGTGAACTCTGTTTTTTTCTTTCCAAAACCGCTTGGTGTTAAAACATGTTTGGTTTTGAACAACACTCAAACCGGTTTTTGTTCAATCTGGTTTGGATTTGGAACCTGTTCTCGGAGAGGAAAACCCGAATCTATTCAAACCAATTTCAACCCTAGCTAATTGGTTTAAATAACTTTTTTTACAATAAATATTATAAGAATTTTTATATACTATTAAATACTATAAAAAGTAATTTAAATATGATAAAATATAAAGTAAACATATATCTTTCTATATAAACGCAAATATCTATATTGTAAATAAAGAATAATGTAACTATGTAAGTTAGACAAAGTAAATTTAAATATTAAACATTTGATTATTTGTAGTAATATTTAGAATTTGTGATATTTAATGATTAACCTATGCATGTGTATGTAATGAGCACAATCCCAAAATATATATCACTAATTAATAAATAAATATTAGATTTTTATTTTTGTAATAATTTATCGTTATGCGATGATTCTCACCTTAATTAAACATTTCTATGATAAGATAAACAGATGTATACAATTATGATGATGAAAACCTTGAAGGTCGAACCATCCAAATCATGGTTTATCTTTTATTTTTTTCTTAGTTGCTTTTATGTTAGAGCATCTTCTAATGGGGTGTCTCTGTGAGGAAGGAGATGGAGTCGTCAAATGGTGAAAAGAGGAGCGTCCATAAAGGGATCAACGTGACACTATCATTGGAGATGCTCTAGTTCACTAGTTGCGGTGTTGATCTATTTTATTGAAAAGTCTAATCCAACACATACATGTTAATATAGAAGTAGTTATTCGATCATTTAACTTAAAGGGATCAACGTGACACTATCATTAGAGATGCTCTAGTTCACTAGTTGTGGTGTTTACCTATTTTTATTGATAAGTCTAATCCAACACATACATGTTAATATAAAAGTAGTTATTCCTTTAACTATGTATATCGGACACTCTCACAACATACAACTAAAAGACCTAATTTGTTAACGTGACATAATTTGTTTTTTTACTAAATAACCAGTCAATGCCAAGAATACATAATGTCCAAAAATATGAGTCAAAACTCAAAAGCATGAAAAGTGAAAGACATTACTTTAGAATAGAGTTGCAGGCACCATCCGGTTGACCAGGTTTTTTCATATAAAATTAACATAATTATCTAAGCTTCAAGTGACACTGATTAACCACAACAGGAAAATTAAGATTGGAACAAAAATGAAGAAATATGAGTCTTGCAATTGAGGTGAGTTTTCTCAAAAATTAGGTTCAACTAATCTAATTAATATGTTCATGAACTGAAATGCGGTAGTCGAATGATCAAGACACTCATGTCATCAAAAGAACCTCTTGTTTCTGATAAGTCGACGAGCTTCTTACAAGCCGAAGTTAGATCAGGTTTCTTGGTTCCTACGCAAAAGGGTCGAACAATGTCTATTGCTTCTTGATTATTCACCTGCAAAGACACATGATCAGTATATTAGTAACTTATTAGCAACTGCTGATTGTAAAAAGATGACTGATTGAAGTTAGTCTAAATGTGGTAACTTGGACACATTTATTTGTTAATTAGTCGATTCAAGTTGTTATTATCTGTAACGGGTTAAACAAGTTATATTTGTTTTGACTACTTAAAATGTAACCTAACCCATCCGACTCATCAGTTTTCGCGCTTTTGAAAGTTGTAAATGGTCATAAAAGCAATTACCGCATCCCATATCCCATCAGAAGCAAGAATCAAGAACTCGCATTCGGGTCTAATGTCGATTATTCTTGTTTCGGGTTCTGCAATCACCCATTTCTTGAGATGCTTGTCACCTATACTTCTTGATACCGCTAGTGAACCTTGTATTCTCCAAACACCATTGTGACAGTCAACATATCCACCCTGTAAATCACAACATCTCAAACCATCAACGTTCCATTCATATTATAAGATTTATTAAAGCGTCTTCGCAGAAGCAGTCTCTCTATCTTAGTAATATTATACAATTTTATAATTTAGTTCTTAATTCTTACCATGCTTTCGATTCTCTCTTTTTCGTCTTTCCTCGAGGGTTTATGATCAACGGTGAGCGCTTCTGCCACTCCACCTAGGCTCATAACAGCACGACAGTCACCCGCATTAGAGACCACAAGCGTCCCTTCACGAATCAACGCGGTTACACAACAAGCACCACCATCAACATCTTCTTTCAAAAACTCCAAATCCGTATCGCGATATCCCTCTCTAACACCTTCTACAACTTCATCTGCACATCTGTTTGCTACTTTCAACATTATATTTCTCCCCAAATTCTTCGCTGCGAATTTCGCAGCCTGTGCTCCACCATGACCATCAAAAACTCCAAAAAACACCTATAAATCAACCACAATGTAACAATTTAACGATCCATATCATGAAAATCATTGATTTCATATTTAAAATATTTTAGTTAATTATATACACCTGTTTTGAATCTCCTTGATCATCAACAACCGCAGAGTATCGATCCTCAATCGCGCCTCGTTTCCCTCGTTTACAATAAACCGAATACGCCTCGCCTTCTTCTTCGATCTCTTTTCGGTCATCGGCCGGCTTAAAAACCTCATCGATAAAGCTCACCGGAGCTGACGGAATCTGAATTTTCTCTGGTCTTTTCCTCTTTAAGAGCAAAGATGACGGTGAACTCGAATCGCAACTGATAATCGGTACTTCGTTGTGATGTAGTGAGATCGATGACGATGGAGAAATGATCAATTGTTGACGAAACATCGGTGATGGTAAGAACACCGGTGAGTTCGTTACTGCAACGGCTCCGGGCATGTTACTGGTGAAGGTTGGTTGATTGTCCGATTATTGTTTGTAGTTGATGGAAGAAAATTGGGGATGTTATAAGATTTTTGGTTTAGGTTGATTTTGATTTGTGAATTTGGTGTTTGGTTTGTTTAAGTATATATATGGTTATGGAGAGTGAAGATCATCGGAGGTAACGGTGTGGATGACTAGATGCAACATGAAAGTTGAACGGCGGTTTTGTTGTTTCCATTCACGCGCTTTAGATGTGTGTGAAAGTCAAAATTGTATTAATAGCTTTAGCTCAATATATGAGGTTTGGAGATGAGTTCGTTTATTAAACGAGACATAATATAAGTTTGAGTACGGACTCAGGTTCATTTTAACTCAATGTGATCTCAAGTTGGTTTGACTCGTTTACATCCCAAGTTATTACTTACAAAATCAATTTGTATTCTAATGTCTTCAGAGTTGTAGGTGTTAAAATAATATTGTATAGATTGATAAAATTAAAAGTAGTTGTAATCACTTTTTTTTTTAAATCAAATTTCTATTTTATTTTATATTAATTATGATAAAAATATTGTAAAAATTACCATTATACTGGACGTAGTGGTGTCTCTGAGGGGCGCCAAAGTCGCTGATGTTGACACAATTGGGTCGTTACAGTCATTACGTCCTAATTAAAGTGGGCTTCAAACTTATTTTTAGCCAAACTATTAACGGACGTTAAAAGAGATTAATAAATTTATTTTTCTCACTTTTAATAATATTTTAATTAAAAATGCTTTTAACCTACTACACTTGATTTAAAATAATTTTAATAAATTCATATTTGCTTAGGTGACATTTTAACTAAATAAACCATTATACATGGTGTAATCATAAAACACCATGTAATGTTCTAAAAGTCATATTGACAATTGATTTACTATCTTTGATGGTTCACCATTTTAAACAATAACTTGGTAGCCACATTTCAATAACCAGTCAGCGAAAAAGAGAGTGGGCATCCATTAACATTCATCCACCGATTATGCTCAAGTATGAATAAGTTTTAGCTAGCACATTTAAAACCTTACATTTTATGTGTTTGGAACTTTAACTTGTAATTGAAGTAGCATCATTGGCAGTTTAAACATCATTTACTTCAGCTTAGGGGTTGTTTGACAACATCTGAATCGGCCTCTTAATGGTTCAGATGTCTAAATGGTTCAGTACTTAATGGTTCAGACTGTTTGTTTCACGAGCAAATGTCTGAATGGTTCAGACATTTGCCTCTGAATGGTTAAACATTATACTAATGCTGAATGGTCAAGACCTCTTATCTGAATTGGTCAGACATTTGCCTTTGAATAGTTAAGCGATATACTAGTTATTAATGGTTTAGACCTCTTAATGGTTCAACACTTAATGGTTCAGACCTCTTATTGGTTCAGCAATTAATCACTCAGAAATTACCAAACAACCCTTTAATTTTATTCGACTTGGTTTTGAAACAGATGTTCACCAGTACATTTATAAAAAGTTATTTTGGATTTATTTAAAGCTTGAGGGTTGCGTGTTTCACGCGCTAGAAATGCATTGGGGAAGTATGAAGTGCAATCATGCATGGGTTTTGCATGAAACGTTAAATTATACGCAAAAATTTTAGCACACAAAAGACCAAATCTTGTCAACGGTCAAACACCTTTAAACATAACTTAAAACCTCCTCCTCTCCTTTTGTTTTCCACTTTTCCACTTTTTTCCTAAAAATAAAAGTAAATTATATATTTATCACCATATAATCCCTAAGATCTTTTGAGTATTAACTTTGAAAATTAACAAATTTAATTTTTATGATTTTAATTTTATTACGAATATGAATATTATGGCTAAATCCTGTTAAGTTTTTTTCTATTAAATCGGAGTGAATTACCAAAACTTAATATTAAATTTGTTATTTTGCCTAGACCCGAGGACTACTTTTGTAATTAACTCTATATAATTAACTCTATATAATTAACTCTATATATTATACTATAAAATATTATGTTGGTTTCGTTGTAGGATGGTAGTCATGTGTGTGGCAGTTAGTTATGAGATCGGGTCAATGATGTGGTCATTTGTTGAATCACAATCGTCATAAATAATCGAATCGACCATAACTTGGTCAAACAATGGCGTTGACAATTTCTGTGGCCCAACTCACTCGATGTGGTTCTAAAATTCGTCATCTTGTTTCTACTCGCCTTTAGCATCCAACACTTTGGTTGTATCCAAATTGGCATCCACTCATTTCGTTTGTTCTTTAAATTATTAATCTAGTTAAGAGTATCTTTCATTGATTAAATGGATAAAACTTTATTCAATAGTTTTCTCATGTCAAGTTCGGTTTAAATACTAACTATTTCGTTAAGTACGTATAGAGAAACGTATGAAGTTGAGACGAGTTGCTTTTAAAAATCGATACGTAACAAAAAAAAAAAATTGCTAGGGTACTTCGAAAATCATGAAAAAGTTTCGTGCTGTTTTAAATTAGAGTTAGAAAGCATGATAGTGAATTTAAATAAATCGTGTAACCAAAAGATAATCACCTACACTAATTAATATAACTTTTCAAAATTTACCTTCTTAAATGCTAAAACTAAATCATTCATTTAAATAATAAAAAATTTAGTTAAATAATAAATGGAAGAAAAAATAAAGATATTAAATTTAACATTTTAAAAATAGTATAATTAATTTATATTTAATGAAATTTGAATTTTAGCATTTCAAAATATCTAGTAAATGCTAAAATCATACTTAAATACTGAAAAATAAAAAATAAACCTAATATAAAAGTATTAAATTTAACATTTCTAGAATATTGTAATAATCAAAATATTAGGTTATGCATTTTCAAAATTATTTACTTAAGAAATAACAAAAAAAATTTACTTGTATTAAAAGAAAAATAAAAAGAAAAAAATTTAAAAACAAAAGGAAGCGGACAAAGGGAGGGGGAGAGGAGGGCTCAAACCAGGGTCACTCGGGTGATGCTTTGTGTTGCTAACAACCAGGCTATGCATCGAGTTGTGTACATTAGCATCTTGAATAAATACATACATACACATACATAGAACAAAAATAAGACGATGTTACTATTCATATTAACCATCAGTTTATACGTAATAACAATTTTGTACTCATACCATCAAATATTAATGTTGTTATAAGGTATATTTAATAATTACTATGTCTTCACGAGCTCTGGATCCTACAACTATTCGTCCTTGGTCACCTTAATTAGAAAAAAATGAAACCGTCATCTCTTCGTCATTACGCTTATTCTACATCCATATGTTGAGCATGCTATTGTGCGTGCTCTAACCAATAATCACTATTCTATAAGTTTATTTCTTATTTTTTAAAACTCTACCACATCTCATTCTTTATTGTTAAATATAAGAATTCTTTTTAGTTTCTTTTAAAAACATATAGATAATGTATAAGGATAATAATGTGATGGGAGTGATTTTTTCAAGGTCATCCTAAAAATTAAAGATAAGAGAAATTGTACCAAACACACTGTGAGTGCAATAAGATATTTACACTCAGATAAAATCAACTGCAATGTAGTATATTTTATACTTGTCATCTCATACTATTTGTCATAATCTTAATTAATTACCATAAAAATTACTATGTCAATTCACTTAAATAGTAATACTTTGAGTGCTAACTTATGAAAAATTCAAAACTTATCACTTTAGAGCATCATTGTTTACTGCAAACAACGCATCAAACTTGTCGTTTGCAAAGTGTTCATATCACCTTTTCAACATATAATTACCGTCTCTTGCTTTAGTTCTTGAAAGTACACACATATAATTATAGTTGTTGAGCTTGTGTAGTTTCTTATTTAAAATGGATGAGGGTATCTATCTAATTTAATATTACACATGATGTAACTAATAATAGAATATTAAACATACCAGCCATAAAAATAGAAATTTTCCAACTTTCCCGACGGTTCCATGACAAGGAAACAAACATTTCCTGTTGTTTTTTTATATGGATTTTACATCACTTTGGACTGTTGAAGGAGTAAATTCTGATACAGGACTAGTATACCTTAAACTTTAAATTAGTATTAAAATTTAAACAAATTAAAGTATTAGACCCACAAGTTTAATTGGTCGTATAATATTTAATAAACATGCCTCGAGTTTGGGCCTATTCGTTTTCGTAAAACCCATTCAAAATCCGGCGCCATGAAACGTTACTATTGAAAAGGTCATTAGTGTTCTTTTGTTGTAGACTTTTCTCGTAAAGAAACTCTTCCAAAACAAACCAAGTTGTTTTAAATATTAAAGTAAATTATTGTTTTACTTTCTATAGTTTGATCACATCTGTTATGTTTATCAAAAAAATATTTTTATTTGTATTTACCTCCCCAAGGTTTAAGAAAATCATTATTTTCATCATAAAAAATTAACTCCGTTAATTGAAATTTTGTTAAATATGTAAATCGATAAAATTATCCTTTAAACTACAAAATACACAAAAAAACGAGGTCCATTCTCATCTCCACCAATGAAGCTGACAATCTTTTCATTCAGTCACAATGAAATGATTGAAAATAAAATATCCGATTTAAGTTTCTTGAATAGAACAATAACACATGAATGAAATTTTAACACCAATATGTTAACATGAATTAGATTTTGTCTTTATATGCAAAATATATTAATACTCTTACAATGATAGATGATTTAACATTTTAAACTAATGGAGTTAACTTTTTGGATGAAAATGATATTTTTAAAAATTATATACGTTTTAAAATTGTCTACATTTTGACATAAATATACGTTTAGATGTAAATTTAGTTCAAAATTAGTTGGGTCAAATATAAAATGTTTTTGTGTTTATTTATACATACGTTTTGAGTAGGTTTACATTTCGACGTAAGTTTTGTTTGAAAACCGTCGTCAAACATACCGCGATTTCATTTTCTCAACTAAATTTAATTAAAAAACGAGTCCGTGCGATTGTGTGTCTATGTTTCAACATAGATTTTGTTTGAAAAATAAATCATGTCAAATATAATACGTTTTCTTGCAAGGGTCAAAAACAAGTTCGTACGATTGTATGTCTATGTTTCGATTGTATTCGTGTTTCGACATATGAAAAATAAATCGAGTCAAGTTATAATATATTTTCATTAGTATTTGACATAAATTTAATTCAAGTTAGGTCAATTATATAACACGTCGACAGGTGAAAGAACCCAGTTATTACCACTTTATAAATCTACTCATCAGATTTTTACTAGGCCTTATGTACGTAAAATGCTGAACAGCATTCGTCAATTGTCAATTAACGTTATGATGATACTATTCTAATAATTCTTAGTTGTTATCATATGTTTAAATTTATGATATTTTCACGACTTGAGGATTTTAGCTCATCAGTGTTGCATGCTTGTTCAATATGTAGAAATTAAAAAGGTCAGTTTCTGTTGCAAAACCCACAATCAACTCGACTAACGATACATTTAATGAGAACAAAAAAACTATATAAATTGAATATTAAACAAGGGGAAAAATAGTACAAGACGACGTCAATATTAACATACCCAAACTACTAGGAGTACTTGTCACCTACACATGCATGCACAACTATGAACATAACAAAACATCAAACACCATCTAAACTACATCGCACACATAAAACATACTATACAACACAAGAAAATACCATCTAAACAACTTCACACTCATAAAACATACTATACATCACACTAAAACATCAAAAGCCTCGTCCTACAAGCAAAACACTATCGTCGATTCATCGAAAATCTTTCTATCATCACCCTTCTTCCTCCTCCTCATCCCGCTTTTCACCGGTGCTCTCACCGCCCTTTTTTCCCATCTCCTTGTACCCTTCTGTCCCCAGCTGCTCTTTCCTCGTCTGTCCGCCCTTGCTCCGCCCTTCATAACCACCAACACAAACATTCATACAGTATAATAATAATAATATTATTATTATTCTGTTATGGACTGAACCATTACAAGATAAGAAGATAAAATAATATTATTCTGTTATGTACTGAACCATTGTAAGATATAGACGAGAAAGTTCAATAAACATACCTTCGGCAAGGCGTTCTTGCGCCTCAAGTGTTTTGCCACGAGTACCGCCTGGGACAATGGTCTCGCCCCGAGCGGCTCGTTGGTCGAGATTCTTCTTCTCCTCCTCGGAGATTTGGTCGGAGACCTTACGTCCTTGTTGTTGTGATGCCATTTTATTCACTCTTTTAACTGAAAGCAAGTTTATCGGTGACAAACGATGCATGAATATATACTGCAACGGTGAATATATATAGTACATAAGGGTGTGTGTAGACATGCATGTAGGCACGTAGTATGGTGACGTGTACTTTGGGTTAGAAAAGAGGCTCTTGGAGTCACACGTGTCGTGTAGTTAAGTTGTTAGATTTTAGCTATCTCAGATACTGCAACGGTGTGAAAGTTGTTTTTTCATACATTCGACCATAAGATAAAGAAAAGGATATGGTAAAATTAAATGGCATAGTCTTTGAGTTTATTGTCAAAACTAAAAAGACGTACACTATGGAAAATACACAAGTTATCAGAATTGTTGATTTATTTAGAAGGTCTTAACTATAGATAATTACTAAAATCCATATGCTTGACCAAAAGGAAACATGAACACTAATATATCGGTTAATCCTACGTGTGTTCTAAGAGTATCAGACAAAGCCTTGTAAATGTGTCAGTTAAGCTAGTCTATAAACTTATGAATTTACCGTCTTAGCTAGTAGTTTTTCGGCGAGCTAAACCTGCAAAGAGTATAATAGGCTAAGCCGATAGTTTCGGCTCAGCAAGATTAAACTTTGACGCCGGCTTAATCCGTAAGTCTAGCAAACTTATCGGCTAATTAAGTCTGCATACTGACGTGGACTTTCGGCTAATTCAACCTGCAGCATGACACGTGTCGCACTCTAAAACCATACGCATGGAGAATTTCATGGATTTCAGAGGTGCCGGCTAAGCCTTTAGCATATATAGCCTCATATTAATCATTTAGTCTTCTTGACCACAAAAGGCTAATCAAGTATATATTAATATGAGTTTCAAATCGTCTTTTAGTTAGTAATTATTAATAAGACTAAAAAGGTTTTAAGAGATATTTATATAAGTTTAAGAATATAAAATAAACATTATATTTTAAAAATATAGACGTGGTTATACTTTTTAAAAATAATTAATACCAATTTAACATATATGGTCGTCCTGAGACATGCTCGCCTCGGCCTTGGCTCATTAGGCTACAATCAATGTATTGGTCGTTGTCACTAATCCAACACAGTTGTACATCATGTTTGGTCGAAACCAAACACTGGAGATGCTCTAATTGGGATTAGAAAACATACAAAATTTGAATTCCGCTTCGCATTTGGTTTAGAACGGTTGATAACACCGGTTAGGCACTCACCCTCTAGTCCAACGAACTAGATTCAGTCATGTAAACATTGCATATTAGGCACCCTTATAATATTTTAATAGTAATTTGACAAGATCGTAAGTTATAAAATAAAACTAACGCTTTGCCCACCCGTCAAATGCCACTGGAAATATATATAGAAATTTTTTTATCTACGACAATGTATATTATAAAAATAAAAGTTATACTTAGAGAACCTAACTTATCCAAATAAACCATATTTAAAATTATAAAAACTAGTTGTAGGGTTAAAGACAACTCGATAAAAGCCTTGAAAATGCCAGATTGTTTTGGTTGCAAACTAATAGTTTACCACGCTAGAACAATAATGTTAACGGGCATTCGTTTATCGTCATCACCTATCACCCAAATTTATTCAAGTGCCAAAAGTTACAATTGAATGGTTATGAAACAACCAGAATTGAGGGCCATTGAATAATGTAGGTTGATGCATTAACAACCTTTAAATCAATGTTCCCTCTATTGTAAATTTAATACACATTAACAACAGTAATGACCGATGGCAGTTGAAGGCTCAGAAACGCCGCGCCTCATCGATGTGGTTGCAACCAGCACCATTGCCACGCCAAAAAAAACACCAAAGACTATTGTTTTATCCCGCATCATTGCCTCATCAATAGAATATACCAACACCAAGTAACACATAATCGTGACCATCATCATACCATTCCGTCTCAGATGAAGCTATCCCCATCATCATCGACGTTAGATCTCAGATGAAAGAAACCCATCGTCATCGATCCCCTGCATCAACCTAGGGTTTTGAACAAGAACTGAACTTTCAGTTACAGATTTATAGTTAATGCCTATTCCAGCGGAGGACAAAGCAATCATACATGATTATGAAACCCTAGTCAGCAAACGCCAACATCATCGGAACAGATTTGTGACATAGGTGAGCTCAAGCTCGGTCTCAGATGAGCTACCATCATCGTCATTGACATAAGGTCTTTCCCGACATATCCGCCCAGCAAATAAAAACCGCCGATAGAACCAGGTTCAACACCTAAGACGAACATCAAGTCGGGAGTATCAGATGAGATAAACCACTACAAGAAAAAGACTCTATCGCGATTAGGTCTATGGCGACGACATGATGTTGTCGCTATAGGTCACCCTAAGGCGACGACATGTCGTCGCCATAGGGTTACTTTAATTTTTGGCTATTCTAGCCCTATGGCGACGACTTGTCGTCGCCTTAGGGTGACCTATAGCGACAAAAAAAAGTCCTCGCCATAGGTGTAGAGAAGTCGTCGCCATAGGTCTATTTTTTTAGATTTTGATTTATTTTAAATAATTATAGAATTTTAAAAATTATGTGTGGACCTATGGCGACGACATGTCGTCGCCATAGGTCAAAATATTTTTTTTTCTTTTTTTCCCCGAAATAACTAGGAGGGAAATAGTCCCGCCATTATGAAAACTCTATGGCGACGACATGTCGTCGCCATAAAGTTTTGTGATTTTCTTAAATATGATATTAAAAAATTTATTATTATTATTATTATTATTATTATTATTATTATTATTATTATTATTATTATTATTATTATTATTAATTTATGTACATTTTATTGTTATTGTTATCATAAGTAATAATATTATTATTATAAGTAGTAATAATGATAATAATAATAATATAATAAGTATTATTATTTAATTAACCGTGTGTATGTTTGTATTATTTTCTTAAAATAAATTATTTTGTAAATGGAACAAAATCTTATTAAATATGATTTTTTTGAAACAAAAGTTTAGCTATGATCGAGTTATGAATATCAGTGTTAAATTATATACATTGATGGTAATTTACGAGAAATTATAATTGTTAAGGATAAATGATGTGTGTGCGTTGGAATGAGATTTTAAGTGTTTAAACGTCAAATATTACGTATGATTATTCGTTTATATGCATGTGATTGAGTTGAATAGGTTGACTATGAGTTGGAAGTGATTTTGTAGGAAAAACAAGAAATTTGGAAGCTTACATGATAAAACAAGTCATTGGAGGGGTCAAGAAACGAAGTTTCAAAGTGCAGCAGAAAGGCTTCCACCGTAGCCTACTGTAGCCACCGTAGGCTACGCCAGCTCAAGAAAAAAATCAGCAGAAAGGGTCCCAGCGTAGGCTACGCTGGCTGGCGTAGGCTACGCCAGGACAAATTTTGAAAACCTATAAAATCGTGTTTTTATTATGTTTCAGCCACCACTTGATTCCCATTCGACCTAAGACGAAAAAAGACGTACTTTGGAAGTTCTGGGATCGATTTTTCACCATTCCAACCCACAAAAACAAGATTCAATCATCCGGAATGCAAATCAACAACGGTTTTGAAGATCATTCAAGAACGATGAGCGGCTAATCCTCTCGTGATCGACTTCGGGTATTAGGTTTTGTGTGATTAGGTTTTTGTTTTTGTTTAACTTTGTTGGGATTAAACTTTAGAACCCGTTAAGTTCTTTTATGAGTTTAACTTGTGTTTTGATTATTTAAACAACGATGTTGGTAAACTTCTAGTTGAATATCATTTAATCTTCCGGAAATTATATGATTGCAAGTTTTGGTTTCTAATTGAATTGGTATTGTGTATCAAGACCCATTAAGTCCTGATTATCGATATAACTTAATCATAGCACGTACAGAATCCCTATTAAGGATTTTCCTTAAAGTTAAACTAAACAATTGCTGAAAACCAAACCTAGAACCGAAGTGGATTACTTTCTCTTATAATCGTTTTCTTAATCAAGTTTGATTCTTTCCAAGTTGTTTTCTTAGTTTATTTATTAATTATTCCAAAAATCCAATTTTCACAGCCAAGAGGCAATAGTTAAGTAATTTGTTAATTTAATTAATTAGTATTTCATAAATTAAAGTACAATACACCGACCACTAATTCCACGAGGATCGACAACCCTACTTACCCTAACTAGTTTAAGGTGAATAGGAACACACATTTTAACATCTTATTTGATTGATACTTCGACATCGATCAAATTTTGGCGCCGTTGCCGGGGAATCGGTGCGCTTGGTGTTTTGTTATTTTATTTGTTTCAAAAAAAAAAAAAAAAAAAAAAAAAAAAAATCTTTTTTGTTACTTGTTTTATTTTAATTGTTTTTATTTTCGTGTTACGCTTGGTAGTTTAAGTGTGCAGGTGACAGATTGTATGCATACTCGATATTCGGGCAGGAAATCACCGCTAGTGTTTGATCCAGAGATAGAAAGATCAGCAAGGTATAATCGTGTTTTGCATCGATCAGGGTTACCAACTACATCAATTTCACAAGCTATCGAACAAGCAGCTGATAGTTTGTCTGATTCAACTCACATGGATAATCCAAACAACCAACCACCTCAAAATCCAAACCCTCCTCCCAATAACCAACACCAAAACCCAAATCCACCCCCACCACCAAATAACAACCACAACAACAACCTAAACCAACCACCTCCCAACAATAATATGAATCAAAATAACCTCAATCAAGGAGACGACTTTGATCATGTAAGCATGCATAGTGTTCACACGGGTGATGAGAATTATGAAGATGAATGGGATAACAATGAAGAACCCTATAACGGTGCAAATTATGATGCTTGGAATGGAAATTTTGGTGGAGGTGATGGACAAAACGGAAATAACAATTGGAGGAATGACCAACATGGGTGGGATGCACCACCTATCAACCAACAAAGGGGTAGGGTTAATAATAATGTCAATCAGCCAAGAAGACTTCAAAGAGCTCAAGTACAAGGTGTGGATAGCCATTTTAGACCGGCTATTTCTGAAAATCCAAATCCCATCGCACCTCCAAATCGTAGAGGAAGAGCTTTTGATGTACGCCCTCATTATCTCACTATTCTTCCTGCATTTAGAGGTACTGCAACAGAAGAACCATATGTGCATCTTGCTGAATTTGATGCAATATGTAGCACTATTGGTGGGAATCACTTCACACAAGATGAAGTGAGGTTGCGATTGTTCCAATTCACTTTGAAAGACAGAGCTAAGCAATGGTTCCTTACCTTGCCTGACAATAGTATTCACACATGGCAAGAAATGCAACAAATATTTTTAGATGAATATTACTCTATGGGTAAGACCAGTGACGCAAGAGAGGCTATTCGATCTTTCCAACAACAAGCAGGGGAACAATTTCATGAAGCATTCACGAGGTTTAGGGAACTTATTCGCATGTGTCCACACCATGGAATTGAACGTTGGGAGTTGATAAAGGCTTTCTCGGATGGATTGACGACTGAGGAAAGAAAATATTTGTATTCTACAAGCAATGGCACATTCCTTTCCAATCATGAAGATGCCGACTGGGAATTTTTAGAAAGAATGTGTAGAAACTCCAAGGCGCAAGCCTCTGCCAATAGACGATCTAAACCTAATTCGGTACGATCAGCCACGGTTGACTATGAGACTAAGGAGCGGATTGCAGCATTGGAAAGACAATTGGCAAGGTTAGGGCGAACGGGTACAAAGGAGGTTGCAACTGTAGGATACGATGTGTGTGAAGAATGTGGTGAGTTAGGTCATAATGTTGATGCGTGTCAGTTAGTGATAGAAAGAAAAGAGGAAGTTAATCAAGTTTACGGAGATAGAAAGCAATTCGATATGAATTCCAATACTTATCATCCCGGACTAAGAAACCATCCTAATTTTAAGTATGGGAATGCTTCAAGCCAAATGAATCCTAACTTTCAAGGTAATAACCAAGGTGTTCCCACATACCCTAACCGAGCACATGGGAATTACAATCCAAGTGGTTATCAAAGAACTTCGTATGCTCAAGGAAACAATCAAGGGAGTTACAACCACGGGGGCCAACAAGGAAGTTCATCACGAAACCATCAACATAATTCTCAAACTGGAGTAGTTGGGGGTGAAGAATCTACAAATGCAAAGTTGGATGCTTTGATGAATATGATGAAGGAAAATATGCAAGAGAATAAAAGGGAAAATGAAATCAGAGATAAGGCTTACGAAGCATTAAACAAACAAGTAGGTCAACTAGCAGAAGATGTGGCTCAAATCAAAAGAAACCCTGGGAAGTTGCCAAGTGACACCACAATCAATCCTCAACATCAGGGAACTTCCACAAAGAATGTCAGAAATGTGCAAATCAATCAGGTAAGTACCCTTCGTAATGGTAAAGTTTATGATAACAAGGTTGGTTCTCCACCACCATTCGTAGAGGGGGTGGTGGAAGATGTCAATAGTGATAGTGAAGATGAACAGGAACCTGTTTTAACAAAATCAACGAAAAAGGTAACATTTCAAGAGGTAACCAAACCGGTTTTAAAAGATAATGTAGATAAAAATAAGGATAAGGCATTGGAGAACAATGTCATTCCTTATCCTTCAGCTTTAATTGAACCGAAAAAGATAGTCAATAAAAGAGGTCCACAACAAGATGAGATGTGGGAAATTTTTAAACAAGTTAAAGTGAATTTACCTCTTTTAGATGCAATAAAACAAGTTCCTGCTTATGCCAAATACCTGAAAGATATATGCACTCAAAAACGAACTCACAAGTTTCCTAAGAAGCTTGATGTCCCAGCAAATGTAAGTGCCATCTTGTCAGGTGATCTTCCACCTAAGCTTAGGGATCCAGGAGCGCCTATTATTTCTATTCAAGTTGGTGAATTTAAAGTTGCTAGGGCGCTACTCGATCTTGGGGCAAGTGTTAGTATCCTACCTGGGAGTTTATATGACCAATATGACTTTGGTCCCTTGCAAAAAGCCAATACCACGGTAGTGTTGGCCGATCTCACAATGAAACTCCCGCGTGGCATAGTAACTGATGTCATTGTCAAGGTGGATGACTTCTACTATCCGGTCGATTTCTTAGTTCTTGATTATGCTTCACTTGACAAAACTAAACAATCTAATGTCATACTTGGTAGACCATTTTTAGCAACTGCTAATGCACAAATTAACTGTCGAGATGGAACAGTTGACATGACTTTTGGTAATCGTAAATTAAGTGTCAATGTGTATGACAAAGTAACTAACTCCTCTGTTAATAATGAATGCTGTATGGCGGATATTATTGACGGGTGTGAACCTTATAAAAATGAGGGACACATCGAGGAGACGTGTGTTATTTGTGACAGGTTAGGTATTGATCATGCATATGAGTTGGAGGAAGAAGAAAAGAAACTTGAAGTGTCTGCCATACATGAAGGAAGACCATCATGGACCCATCAGGTGGAGTCTCTACCTGAGCACATTGATTCTCAGTTAAAGCCATCACTGGAAATTCCACCAAAAGTAGAATTGAAAGAACTTCCCAAACACTTAAAATACGTATTTTTGGGAGACAATCACACCCTTCCAGTTATCATTGCATCCAATTTGGAAAGTGATCAAGAAGAAATGTTACTGAATGTGTTAAAGGAGCATAAAGCAGCAATAGGATGGACAATTGCGGATCTCAAAGGTATCAGTCCATCTATTGTCATGCATAAAATCATCACTGATGCAGGTGCAAAACCTGTTAGAGACACTCAGAGAAGGCTTAATCCCAACATGCGCGAAGTAGTGAAGAAAGAAGTTCTCAAGTGGTTGGATGCCGGGATCGTGTATCCAATTTCTGATAGCACATGGGTAAGCCCTACCCAAACTGTGCCTAAAAAATCAGGCATTCAGATTGTTAGAGGCGAGGATGGTGAACACATTGCCACTCGACCCGTCACTGGGTGGCGAGTCTGCATTGATTATAGAAAGTTAAACGCAGCTACATCCAAAGATCATTTTCCACTTCCGTTCATTGACCAAATCATTGAGAAGTTATCAGGTCAGAAATTTTATTGTTTTTTGGATGGGTATTCAGGATATAATCAGATTGCAATTCACCCTGATGATCAACAAAAGACTACCTTTACTTGCCCATATGGTACCTTCGCATTTAGGCGAATGCCATTTGGACTTTGTAATGCCCCAGCCACCTTTCAAAGGTGCATGATGAGTATCTTTTCGGATATGATTGGGGAGTCTTTGGAAATCTTTATGGATGACTTTTCAATTTTTGGTTCATCTTTTGAAAGTTGTTTAATTCAATTAACAAAGGTTTTAAAAACAAGATTCCCATTCGACCTAAGACGAAAAAAGACGTACTTTGGAAGTTCTGGGATCGATTTTTCACCATTCCAACCCACCCCACACTTGGGTTACATTGTCCCTAATGTATGGTGTTGAGGTTAAGTGTGTGATGTTTTCTTTGCTTTGCACATCAGTTTATCCAAGAAATCAACCCAAATGACTTTTCCAACCCAAACCGACCCGGACAAAAATATAACCATAACCAACATACCTTTTACCCATTAACATAAATTGTCTCACACCTCCCGACCACCCAATTACCATAACAATTAACGCTAGTTTAATATTCAGAAAACATTAACAGATAAGAGGAGTACGTGGACCTGATCATGGATCAGCGAGTACTCAATAGTAAGGATTCTGTGGATCGCCAAAAATGCTCCTCATTGTGTCTGAGAATGTTCCAAAGTTGAAGGCGTCCGATGAGCTTCCTTGACTTTGTTGTTGTTGCTGTTCATCTTGAATAGGGTCGAGCCATGGTGAGTGATGCACTGGTGGGGCTGGGTAGTGCACTGTTCCATCATATGGGGCAAGAGTGGTGTAGTCTACAATCTCTGGATGTTCAATCACTGGTTCACCTGCTTGCCAAGCGTTGTGCATCCGTCTCCTTTGATCATCTTGCCACCTTAAGTTCACTTCACGTTCTTGATTCCATGCGTGGGTGCGGTTCCAGTGTTCCTGACGGTTGTGGTTTAACATGTTGTCCCAATGTAGCTGCTCAAACCCGCGAGTGTTTTGATCGTAGGAGGCCTGTTGGTAACTTGTCCACGAATCAAAGTCTATCGGCCTTTGTTGAACAACAAATTCTTCCATACCTTGGTAACCCCCATAAGTATCATAGTAGTTAGGCATACCACTAAAGTAAGGTGCTCTTGCTCCACCGTCTTCCATCTCCTCATCACTAACTTCCTCTTCCCCACACTTATTTCTAGCATAGTAGCTATTGATTTCTTTTGATTAGTGAACTCAATTAATAGCAATAAGAATTCTATAGGTTTGACTTATAAAAGTCAAACTGTCATATTCAACAATGTTATTCAAAGTTCACTATCCTTAACTTGTATCACCATCAACAATCTATGTCATATTCTAGCATATCAAGACAATATGTAACACAAATTTATCAACAATTCCATACAATCATCCCAATCTAAGTGCAATGTATATTCAAGTATTCAACTTTCTAGTAACATACCCGAGTAATCATATACGAAAGTGAAAAGATCTTACCTTTGTTGTTGATACGTTGTGGAACACTTAGATTGCAAGAAAACTGCTTAAAAATCAAAAACCCCCAATTTTGGAAATTAGGGTTCGTTATGCTCCGTTTTGATTACACAAAACGACAAGGATTCGTGTAAAACTAACACTCACAATGCGTTCCTTGCAAAAAACTAAGCGAGAAGCACTACTTATTTGTTAGATTTGGTGGATGGATGATGAAATTGAAGATGAATGTTGGTTATGGGGTTGTGGTGATTGAAGAAGAAGAGAGATGGGTTATGGGGGTGAAAGGGTTGATATGAATAAGTGTGTGGGTACAATTTAGGTCAAATTCCCGTCAACCAGTTTTGACCCTGGCGTAGGCTACGCTACACACCGTAGCCTACGCTAAGGGGTATTCTGAAATTTCAGTTTGGAGGCCACCGTAGCCTACGGTACCTACCGTAGCCTACGGTGGGAGGGTTTCTGCCGAACCAATTTCAAGTACACCGTAGGCTACGGTGTATACCGTAGGCTACGGTGGAGGATGTTCTGCCTTCTTTTTTTTTTTTTTTTTTTTTTTATTTTATTTTATTATTATTTTTTTTTTTTTTGATTATGATTTGATTTACATGATCCTCCCACCCCTTCACTAAACTTAAAGTTGTCCTCAACTTTAACCATAATTTAAACGTACCCGGGCCTTTACCAATCGCAAGCGTCAAGCAACACGAGTTTGGCTGAAAAACATGGTAAACCAAAACATAAATGAAATAAAGAACTTAAAATGAAAAGTAAACACGAACAAAACTGCGGGTTGCCTCCCGTAAGCGCTAACTTTTTCAAGTCGTTAGCTGGACTTTCGAGAGATATTTAGACCTGTAGATCGCAAGTCGGTGAACTTATTACTAAGTTCACCGCTTCCTCTAACTTCGGGTTTAAATCTGTGTCTTCTAAGTATGGTTTTAACCGATGACCATTCACAACTTGTCGTAAGTGATCATCCAGATCCTCAATCTCAATATCGCCATAGTGCCCAATACGCTTGATCACATACGGTCCCGTCCACTTACTTTTAAGCTTACCTGGAAAAAATTTCAAACGTGAGTTAAATAGCCAAACTTTTTGACCTACCTCAAATGTCTTTCTTTGCAATTTAGCATCGTGAACTCTCTTCATCCGTGCCTTATATGAGCTAGCGGTCGCATATGCTTCATTTCGTAACTCCTCCAATTCAACAAGACTTAATTTTCGTTGTTTACCTGCAACACCATAATCCACATTAACCTCTTTAACCGCCCATAGAGCACGATGAACCAATTCAACTGGTAAATGGCATCCCTTGCCATACACCAATCGATAAGGTGTAGTACCAATAGGTGTTTTGTATGCAGTACGATACGCCCATAATGCATTATTAAGTTTTGTGGACCAATCCTTACGGTCGGTACGTACTGTTTTTTGTAAAATCTCTTTAATTTGCCTATTTGATACTTCCACTTGCCCACTAGTTTGTGGATGGTACGGTGTTGCAACCCGATGATCTACCCCATATTGTTTAAGGAGTTTTCGAAAATTAAAGTTTTTAAAATGAGATCCCCCATCACTTATGATCACACGGGGAACACCAAACCGAGAAAATATGTTGCTTTGAACAAACTTACAAACAACACTATGGTCATTGGTTTTGGTGGCAATCGCTTCTATCCATTTAGATACATAATCGACTGCCACAAGAATATATGAATTACCAAACGAATTTGGGAATGGGCCCATGAAGTCAATTCCCCAGACATCAAAGATGTCAACAACTAGAATTGGCTGCATGGGCATCTCATTCCTTTTTGAAATGCTACCAATCTTTTGGCAATTTACATAATTCTTAGCGAATGCATATGCATCCCGAAATATAGTTGGCCAAAATAACCCAGCACATAAAACTTTATATCCTGTTTTCTGGCCACTAAAATGACCCCCGCATGCAGAAGCGTGTACATGTCCTAAGACGTCTTTAATTTCAGAATCTGGAATACACCGCCTGATAACTTGATCAGGTCCAACTTTAAAAAGATCTGGGTCATCCCAGATATATTGTTTAACTTGTGCCAAGAATTTTTGTCGCTTCCATTTTTGCCAATGTTCTGGAATAACACCTGCAGCATAATAATTAACAATATCAGCAAACCAAGGTAACTCAGAAACTGTAAATAAATACTCATCCGGGAATGTCTCATTAATTTCCAAGGTGTTATCTATATCATTGTTGATAATCCTTGATAGATGATCAGCCACCACATTCTCACTACCCTTCTTGTCTCGAATTTCTAAGTTAAACTCTTGCAACAATAAAATCCATCTGATCAATCTTGGTTTAGCATCCTTCTTCTCCATCAAATAGCGTACGGCACTGTGATCCGAATAGATAATGACCTTGCTCCCCCAAATATAAGACCTAAACTTATCAAGAGCATATACAACTGCAAGCAACTCTTTTTCAGTGGTAGTATAATTCAATTGAGTACCATCTAGAGTTTTACTAGCATAATAAATTGCCACGGGTTTCTTGTCTACCCGTTGCCCCAACACGGCCCCAATTGCAAAGTCACTAGCATCACACATTATTTCAAAAGGTATTGACCAATTCGGTGCTTGCAATATTGGGGCTTCAACCAATTTCTGTTTTAACATAGTAAAAGCTTTAAGACATGCGTCATCAAATACAAAAGGCACATCTTTCAAAAGTAAGTTGCATAATGGTTTTGTAATTGTACTGAATCCTTTTATGAATCGTCTATAGAAACCGGCGTGTCCTAAGAATGACCTAATGCCTTTTACATTCGTGGGAGGGGGTAGGGTCGATATAATCTTAATTTTAGCATGATCAACCTCAATGCCACGTTTTGACACTACATGACCTAAGACAATCCCTTCTTGAACCATAAAATGACTCTTTTTCCAACTCAACACTAAATTTGTTTCAACACATCTTTTAAAACCTTTGTTAATTGAATTAAACAACTTTCAAAAGATGAACCAAAATTGAAAAGTCATCCATAAAGATTTCCAAAGACTCCCCAATCATATCCGAAAAGATACTCATCATGCACCTTTGAAAGGTGGCTGGGGCATTACAGACAAGAGTTGAAAGAGTTGAAAAAAATTTTGAAAATTTTTTTTTATTGTTTTTAAGCAATCCAATCGAACATGAAAACAACAAGCATACCAATTGATTCTTGTCATGTTTGATGTAAGGGTCCTTAGTCATGGCTTAATTCTACGGTAAAAAAAATAATAATAATTATGTTAGCAAAGTTTTACAAAAAAAATAAATAAATTAAGAACTGTCTAGTTAAGGTTAACAGGCTATTGGTGTAATAAAAGCATGCACACGCCGGCAACCCTAATTCCCACTTGGTGAGATTTTGAAGCTTACTAGATTGTTAGTTCACATAAAAAGTGTTTCAATTGTTGAGTGTAGGCCATATGACTCTTTGTTTTAGAACTTGTGTGATTTGATACATACCAAGACGGTGAATTTGATAAATGCACATAGATGATAGAGGCAATCCAGGATTCCCTTCTCTTTTAACACCATTTCTTGTGATGCATCACTTTACCTAAAATTCTCCCTAGTAGCCACTTTCGAGCCTTAAACCGTTTATTTTGACAAATCCATATCAATAAAACCCAAATCAAATTTTACCCAATGTGACCAAGTTACCACTGTTGATAACATTCAGACTAGCTTCAGTATTTGATTTATGAAAAAAAAATAAAAAAAAAAATAAAAAATAATAATAAAAATAAAAATAAAAAAAGAAAAAAAAAAAAAAAAGAGAAAGAAAAGAAAGATGCAAATTGTTGGTTATGGGTTAAATATGCACCCATGTGTTTGCTTTGTTTGAATAATAGTTATGTCAATAAAGATGTCAACAGTTGGTATTGCCTTAATTTATATTTTAGCCACATTCACAGCCAATCATTCCTACCTTAACCTAAGCCCAAACCCGTAAGTCCTTTTGATGTGTGCATTGTCAATTTATTATCGTGGAAGTTTGATTGTCACCCAAGCATATGATAACAAAGTTTTATATGTGGACCTTTTGAGTGATATATTGGTGCAATTTTCACCGATCCAGAAATAAACTGAGATGAGTGACAAATGGTGAGGGGTGTGTTGCATGACAATAAAAGCCGGAAACTTGTTAGGTTTAATTAGTCAGGTTCTATTTTGAATTAAATGTAACATCCTTTACTTGCTAGCCAAATATGATTATTGCAATAATGGAATGGGCATGACTTTGGACTATCGCTAAGGCGTGCAAGAGATTTTGGTTTATAATGTTCATAATGTTGTTAAATGTTTTGAATTAGATTTGCTTGAGGGCAAGCAAAGCTTAAGTGTGGGGATGTGATGTGTGTGCGTTGGAATGAGATTTTAAGTGTTTAAACGTCAAATATTACGTATGATTATTCGTTTATATGCATGTGATTGAGTTGAATAGGTTGACTATGAGTTGGAAGTGATTTTGTAGGAAAAACAAGAAATTTGGAAGCTTACATGATAAAACAAGTCATTGGAGGGGTCAAGAAACGAAGTTTCAAAGTGCAGCAGAAAGGCTTCCACCGTAGCCTACTGTAGCCACCGTAGGCTACGCCAGCTCAAGAAAAAAATCAGCAGAAAGGGTCCCAGCGTAGGCTACGCTGGCTGGCGTAGGCTACGCCAGGACAAATTTTGAAAACCTATAAAATCGTGTTTTTATTATGTTTCAGCCACCACTTGATTCCCATTCGACCTAAGACGAAAAAAGACGTACTTTGGAAGTTCTGGGATCGATTTTTCACCATTCCAACCCACAAAAACAAGATTCAATCATCCGGAATGCAAATCAACAACGGTTTTGAAGATCATTCAAGAACGATGAGCGGCTAATCCTCTCGTGATCGACTTCGGGTATTAGGTTTTGTGTGATTAGGTTTTTGTTTTTGTTTAACTTTGTTGGGATTAAACTTTAGAACCCGTTAAGTTCTTTTATGAGTTTAACTTGTGTTTTGATTATTTAAACAACGATGTTGGTAAACTTCTAGTTGAATATCATTTAATCTTCCGGAAATTATATGATTGCAAGTTTTGGTTTCTAATTGAATTGGTATTGTGTATCAAGACCCATTAAGTCCTGATTATCGATATAACTTAATCATAGCACGTACAGAATCCCTATTAAGGATTTTCCTTAAAGTTAAACTAAACAATTGCTGAAAACCAAACCTAGAACCGAAGTGGATTACTTTCTCTTATAATCGTTTTCTTAATCAAGTTTGATTCTTTCCAAGTTGTTTTCTTAGTTTATTTATTAATTATTCCAAAAATCCAATTTTCACAGCCAAGAGGCAATAGTTAAGTAATTTATTAATTTAATTAATTAGTATTTCATAAATTAAAGTACAATACACCGACCACTAATTCCACGAGGATCGACAACCCTACTTACCCTAACTAGTTTAAGGTGAATAGGAACACACATTTTAACATTTATTTGATTGATACTTCGACATCGATCAATAAATTAAATTTGTTTATATTTAGTTCTCATAAATGAGTGTTAAACAAGATCAAATATGTTCAGTTATGATGGTTGGGGTCGATTACATTCGTCAAAGGTTAGCTATGATCCAATTATGATCATTGGTGTTAAATTAAACATGACGTTAGTAATTTACAGAAAATTATCCTTATTAATGGTAAGTTAAGTTTGTTTATGCTTAGTTATCATCAATGAGTGTAAAAAAAGATCAAATATATTCAGTTATGATGATTAGGATCGATCAAATACATTAAAGGTTAGTTATGATTGAATTACGATGATCAGTGTTAAATTATACAATTCGATAGTAATTTATGGGAAATGATGTATTAATGGTAAGTTATTTTTATTTGCGTTTAACTATCATCAATGAGTGTTAAACAAGGCCAAATATTTTAGGTTATGATGATTAGGGCCGATTACATATGTCAAAGGTTAGCTATGATCCAATTATGATCATTTGTGTTAAATTAAACAATTTGATAGTAATTTATGGGAAATGATGCTTATTAATGGTAAGTTATTTTTATTTACGCTTAAGTATCATCAATGAGTGTTAAACAAGGCCAAATATTTTAGGTTATGATGATTATGGCCGATTACATATGTCAAAGGTTAGCTATGATCCAATTATGATCATTTGTGTTAAATTAAACACGATGTTGGTAAATTACGAGAAATTATGCTTGTTAATGGTAAATCAAGTTCATTTATACTTAGTTATCGTCAATGAGTGTCAAAAAATGACAAATATACTTGTTAATGATAATTTACGAGAAATTATGTTTGTTAATGATAATAATTTACAGAAAATTAAGCATACTACTGGTAAATTAAGTTTGTTTATTCTTAATTATCATCAAATAGTATCAAAAAACCTCAAACATGATCGTTTATGATAATTAAGTTGATTATATACGCCAAAGATTAGTAAGACGAACAAGTATTATTATACATATGATGATATGTTTATAATTATAATAATAATCATAATCATAATCACAGTAATTATAATAATAATTATAATAATAATAATAATAATAAATAAATAATAATAATAATAACCATCATAATAATAATTATAATAAAATACTAATAATAATAATAAATAATAATAATATAATAATATCTTTAATAATAACATTATTAAATATATATATATATATATATATATATATATATATATATATAATTTCATAAAACTCTCTATGGCGACGACATGTCGTCGCCATAGGTGTCTCATATGCCCGCGTGATTATCCCGCCATTAATTTGAGAAAAAATTAAAAAATAAAAACCCTATGGCGACGACGTCGCCACAGGGTGCAGTATCTTTTAAACCAGGGATTACAACCTTATCACTTTCACTTTCCCAAACCCAAATCCCACCCACAACCAGCCTTTATCTCCGACGAAAACAACCAAAATCCGACCACCACCACCATTTCTAGCCACCACGACCGTTCCAAGCCGCTACCACCACCACTTCCATACCCCCCGTTACGCCTCCCATCTACCAAGAATGAAGCATGTTTAGGTTGCACCACCACCATTGTTCCTACCACCACCACCACCACCACCACCATTCATGTCTCTCTAGGTTGCTGTATCATTATCTCACCACCATCGTCACCGACAACATCTCATTATCATCGTTTTTGTTAAGATTTTAAGGTGTGTATATTATCTATTTCATTAGTTATTTAAATATTTTGATTTGGTTCTTGTTTAGTAGAATATATGATAATATGTTGAACTATTTGATTTTTGATTTGATTTTGTTCTTGTTTTGATTTGGTTAACGATATGATTTAAATTATGTATGTATGTATGCACAATATGTGATGAAAGTATTGTAGTTTGATTTGGTTATTAGTTTAATTAATAAGCGTATGATGAACGTATCATAAATTGAATATGTGTGCTAGATGATATTTGTGTTAGAGATGATTTATGTTGTTATAATTATATATTGTTATAGATGATTTATGTTGAATTATTGTTATAGATGATTTATGTTGTTAGAATTATATAAGTTGTTTGATTTGGTTATTGGTTTGAGTCGATAAAATGATATGATGAATTATGTTTTGTAACATGTTTTAGGATTAATGTTAATTAATTCAGAATCTAATTCATCAACATATGATGAATTGCATTTTAAAACATGTTTTAGGATTTTAATGGAAAATGTTTTAGGGTTTCATTTGTGTTTTATAACTTGTATTTATATTTATGTCATGTTTATGTATGTGTATAAGTCATCTTATAAATATTGTTTAAAGAAAAAACAAACGTGAAGAAGGGCACATTATATGAAAGTGTTTGGATGGATCAAATCGAGGACAAAAGAAGATTAGTAAATTTAAAACTTTCATTTCTATTATATGTTAACTATGTTGTTATCATGTGTTCATATGTTGTTACAATTTTAATTTACTTTAATTTAATACGATGTTAGTACCTTGTTGGTTTAGTATATTGTTTAGTTTAAAGTTTGATATTATTAAGTTAAATCATTCGCACACATTTATAGACTAAATTTAGATATTATTACTTGCATTGTTGATTTATTGAAACTTAAAACTGTTATCTTTTATTATTTTTAATTGGGCGTGATGTTTTTTTTTCATTTTACAACAGTTATACTGTCAAAGATGATCAAGATGACGACGAAGATGATCAAGATGACGACAATTAGAAGTCTTTTGTTTTGTAAAAGATTAAAGATGTTTATGTTAGTTATTTTGTTTAAATGCACATGTATGTAACTTGAATTGTAAAATGATTTTCTTTTGGGTATGAATAATATTAGCTTTCGTTTGGTGTATAAATATGTTCCCGAAACCTGAAATATTAAGAAAAATATGGAAAATATAAATACAATTTATAAATTAAAAATTAAAACAGTAGGGTCTATGCCGACGACATGTCGTCGCCATAGGGTTTTTTAATTTTTTTTATTTAATTTTTTATTAAAATAAAAAAAATTGGTTTGGTCCTATGGCGACGACATGTCGTCGCCATAGACTGAAAAATAAAATTATTTTTAAATTAAAATAAAATATGAAATTTTTTTGCCGACAACTCTTTGGCGACAACATGTCATCGGGATAGACCTCTATGGCGACTAGGGTTTTGGCGACGACTCAAAATTACGCTATAGCGACAAGGCTGTAACAACTAGGTCTATGGCGACGACATGTCGTCTCCATAGCCTATGGCGACGACAAACCGACCCTATCGCGACTATAATTGTCGTCGCCATAGCCCTTATTTCTTGTAGTGAACCCCATCATCATCGACGTAACAAATCACCAAAAAACAAAATTTCAAATTAGGTAATTCCCATCATCAACAGCATAACGAATCACCCAACACAATGGTTATCAAACTAACACCGTTGACACCCTATCTGGCAAGAAAACGACCGCCAGCCCTACCTCAACCAGAAACGGAAGGCGGAGCGACGGGTATATCCAAGGCCAACGCCGACTCACCGAGGCTATCGGCTATCGGCCATCACGCCGGCAAACTTCAGTTCAAACGAAGACACGCGACGGAGAGGTGGTTGCCTTACAGGCGCAAAGGGAACCCGACACATTAAACGAGAAATTGAGGCCTACTAGAGTGCCACCGCGTCTGCCACGTCGGTCAAGCGGAAACGGACGACCACCACACACCACCCCAAGACCCCTGACCTCCACAACCCAGTTCTCTCTCCAAAAGAAATGTGTCTGCAAAATCAAATGAAGAAGATGACAACTATTAAAAGGCCCAACACAACAGCTGAGGAAGCACAATAGTCGAGAAGAATACAAATTACCGATATACCCTTAAAACACTGTTTATAAGTTTGGTTTTTTCATATATAGGTTAATTGTTTAATGAAAAAAGATCGCTATACCGGTTGCCTACCAAAAAAGAAATTAAAATTTTCAAAAAGTATTAAAATAAACCTACTACTGTACTACAGTTTAGCATTTAAACATTGTTTCATTAAATATTATTATAAGTTAAAAAATTAAACCATTTAAAGAATTACTTAGTTAAGTAGAAAAATGAGACAAATAATAAATATAGCAAAATAAAATATATTATAAACAAAACATTTAAGGAACTCGTTTCATGTTTCATTATTGTTATCTATGATGACTACTTTATATGATATCTATTGCTTTTAGATAAAAATAGTAATCTATTTTTTTTTCAAGTTGAATTTTAATAATTCATATGATGATTTATTGTTTGACCAGTGACTTTTCCAGATGACAATAACCATATATAGAAATTGCTTACATAAGAAAGATTTAAACCATAGTGGCAGAGTCTCTTGTGAATCTTTTAAAAGCCTTACCATGAAGTCATCTTGTGATGGTTAACCAGTGACCCTTTTAACTTTCGCTATCATATATTACCAATGACAGACCCCATAGCGTGATCATCATAAATTATAATTGATTTCCACTTGATTTCACATGTATCTCTCTATGTCGTTTATAATTACTATTATGAGTGAAGCTAAGTTAGAAATTAAATGTATATCTATGATTATTATGCTATTGTAATAATCCTTGTGAACAAGTGTAAAAGTTATTTGTGTTTTTGGTAAAACTGAAAATGTAAATTATTATCACCCAAGTGACTCATTGAGTCATAAATGATTAAAATTTTAATTTATCTTTACTTTTTATTTTCAAACAGTTTGGTTGCATCTTGGGCATCGACAACTTACCTAAGGTAAAAAGAAAGATTCCTTTCATTTATCACTGAAAACATTTAGAATGACCAGATGTGAACACCACGGAGATTGAACCATGGAAAAGATAATTTAAACTAAAATCTAGTTTTCACCCAACTAGAAAAACAAATCTTATTCAATAAAGAGACAAAAATTGCTTTTTCTGGAAATAAATATGTTCTACAAACTCTCCTCATCGTATTCACATTTCAACATGTATTCTTTAAATTAAAATAATTTCTTTACACATGTAATGATGCATAATATATATAAAACCAACGATAAAGAAACCATACAAACGGTTTTGGAGTGCCAACAAGATTTGATCTCTTCGGAAAACCAAGGGTCATGTTCTCCATAGTTATCTATTATTCATTCAACATGTCTTTATCCTCAAAGAACAAACAAATAATCTCAGGAACATTTGTTTGTCAGAATCAAAGCCTTCGAACGATCACATTCCCTACGATCTTCAAGATTCTTACACTTGAAGCTAGTGTTCTTACACATGAAGCAACTGTAACCTTTGATGCTATATAAACCCATGCATATCTCCCAACATTATGCATACAAATCAAATTCCCTTTCAATGGATAATCATTCAACCCGATCTCAACCCGATTTTCAAACCTTTTTGCAGGGTTGGATGACCCGATTGGAGCTTTTCCTTCAACAGCTTCTTCACCTTCTTAACACCCTTAATCAACAAGACGAGTCGAAACTTGAACAACTTATTCAGCAGGTTTTTCTTTTATTTCTTAACGGTAACTGTTGTCTAGAATAAATTCATCACAACCTGCACTCTGCACTGCAGGTAATGACTCACTATCATGAATACTTCATTGCAAAGGCGGAGATTTGTCATGAAAATGTGTTTCTTGTTTTATCACCACCATGGTTCAGCTCCTACGAGCGAACATTCCAATGGCTAGCTGGGTTCAAACCCAGCTTCGCGATTTACATAGTCAAAAGTTGTGGCATTGACTTTAGCCCTGATCAAGCGGAGAGGATAGAGAGACTGGTAACAGAGACGAAAGACAAAGAACACGAGATTACCGCGAGGCTAGCCATATTGGAGGAGCAGGTGATCGCCCCTCCAATGCTGGCACTCGCGCGAATGGGAGGTAAAGAAGTTAATGGAATGAAGAATGAAGTGGACATCGTAGTGGATCACATGGCCGAGGATTTGGAACTGTTGGTCGGTTGTGCGGATTACTTGAGGGAGAAGACCGTGGCTAAGGTGGTCGGGATGTTGACAAGGGCTCAAACGGTGCGGTTCTTGGCGGCTATGGTTCAAATTCAGCTGCGGATTAGGAGGTGGGGGCAGCTGTGGGAGCGATAGCCGTTGCGACGCTAATTACTTAACAGGGTCTGTTGTCAAGTTCGTTACTCTAGCCGTTCTTATGTTGTTTTTGCGAAAAGACAAAAACATAAGTCTGTTGTCAAGTTTGGACTTACGGTTGCAAGTTTTTTAATATGTTATTTGGGCTGATGCGTCGTTTTGCTATAAAATATGTTTTCACTTTTAGGTGTTTTCTGTATGGTATTGATTCGGAGTGGCAAGTGTTTTTTTTTTTTTTTTTTTTTGTTTTTGTTGTAAATTACAACCATCAAGCTATATATAAGATGTTTAAAAGGACCAGTGCTTAATTTATATAAACTTTGAGAAATAAAAAGAGTAAACAACAAAATGGTAATGCCCCAGTTAGCAAGCTCATAAAGTATAGTGAAATGAACCTTTTTATCCAGACGACTCCTAAAGAATTTGAAATGTTTGATATTTTGGTTTGGTGGGAAAGAAAGGAATCTCGATTTTCGATCCTATCCGTTTATGACCCGTGATTTACTAACCGTTGAAACTTTTTCACTAGTTTTAGAATTTTCTTTTTTTTGTTAATGATAGGGTCTTATCAATTTGAAAACAAGATTCACTATAGCCGTGATAGAGATGTGTATCTGTTTAAAGGGTGGTCAGACACATCGAACTGTATACAACACATTTCAACTCTAGAATACAAAATAAAAATAGGACAAATACACAATGTATAGGGGCAACCGGAAGATCCTCTCTCCTATCCGACAAAAAACTTGAATAAAAGTAGAAGGGACAAATACACAATGTAGAGGGGCAACCGGAAGATCCTCTTTCCTATCTGACAAAAAACTCGCCTACGATTTGTCTGACGAATGATAAACACTAATCAGTCACTACAATACTGATTCCGAATAAAATCATAAAATTAAATATAAAGCCATTGTGATTTATATTTTTCTTGTTTCTAAACCTTTGAAAATTAGGTTTGCCCCTTTTATTTTCTATTTTGTGTATTTGTTTTTAATTAGCTTTCGTAATAATATATATTTTAATATAATGAATTTATGTTATCTCACCCATTTGCCATTGTACAAGAAGCAATCAAGTTAAATCATCTTTATTTAGAGTGTTTTAATAACCAATTGATATATTTATAACACGTTCAAATAAATAAGATAGTGATTTATTATTGGGATCATCAAAATTCAATGTACCTTTATATAATCATTTCTTTAAGTAAGGGATTGTATCTTGTGCTACTTGTAACCGAAGTAAAACGACAAATTTCCCTTTTAACAGACTTATCATAAAATTGACCAAATGTGAAATCTACATACATTGAACTGTTATAAATATATATATATATATATATATATATATATATATATATATATATATATATATATATATATATATAATTATTATATATATAAAGATAATAATTATATATATATAATTATAAAGATAATAATTATATATATATAATTATTATCTTTGCTATGTATTACGGGTTGTATTATGTGTATTAATAAGTTGTGCTCGTTTTTGTCATTTTCTTTAAATCTTTAACTTTTTTGTTTTAACACAATACTTTACATTTTTAAAAATTTAGCATCAATATTTTTTTACTTTCAACTTTAGTCCTTATATTTTTCATATTTTACAAGTTTTTCATTTTATGTTTCTGTTTAAATTTTAAGAGTTAACACATCTCAGCGTGCGTGTGTGGTTCAACGTTTTTACACATATATTTTTCATGTTTATTGGTCCCATTACAACGCGCTGTTCCTAGATCGACTTACTTATTGTTTGCATGGTTCAACGTTGACGTCTACTTTTCGTTTGATTTTGTTTTTTTCGTCTTTTTATTTCTTTTTTTAAAATGAAATTTTTTGACGTTGTTGTCATTGATAGTAGTGGGCCATTGGTGATTCTTGGCTTATGACTCCCGCTGCAACGCGAGATGTTTAATACTAGTTTAAACTAAAAGCAAGACTTTCACCCAACTTTAAAAAAAAAAACAATTATTCAATAAAGAGACAAATCTTGCTTTTTCAGGAATTAAATATGTTCCACAAACTCTTCTCCTCGTATTCTCATTTCAACATGTATTCTTCAAATTATAATTCCTTTACACATATAGCCATGCATTCTTGATATAACACCAACTATAAAAACCAACTATAAAGAAACCATACAAACGGTTTTGGAGTGCCAACAAGATTTGATCTCTTCAGAAAACCAAGGGTCATGTTCTCCATAGTTATCTATTCATTCAACATGTCTTTATCCTCAAAGAACAAACAAACAATCTCAGAAACATTTGTTTTGTCTGAATCAAAGACTTCGAACGATTATATTCAATTCCCTACGATCTTCAAGATTCTTACACATGAAGCTAGTGTTCTTACATGCACATGAAGCAACTGTAACCTTTGATGCTATATAAACTCTTGCATATCTCCCAACATATGCATACAAATCAAATTACCTTTCAATGGATAATCATTCAACCCGATTTTCAAACCTTTTTGCAGGGTTGGTAGACCCGATTGGAGCTTTACCTTCAACAGATCCTCCACCTTCTTAACACCCTTGATCAACAAGACGAGTCGAAACTAGAACAACTTATTCACCAGGTTTTTCTTTTATTTCTTAACGATAACTGTTTTCTAGGATAAATTCATCACAACCTGCACTCTGCACTGCAGGTAATGACACACTATAATGAATACTTCATTGCAAAGCAGGAGATTTGTCATGAAAATGTGTTTCTTGTTTTATCACCACCATGGTTCAGCTCCTACTAGCGAACCTTCCAATGGCTAGCTGGGTTCAAACCCAGCTTTGCCATTTACACAGTCAAAAGTTGTGGCGTTGACTTTAGCCCTGATCAGGCGGCTAGGATAGAGAGGTCGGTGACAGAGACAAAAGACAACGAACATGAGATTACCGCGAGGCTAGCCACATTGGAGTAGCAGGTGATCCTGTAAGAAAGTAAAATACTGAATTAATAATATTGATATGTTTGGTTACAATATATAGAGAATATAATGCAAACCTTAAAACCTAACTGGCCGTGTGCTCATACTAATAACCCTAATAATATTGTCTAATACTCTCCCGCAGTCGTAACGGAAGTAACGTGATGCTATGACTGGGAAACAAAAAAAAACATAAAACAATAATAATAAGATAAACATGTTTCGATCGACTTGACTATCCAAACTATTGCCAACAAACAATATTGTGCTTGATGTTGTCATCCATATTTTAGATGATTGTGTTATCCATAGTTTGTTTGATACTTCATAGTTCTTGATTCTTAGAATAATACGTTGAGACCCGGCGACCGTAATCATTGGTGATGTCTCAAGGCTAGCAAGCGGTACTCTGTTAGATCCATAGATCAAGAGATGACATAAGTAGATATAATAAAAATAAAAGAAAGCAAGACCGGTGACCGTAGTCAGGTGGCGGTCTTTTGGATCCGTAGATCTAAGAATAATAGAAATATATTCAAACCGTAGTTTGAGATCGGCGGTCGTGAACCGTGGTCTTTGATGCGGCTAAAACACCAATAAACGAAAAAATAAAAAGAACAAAGAAAACATAGTAACCGTTGCAAATTGGGAGCCATAATCCAGAAACAAACCAAGAGAATGGATGTGAACGAACCAAAAGAATGGATATGGGTAATAGGTTTGAATCCTCAACCGATAACGAAGCTTTATTAAACATAAACTAGAAAATAGATAAGAAACGAAACAGAAGACGAAGGTGGGACATGGCGGCGGCGACACACCGCCCTGTCTAGGGTTTGAACTCGGTGGCGACGGCTAGGGTTTGTATGTTTTTGTGGTGGTGCGGTGGAGAAGAAGGTAACCAGAACCCTAAGGCTCTGATACCATGTAAAAAGTTAAAAGACTGAATTAATATTATTGATAGGTTTGGTTACAATATACAGAGAATATAATACAAACTTTAAAATCTAACTGGGCCCGTGGGCTCATACTAATAACCCTAATAATATTGTCTAATAGATCGCCCTCCAATGCTGGCGCTCGCGCTAGTGGGAGGTAAAGAAGTTAATGGAATGAAGAATGAAGTGGACACCGTAGTGGATCGCTTGGCCGAGGATTTGGAACTTTTGGTCGGTTGTGCGGATTACTTGAAGGAGAAGACTGTGGTTAAGGTGGTCAGGATGTTGACAAAGGCTGATCAAACGGTGCGGTTCTTGGCTGCTATGGTTCAAATTCAGCTGCGGATTAGGAGGTGGGGCAGCTGTGGGAGCGATAGCCGTCGCGACGCTTATCTTCCTTAATGGGTTCTGTTGTCAAGTTCGTTAATTACTCTAGCCGTTTTTATGTTGTGTTTCGAAAAGACAAAAACATAAGTCTGTTGTCATGTTTGAACTTAGTTACGGTTGCAAGTTTTTTAATATGGTTTTTGGGCTGATTGTCGTTTTGCTATAAAATATGTTTTCACTTTTAGGTGTTCTCTGTATGGTTTTGATTTGGAGTGGCAAGTGCTTTTTGTTTTTGTTGTAAACTACAACCATCAAGTTATATATAAGATGTCTAAAAGGTGGTCTTAAATGTTTTTGGTGACATGTTCTGTTACAAAATGAGTTCTAGAAACCGTTATTTGGAGGAATGAGGATAATGTTTAAAAGTCTTAAGCGAGTTATGCGATAAAATCGACTCGAAATAGAACAAAAACCGATCGATTGGTTTTGTCATTTACGGACAATACCATAACCAAATTAACTGATATGATAGTAATACTTAAAAGTGGACGCCATAACTGATATTATTATTGTTTGGTAACTAAAACCTTAAATTTTAGCAACTAAATTTAACCTGACCAGAATGTACTCGCCGCGAGACGCAAGAATTAAAACTAGTAGATATTAAAGAGCAACCACTTGCTACACTGGTTTTGTAACTAAAACCTTCAATTTTAGCCACTAAATTTTATTGCGACCGTAAGATTAGAAGTACTAGATTTTTGGCATAAAATTTTTTGGGTTTAAATTTTGGCAAAAAAATATATGTCTAATTCCTAATTTTTATTTTGTGTATTTATTTTTATTATTATTTAATCCTCATGCTGTATATAATATAATTCGATTTGATTTTTCAAAAATATCATTTTTAGTAATATTTCGTTTGTTAACCTCTTCAAACAAAAAAAGGACACAAGTCTAACTTTAGTTTTTTAAGTCAACATTCTGATGTAATTTTCTTTTTGTAAACGGAGTTATATTCAAAATCAAGTATGTTTTTAGTATCATAAGCTATGTCCCGCTATTATTTTGACTTCTGGTACTACAACGGACCAAATGAAATATGAGTTAACAATATTGAGTGACAATAGCTTTTATTATGGGAAACGCTTTAGGTAGAGTGAAAATGGCCACGACTTGTTTAGTATCTGCATGCATTTTAATATCTGGAATCATGACGAGACCCCGCCGGAACGTGGGGATAAAAACTAGTTAATTTCAATTTAGATATATTAGATACCTATATATAGCATGTCCTTTATCTTTTATTACTTCATATTATATATGTATATGTATGTATATATATATGTACATGTATATATACATATATACATTTATATATATGTATACATTATATATATGTATACATGTATGTATACATATATATAAATGTATATATATGTATATATATATGAGTTAATTACATGATTAGTCCATGTGATATGCTCATATTGCAATATTGATTCCAACTATAGAGAAATTACATCATTGGTCTTAACTGTTTGTCAAGTTGTAACATGTTTGGTTCTTAATGTGAATGGGTGTTAAGTTTTACGGTTAAGTGTGTGTTAAACGATCAAAATATTCCTCACAATAATTTTTTGATAAATACAGACACAATAATGGGTCCCACCCCAACCTAACACATATCACATCCCATCCCCACCCTCACCCCCACCCCTTCTTCTCTGATGGTGGCACTTGATTTAAGTATAGGCCAATCGCACCTAAGCTGATGGCCGCAGGATCTGGTTTCAACTACTCCATGGCTGAACAGACAAGTACGCGATGTGACAACTCACTCGATTTATTTGTGCCAATGCAGTAGACCAGTGTTGTAACACAACCATGTAACGTAATTATCGGGATGAAAATTCTTTCAACATGGGGATAATGTGACATCCGATAATTTTTCGTTACCAAACTCCGTTAGTTCCGTTAGGTTCTGCATACACATGTCGTGAGCACATACTAGTTGCCGTTGAACGTTGGTGACCTAGTAATAATTAGTTTGGAAAGAAATAATAACTTAATTAATAATTTTAATTATTAATATGTGGTTATGTGATTTATGAATTTTAAATATTAATTATGAATTTTGCCTTATATTGTGACAACTTGTGGAGCATGATTTATGTGTATTGTTGTTATATTAAAATAAATGATTATTGTTGTTGATTAATAATAACTCATATGTTTTGTAGTTAAAACTAATTAAAAAGTGTTAAAAAGATTAAATCTTATGAAATGTAATCAAGGGGAGTTTATTTTGTAATTGTTACAATGGTTAAAGTATTAAAAAACCCAACCCTAGCCCCCTAACCATTTGCGGCCGAGAACACCTTCCCCAAACCCTATTTTGTGATTTTGAGCAACTACAACAATCATCCATTGATTTTGGCTTGGTTTTAAGTGTTCCAATGTGTTAGCAAGTGCCATTCTTGAACACGATCAAAGGTTAGATTTTTTATTTGTTTTCATGGTTTTTGATTCAAGAACAACCCTAGTTCGATTGGCATTGTAAAATTCAAAATTGAGATTGTTGGATGATGCTATTATGTTAGTTGTATTGTATTGATGCTAGTTTATGTGGATTATTCATGAATTTCATGAAATCAACGTATCGTTCATACATTACTATAAGTAGAAACTTTTGTTCATGACAATTTGGGATTTGATGAATTGTGAATGTTTATTGTGCTTAGATGGTTTCTATGAACTAGATTAGGCATAATCTTGATGAAAGATTGGCTTTTGGGTGTTACCTTCCCGAAAGGGAAACTTTATTGATATGAATCGTTTGATTTTGTGAATTGGGCATGCATATGGTGTTAAGATCATGCTAGAATGCTTGTTGATAATGTCTAATATGTTAGAATGCATTAATTGGGTCATTTGGATGCTTGATGGGTTATTTGGGAAATCTAGGTTTCATGAAATATTGTGCAAAGTGATGAGTTTATATTAGAAAGTATTGGAATTATATTTGGGATTATAGTAGGTCATTGTTATGTATGTTCAATGTGTGGAGTTGTATGAACCATATTTAGGAATGTAATGATGAACATCATACATGCGTGCGAATCTGAGGCCCCTACGTAGTAGGATTAGCAGGGTTTAGGATGTGAAGTCGTACGCGGCTTCACATGGCATGGTGTGCGTAATTAAACCAAATGTGTGATTTGTTAGTTATGATTTAATTTTATTTATGTTGAGTATAATGATTGATTGAGATTCACATATGTTGTATGATAATATATGTTAGTATGATAATATTGATAGAACTTAAGATTCATAATGTGGCATACGTGAATTGCATGTATGATAATCTTGAATAATGAGTTACTATACTTGATCAAATAAGATTTCAATTAACATGTCACCAACGGGTCAACTAGGTCAAGTGTGTTATTGTTTTCCAAATCACTTGGGCAACGTGTTTATTGAGCACTTAGGGTTTGTTGAGCTATTCTGGTTATACGTACTTATGTACTCACGTGTTCTATGTAATCTTTGACGGGTTGTCTTTTCAATCATCGTTAGCTTCGCTTATTTTGTTCGTTTGCACACTATGTGAGTTCAATGCCCCGTCTTTATATAATCTCTCTTTTTAGGAGAGATAGCATACTCTTTACAAACGCTTTATTGTTTTAAGTTGTGTATAGTATAACATAGTACAATATACCACTGAAAGTCCGTACGACTCAAGCGGGTGCAATATTGTCCTAAACGACTAACATTGTCACGACTTGGTATGTCGTGACGTAAGGCAAACAAACGAACACAGTCAGCTTCAATCGCGAAATCATTATGGTTATTACTTATGAAATTAGACTAGCTATTTATTTCAATGCACTTACTTATGTTTACAGCTGTTATTATTGATGTTTAACATAAACTCTTGAACTGACCAATCGTCGTGTTGACACTTTTAGTATGATTTCTCAGGTCATTACTAGCAGTCGCATCTAGGCGCACTCACGAGTGAAGCATGCTTTTGAAACAATTATTTGTTTACATTTGGGTTTCATTATATATTTTCAAATAACGGTTTGGGCCTATGTCTTACCCATTTTACATTTTTGCACTTTGGGTTTGAATTATTTACTAATTGCTTCCGCAATGTTCTAATTTTTAAACTCTGAGATATTTTCTTAAATGTTACATATAGAGTCGTTCCGAGTAACTAATGACTTGGATCCTGGTTTGTTTACACGCCTCACGGTAAAACCCTACACGTGAATTTTGAGAGTGTGACACGCGATGCTATGGTAGAAACCGTAGATGATGCCGGAGAAGAAGGTTTCCATGTCATCATTTGAAAAACTACGATGGCGGAGACCGATCACCGGCTCCCTCTCATCATTGCCAACGTCATCTCCCTTTCATTCTTAACCACCACCGTCGCCCCTTCATCCTCCACCACTGTCCTCCTCTACCCATCATATAACACCTCTGTTCTACTACCCATAAACCACTACACCCCACCAACTTTGCTCCCTTTTATAATCCATGAGTATCTATTTAAGAAACAAAGTATGGTGAGATTAATATGCAATGGTTGGCTTACCTCAAATTGAGAAAAGCCATGCATTTATACAAGAATAATATACACAAAGCATACATCAAGAATAAGACAATTACAATACAAGACCTTGAATAAATAAACATATACTAAGTTTGGCTAATACAAAGATTCGAATGGAGTTTTTTGGGTGAAGAGTTTACATGTATAGTCACTTCGTCCGATCAACGATTACCCATTGATGACCATCCTTCATCAGCAAACTCGGTCACAGCCTTGTTAAACCCATACATGGCATGATGGTGTGATTATGATGACAATGGTTATCTATGGTGGTGGTAAAACTTAGTGGGTGCAATGGTGGTGGGGTTCAGATTTGGTGGGTACGATGGTGGTGGTCGTCGGATATTATGGTCCATGATGGATTGGTGGTGGTGGTCGATACCCAGTAATGGTTGATATAATGGGATTTGGGTGGTGATATGGTGATGGTATGGTGCTCGACTAGTTTGGGGATTTGGGTGGTGGTATAGTGGTGGTGATGAAGTGATCGGAAGTGGTCATGGTTATGGTGTGGGGGTTGACAGAAAGGGTGGAGGTCGAAAGGAACGGGTGGTGGTTTGGTAGAAAAAGGTGAAAAGAGGTTGAAGGAGATGAAGTAGTAGGCCTCACAATTATATTTTTATTTATTTTTGAGTTAATTGTCACTTTTATCCCTGAGGTTTTATGCTTTTTGCCGTTTTCATCCAAAAAACTTTATTTTTGCTCTCGGTGTCCCTGACATGTTACAAACTTGTCATTTTCATCCACTTACGTTGTTAAGTGGATATCAACTTTGAATATTAAAAGCAATCTAATAATGTTTGAATGTTGGAGAAAATTAAATACTATTTATTTATGTTTTCTTTTTTCCTAGTGAGGTGAAAAAGTACCTAAATACCCCTCACATGATGTGCACGTAATGGCTAGTTAACTGGTAAATAAACGGGGGCTAACGAAAATAAATGAAAATTACAAGTTTTTTAAATGTCAGTGACACACAGGAGAAGAAAATTATTTTTGGATGAAAATAACAAAATGCACCAAACCTCAAGGACGAAAATAACAATTTACTCTTTCTTTTTTAACCAAGGGTATTTTCGTCATTTAAAAATATGTAACCGAAAAACTTAACATCCATCCACATCAAGGACCAATAGTGTGACGGTTTGCAAACAGTTGGGACCAATAATATAATTTCTAAAAAGTTAGGACCAGTACTATAATATGAACATACCACAGGGACCAATCGTGTAATTATATATATATATATATATATATATATATATATATATATATATATATATATATATATATATATATATATATATATATATATATAATGTATAGGAAAAGTTTACGGTACAAAACCTATAAGTCGTGTTGACACACCCTCAAAATCCACCGGCGGGGTTCTAATGCGAGGCGTGTGACAAACTAGGATCTCAGACACAATCATATCAAACGACACTAAATGTGATTTAAAATAATCGTTTGACCATAAATTAGAGTAAAACACAGTTCTTAATGTAATCCATGCGGAAGCGTAAACGTTTATAAATCCATAAGTAATAAATGCATAAAACATAGCGCCCAATGAAAAGTAGTAAATGAACTTGCTTTCAAATGATAAGGATGATGCATGAGCCTCGGATATGCAACCATAGCCTTAGGCGTGCCAGGGACCTGAGAAGACACGCTAAAGTGTGTCAACACAAGATTGGTGAGTTCACAGGTTTAAATCAGTAAATATACTTGAGCGTTTGCATGGTAAAAGTAAACAAAGGTATACCATAGGTAGCTAGCCTATATATCGTATTACTTAGCGTTTCGAACCGAAGCTGACTGTTTGTGAGTTGTTTTGCCTTTCGCCATGTCTTATCTCAGAACAGT
Source organism: Flaveria sonorensis (assembly GCA_025506505.1). NCBI lineage: Eukaryota > Viridiplantae > Streptophyta > Magnoliopsida > Asterales > Asteraceae > Flaveria > Flaveria sonorensis. Next base: position 3,703,900 of record CM046438.1, read on the forward strand.
GGCAACTATCTAGGTCAATTAAACACCCGTTCGACCTCCAGTCGAGTTAGCGTGACTAACGCGGGTGGGGTTGTCAAACCCAGCAGTACTACCCATAATTGCCTCGCTATCTCGTTATTAACGGTTCGAGTGTGTAAGGACTTGAATGATAATGTTTGCACTACAATAACAAATAATATACCAATAATACCAAAATCAGATAAAAATAGTTTGCACGCTTCTCCCCCAAAAAGAAAAGTAAGTAAAAGTGGATCTTGAAGACTCACCTTAGATGCGTAAGAAAAAAATGAAATCTAAAAGCCAAAAGCTAATCATTACCTAACAAATGTAGGTCCATGAGTATGTGTACGTAATAGTCAAGATAATCCCAGTTGTATCCAAAGTTGACTTTTGTTTACCAAAGTTGACCGGACTGACTCGACGATCCGTTAGAAACTCAAATAAGTAAAACAGGTTTAGTCATGCTCAAACAGCTCAAATAATGATTCGCATAAAGTTTTATTTTGGAAATCTATTTTTGGGAAGTTTCTATTTTTGGAAAGTATGACATCATTACACATATGCAGTCCATTTTAAGATTATCGATCATACCATAACAATAGACCTGACAATTTTAACCCATCCATTAAAAATGGGTTCAAATGTACTTTTAATATAAAGTAATGGGTTGTTTTGGGCTCAACATTATTTCCAAGGGGTCTAAATGGGCATGTTTAACAATAGAACAAAAATGGCATGGATCATAATGGGTGGAAAGAAAATATGCTACGGATCATAATGGGCGGGTCATCTAAATTTGCTCATTTTCACAACCTCAAGCTCTTCATGGCTCCAATCGCCACTAACAGCACCATCGCTCCAATCGCCAACACCACCGTTGCTCGATTTCCTCATCTTCATTTATAGCATCATAATAGAAATTTGTGGGAACTGTTGGATTGATTCAAATATCTTCCCCTGCTTTGCGTTGCACCCATTGAAGATTTGAAGTTTTTGACTCAATCAAACAATCATCATCTTCCAAAAAACTTTCTTTGCTCCTCAAACTAAAATTGTTAATCATCAATTCTTTTTGTTTCTATGAGGCCCTAACAATCATCATCATCAATTTTTTTTTTCTTGATCCGTGTTTGAAAGCAACCCTCATGGAATAGCTTCAATGGAAATGGCACGGATTAGGATCGTCGATTCCGTACCCGATTAAACCGCTCGACCTGATCTCACCTGTACCTGAAGAAACCCAATCCAAACAACCCGAAAACCATTTATTACTCGGGTTGGGTTTCGGATAGACTTTATAACCGCAAAACCCGAATAACCCGAACCGATTAACCCGAAATTCAAATAACCCGACCCGATCTCACCTGTACTTTTTTGTGGTTTGTGTTGGAAAATTAAGAATTTTGTAATTTTTGGATTTAACCCGTCCTAACCCGACCCATCATGACCCGAACCCATCTTGACCCGAACCCATCCTGACCTGTTTTTTAGCTAAACCCATTCTGACCCAAATTCGTGCTGACCCGAACCCGTCCTAACGCGACACCTAACCCGACCCGACCCGCCCATTTTGCCAGGCCTACATAACAACCATCTCAATTATACATGTAACATATCCAACAATTATCCATAACATGTTAACATAACCTAGAACTTTATGATGCCCAAAGTTTCCTAACTTAAAAACGTAAGAACACAAGTTTCACAAATTTCATCCAAAGTCTCGTAACATGCTCCTATGATCATTCCAATATCAATCACATCATCATTTCATGTTCTACACATATCATATTTCAAAATCCATCACATCAAGTCACAAAAGTTTCCATAAATAGCAAGCATATTCATACGATGTGTTTTTCTCCATTCGATTACTCCCAATCCATCCTTATGCCCTAAAAATCATACAAAAATTATCACATCTCATCAAACATGCATAAATTATCATCTATAAACTAACTTACCCAAAAAGTTTCCCATGATGGAAAGTACTCGAAAACCGAGCCAAAATCAAAAGTTCGAATCATGAATTTTCATCCACTAGAATCAACTAACATCCAACAACCATCAATTCAATTAAATTTCATCAAAATCATAAGATTTCTATAAAATCCCTAAATTAAAGTTTTCTTAATAAGTAAGTCTTGTTTTTTTTTATCAAAACGACACAATTTCCCAAAACCATTCCGTACAAACATCATTATATTGAATATTAACATATAATCCATCATCAATTTCAATCAATCAAGTTTTGACTTGTTTGGATCATCTAGGGTTCATGTTTATCATGAAGATCAAAGAACATGAAATCAAACATAAAAACTTACTTGAAATGCTTAGATGATGATCTCTAGTATGCGTTTGATGCTACGAAAAAATGTGTCCTTCTTGTGTGTGTGATATTTATAATAATTAAAAGGCCTATTTTCAATTTTCAAACACAAAACTCAAAACATTAATAACATGAAATAATATTTATTTTGCTAGTTCAAAGGCATATTTATAATAATTAGGCATTAAAAGCCGAAAATGTGCGAAAACGCGTAAATACCAGAATATTTTCAATTTTCACTACCAAGCTACACATTTAATCACATAATCATATAACGCATAATTTCACACCAATTATGTATGTTTGAAAACTATTTTGACAAATCACCAACGTTTGGGGACATACGCGTGTGCGATTCGGCAATTTTCCAAATTACCGTCACGTGAAAGGTTCGTGAATGCTTGTGCAATAAATGACGCATTTAAGTGAACAACATTAAATGTATGAATGTATGATCGGAAAACAATGTTCATGTTGATTGGAAAGTGACCTAAAAGTGTTGGGTGTCACAGTGCGAAGGGTACGAAGTAATGAGTACCATTGATCTAAGAGATAAACAGTTTAGGTTTAAAATGAAATAATCATAGAATAGAATGTGCCTGGAGGGTAGAATTGAAAATAAGCTACAATTGTTGATTTTTTGTAAATTCCCCCCATTTTTTTAAACACATATAACTTTTTCATATGATATTATTTTTTAAAAAAAATACACCACAAAAACGAGCATTTTATCATTTTTAATATGAGTATAGTATTGCTATACTTTTTTTTTAAAACAATATTTTTTAAAAAAACGTCTATGTGTTGTGCGTATAACTTGCGTGATTATTCACTGCGTAATTATCAACATAACTTGTGTAATTATCATATAACTTGCGTAATTATAAATATAACTTGCGTAATTATTTTTTATAACGTGAGTAATTTTACTTTACGTAATATCAAATATATGTTGCGTAATAATACATATAACTTGCGTAATTATGAATATAACTTGCGTAAGTATGTACATTATATGCGTAATTGTGACACGGACGAAACTACCCCTCCACCAGAAAACACGTGTCGCGTACTCGTGACTTCGTACGTTTCGCACGAAAATTACACTTTGTATAGTAACCGACCCCTATATATATATATATATATATATATATATATATATATATATTACACGGGGAAAGAATGGTTGTTAACCCACCTTTATTGCGTTAAATTGTTAACACTAATATAACAAAAACTTACACTATAATTATGTAGTGCAATTAACTTTTATATTCCGTTACACCATTGATGTAAGAATTTTCTCCTTATTTTTAATTTCCCTCACTTTTTAAAAAAACATCACTTTTTTTTAAATCATCATAACTTTTTTATATGATATTATTTTTTATACAAATTATACTATTAAATAGATCATTTATATATCTTTAATTCGAGTATAGTCTTACTATATTTTTTTAATTTTTTTTAACGTTCATTGTATACCACTAGTTTTACCACTATAACTCTAGTTTACAGTGACGGTGTGGCCTGCTTTGAATCACTAGTTGGGTTAATGGGTTATTGATCGATGTTATGTGGTCGGTTAAAAATATAAATTAAATAGTGTTTAATCACCCTTAATAGTAAAGGGTAAGAAGAGTGTCGAATCTACAGGAAATCACAGGAAAGTGATAGTATTGATTAACTAAAAAACATTAAAAATTTAAAAGTAAATTGCTTGATTAATTGAATTGAGAAATAATCAAATTACCAAAATAATTTAGGTTTTTAACAATCTTGGAGAAAAAATAATCTATTTTAGGATTCAAGTTTGACAAAGTTATGTCCTTTAGTAAAACCTATTAAAAAGTTATTAATGATGACCTACCATGATAAAATCTAAGTGACAATTATGGATTAAAGTTTAAATGACTTCATTCACACAATCACCAATTTGAATTACGTAACCCTAATTCTAATAATCAATCACACAATGATAAAAGAAACCAAATTTATAGAAAACTAAAATTAGGTTTAAACATAATCAAATCGTTTAAATAATCAAATAATAAATTGAAATCAAAAGAACTTAAAAGGTTCAAGATCCAATCTCAAATCAAGGTTACAAACTTAAGAAAACAAAAACTTGCACAAACCCGTCCCCCGTAATGAATCATGAATGAATTAGCCTTGCCTCATCATTGAATATTCAAAGCAACTTGAATTAAGCATATGAATTCGGATGATTTTGATGTTGGAAAGCTTTGGAATGGTGAAAAATGGGAGTTTTTTCGTCCAAGAATGCTATCTAAATAGGTAATTTTCGTCTTAGGGTTAATCCCCTTTTTAAAACCTCTCAAATTAGGTCAAAACCCACCAAAACGCACACTTGGCGTCAGATGGGCTTAATTCTGCTTACCAACGGTGTTTTTGGTGGTACCGTTTTCGGTGGCGCCACCCCCTACACAAACTTGATTTTCACTTGTAACTTTTCGAGATCTTTCGGTTGGTAGGTCGTGGGTCCCGTAACTCTTTTCCTAGCTCAAGTTATGTCCATTTTAAGTTACCGTTGTCTTGAAATTTCTCTTTTACATATTTTCACCTCCCGAGCTCCAATTTTCGTCCCGTTTCTTTCAACTTGTCGTATTCTTCACGTTTCTCCTACAAACACAAGAATATCCCAAAAGTAACTCTATTTCCCATAATTTGACACGTAAACACGGAAATAAAGCCTTTAAACGTCAAACTTTCACCACCCGATCACAATCCTCACACTTACTTTTTGCTTGTCTTCAAGCAAAGCTCAATTGTTATTTATAAAACCATCATTGCAACTACACTTCACTAATCACTTATTAAAATTCAGTTAAGGTCCAAACTCATGCTCTTATTCACAAGACTTACATTGTTCAATAAATTTACATTTTAGCAAGTTAATTATAGTCAAATAAAATTGGAACTGCTTTTGATTTTTAGTCTCATGCACACACCCTTCACAATAATTCACTTCTCTTTGTTTATATCTGAACTAATAAAATATGTACTAGTGTAATCACTTAATAACCCAATATACTACCTTGTTAGCATAGACTTGTATAGCAATCACACCTCCACAAACTTACATAGACCTTGCACATATCTAAAGGACTTACGGTTCGTGAACCCAGATCAAAAACTGGTTCGTGAACCCAGACCCAAAACAGGTTCCGTTCCAACCCGGAAATCATCCAAACCTGTTTAAGAATTTACTTTTATCGTCATCTTAAATTCATACTTATATGCCGAGATTGAAACTTAAATTGATGAAATAAATTTCGAATTGCGTTTTTAGGCAAATGGTCCAAATTTTGCAACATGTTCATTCTACCAAAGTCTTCAAAACATGTTTAATGGTTTTGTTAGTCTCTTTTGGAAGCTAAGGTGTTTATAAATTATAACCGATCGAACGAAGTTGCCGATATAGATTCCAAAAGCCCCGTTCACTTGGATGTTTCATGTTTGTTATTAAAATCTATCCAGTAGAATAAATGAGAAATCACGGGTCGGAGCCTCGGTGCGGATTACTTCGTGGGCAATTGGTAATACTTATTCATTTTTTTTTCTTTATGTTTATCTAGGGCCGCAAACGAACCGAACGTTCAGCGAACAGTTCGTGAACTGTTTAGCGGGAAGTTCGTTTATGTTCGTTCCTTTAGTAAATGAACGAACACGAACAAGATAATTTCGTTCGTTAAGTTAAACGAACAAACATGAACACAAGTCGTGTTCGTTTATTTATGTTCGTGAACGTTCGATAATGAGTTTGTTTATGTTCGTTAATGTTCGTTCGTGAACGTTCGATAATGTGTTCGTTTATGTTCGTTAATGTGTTTGATTGTGTTCTTAATTTTTGTGTTAGTTGTTTTTATGACAATTTTGTCAAGTGTTTTTGGATATTTATGTTGCGTGTTTATTTATTTTTGGTAAATTTTATGATGAAAATGCTGATTTTATCCTAAAATATATATATGATCATTTGTATACGTTTGTGTTCATGGACTTCTTTGTGTTCGTCATGTTCATGAACATTTGTTTGTTTTTGTTTGATTTTATTTGTGTTCGTTTGCGTTCGGTAAGTGTTCGTGAACAGTTCATGAACATGTTCATTTCCCTAATTAACGAACACGAACAAGAAACCCCGTCCGATAAGTGTTCGTGAACAGTTCATGAACAAGTTTATTTTTTAATGAACGAACACGAACAATACCTTGTTCGTGTTCGTTCGGTTCGTTTGCAGCCCTATGTTTATCACTTTGTTACTGTTATATTTTTATATTGGCTTTTTTTGGGTATAATACCTTTATTTGTTTTTATATTGGTTTATCACGAACAAGACACTGATTTATTATTGGAATCATCAAAATTCAGTGTACCTTTATTTTTTTATTTTTTTAAAGTAAGGGATTGTATCTTGTGCTACTTGTAACACAGGTAAAACGACAAAATTCCCTTTTAACATAAAAATTCATAAAATGACCAAATCGATCTATATTCATTGAACCATGAAAGAGACAATTTAAACTTTTCCTGGAACTAAATATGTTCCACAAACTCTTCTCATCGTATTCACATTTCAACATGTATTCTTCAAATTAAAACCAACGAAAAAAAAAACATACAAACGGTTTTGGAGTGCCAACAATAGTTGATCTCTTCAAAAAACCAAGGGTCATCTTCTCCATAGTTATCTATTCATTGAACATGTCTTTATCCTCAAAGAACAAACAAACAATCTCAGAAACATTTGTTTTGTCAGAATCAGAGACTTCGAACGATCATATTCAATTCCCTACGATCTACAAGATTCTTACACATGAAGGTGGTGTTCTCACATGCACATGAAGCAACAGTAAATTTTGATGCTATATAAACCCATGCATATCTCCCAACATTATGCATACAAATTAAACTACCTTTCAATGGATAATCATTCAACCCGATCTCAACCCGATTTTCAAACCTTTTTGGAGGGTTGGATTACCCGATTAGAGCTTTACCTTCAACAGCTCCTCCACCTTCTTAACACCCTTGATCAACAAGACGAGTCAAAACTCGAACAACTTATTCACCAGGTTTTTCTTTTATTTTTTAATAGTTACTATTTTCTAGGATAAATTCATCACAACTTGCACTCTGCACTGCAGGTAATGACTCACTATCATGAATACTTCATTGCAAAGGCGGAGATTTGTCATGAAAATGTATTTCTTGTTTTATCACCACCATGGTTCAGCTCCTACGAGCGAACCTTCCAATGGCTAGCTGGGTTCAAACCCAGCTTCGCCATTTACATAGTCAAAAGTTGTGGCGTTGACTTTAGCCCTGATCAGGTGGCTAGGATAGAGAGACTGTTGACAGAGACGAAAGACAAAGAACATGAGATTACCGCGAGGCTAGCCATACTGGAGGAGCATGTGATCGCCCCTCCAATGCTAGCGCTCGCCCGAATGGGAGATAAAGAAGTTAATGGAATGAAGAATGAAGTGGACACCGTAGTGGATCACTTGGCCAAGGATTTGGAACTGTTGGTCGGTTGTGCGGATTACTTGAGGGAGAAGACCATGGCTAAGGTGGTTGGGATGTTGACAAGGGCTCAAACAGTGCGGTTTTTTGCGGCTATGGTTCAAATTCAGCTGAGGATTAGGAGGTGGGGGCAGCTGTGGGAGTGATAGCCGTCGCGATACTTATAATATTTCAACGCTTATAATACTTCGTAACGGAGTGGTTAACTCGTTACTTACTCTACCCGTTTTTATGTTGGTTTTTTGGAAAGACAAAAACTTAAGTCTGTTGTCATGTTTGAACTTATGGTTGCAAGTTTTTAATATGGTTTTTGGGCCGGAATGTCGTTTTTCTATAAAATATGTTTTCACTTTTAAGGGTTCTCACTTCTCACTATGGTTTTTATTGGAATGGCAAGTGTTTTTTTGTTTTTGTTGTAAACTAAAAGCATCAACGTCAAGAAGGTGGGCAGTGGGCTTAAATCTTTTAGGTGACCTATTCTGTTACATAATGAATACTAGACTAAGGATAATGCTTAAAAGTGGATACCATAATCGAATTAATCTAAAAAACCGACCTGAATGAACCGAACGAAAACCGATGGTTCGGTTTTGCCATTTACGGATGATACCATAACCAAATTAACTGATATAATGATACTTAAAAGTGGACACCATAATAAAATTGATTAGATTTAATATACAAAGCGGTCTTTTTGTAAGAAATATAGAAAGTAATATCAACCATTGATTTAAAAATTAACGGTTCAGATTAATAATATAATAATTAAGTATTGAAGAGATCTGTAGGGGTAGATTTAAAAATAGCGTTGTCTTTTCAAGTTGTTAGAAATCGGGAGATGAATACTAATATATAAGTCTTTAAAACCGAGACCTTATAAATTTCAACAACACCACGCAACACACGGGTTTAGCAACTGGTTATTATTATTACTGTTATAATTAAAAAAAATATTAAAATTTTCGGGTTCAAGACTTCAAAATTATATTCTTCTTCCCTCGAATATCATATCATTACTAAGCAACACTCGATTTTTCCTCTCGGTTACAAAGCAAGAAGGGTTGATTACAAAGTAACGTTGAGTCGTGACTCACTATCATGAATACTTCCTTGCCAAGGCACAAGTTTTCCATCATGATTTTCGCTCTCGAGTCTAAGCAAACCTTCCTAGGTGGATACATGGGGTGGCTAAGAGACGTCTAGACTTGTGGTGACGCTAATGTCCCTTAACGAGATAAGCTTATCTACCCGTTTATTGGTATGATTTAGACAAGAGAAACAAAAGTCTTCTAACATTAGGCCCCTCTATCTTCATTATTGTCCGTTGTACCCATAAGCAACTTAAGTATTTTTTTTATTGCTAGGAAAAACTTCTTAGGATGTCACCCACTTTGGAATCCTTATACCTGAGCACTATTAGAGAGATTAGTTGAGTTGGTTACATGGTTAGTTGAGTTGGTTACATGGTTATTTGTATAGTTGTTAGAGGTAGTTACATTCTAGTTAGAGAATGATCCTTCCAGATCCTTCTAGTGGTTCTCTCTATTCATGTATAAATAAGAGAACTTGCTTCTCTCTAGTGTTAATGAAAAAGCTCATACACGTTTGCATTTTCTTCATGGTATCAGAGCGATATGCTCTGCGATTCCGATTTCTTCTCTGGTAATCCACCTTCTTCTCAACTAAATCTTCCCCATCATCTTACTCAATAGATTCTTTCTCATCTTCAACGAATTGCGTTCACTATGACCTCATCTACTTCATCTTCTTCATCTGAAACAACACACGCAACGATGAATTCAACAAATCCACTTCCAAACATTACAAACAATCTGTCAATCAAACTAGATGATAGTAATTACCTCAATTGGAAGCATCAAATCATCATTATTTTGAAGATTTTAGGCCTGTTGAACTTCATACAATCTGATGCAGTAGCACCAGATTCTTCAGATTCTTCATACCTCTCGCACCATTACTTCCCGTCATGTTACTTTTCATGAGACTGTATTTGAGATTCCTGGTTCTCCTACTTCTCCTGTATCTCATACTACAGTTTCTCTTCCTGATTTCTTGATTCCTCCTCCCTCCTATTCCCCTGTTTCTCCTTCTTCTCCTGTATCTCATACTATAGTTTCTCTTCTTGATTTCTTGATTCCTCCTCCCTCCTATTCCCCTGTTTCTCATTCTCCTCCTTCATCTTCTCCGTCTCCTCCCTCTAGTTCTTCCATTCCACCTCCCATCACTCATCCTATGGTCACTCGTTCTCATGATCATACCAGACAGCCTAGACAGTTCCCTGATCATAAAAACTGAATCATCCCTCCATTCTCCAATTCTCTGCAAATCTCCACCAACAACAATAGCGACCTCCGACTCATTCCTCAAAACACCGATCACATACGCAACAAACGACACAATCTCTTCTCTTTCTTCTTCTTTCTCAACAAAACACTATGAAACAACTGATTCATCTTCTTTCTCCAAGTCGGTATCTTCCTACTCGCTCTCAGCTTGCCGATATTTTGATTAAAGGCTTATTATCTTCTCACTTTGATGATTTTTGGTCCAAGCTTCACGTTACTGCCTCCCGTTTAGCTAGAGGGGGCATATTAGAGAGATTAGTTGAGTTGGTTACATGGTTAGTTGAGTTAGTTACATGGTTGTTTGTATAGTTGTTAGAGTTAGTTACATTCTAGTTAGAGAAGGATCCTTCTAGATCCTTCTAGTAGTTCTCTCTATTCATGTATAAATAAGAGAGCTTGTTTCTCTCTAGTGTTAATGAAAAAGCTCATACACATTTACATTTTTTCAAGCACGTTTAACTGCAGAGTTTTATCATCCACAATCAATGCGTCCCATACGCATTGTGTTACTTGAGATCGATCATTCCTGAAGAACTCAATGATGCTTCAATCTATCCACGGTCGATATGATGTACCAAGTCTAGTGTTACAGTTTGTGTATGAATTTATTTTGCAATGAATGATGTTTTGTTTTTGCTATAAACTATGCACAACCATGTATGTTATCGAGAAGGTGGTCTTAAATACTTTCAACTTTTCGTTGTCGTGATCGTTTAGATGGATTCACAACAATATAATGTAATATCAAGTGACGAAAATATGGAAGACCAACTCATGAATGACATACAAGCTGGGAAACTACGAGCCAATCAAAATAACAGAGAATTCTTATGTTTGGAGCCATTTCACGCAATACCGACACAATAAACCTGAAACTGACTCAACCAAAAATGATCCAGTCCTTGGTTTTAATTGGTGCATGTTATATACACGTCCTTATGTATTAGTTATATATTAAATACATTGATTTTATAATAAAATACATTACATTGAGAAGTATTTTTATATTTACAGATTTTAAGTGAAAAAAAGAAGAAAACAGAGAAGTTATGCTAAGAGAGAATCAAGGTGATTGATGGAGTTAAAAATGTAGAAAATCAAGTTTATAATCGCCGATTGCAATTCATGGTTAAGTTAATTTTAAGTTACATATTCAAGATAAAAATCATTGATTTTGCTTTTAATTTAAGGTTCATGAATTAAGTGGTCTTTGGAGCTTGGCAGTAAACAAATCGAAAGGAGTATAAAAACAAATGTTCAATGAGCTGAAAACTAAATCAAGTTATTGGGCTTGTTGTTCGAGAATCTTAACAGGATGCATAAACTGGATGGCCCATGAAATCATTATGTAAGCCCAACTCGAAAATGGTTCCGTTGATCCGTTCCAAATAGCAAACGGGTTCAAGAATTTATTTGTGCTCTTGTTTTAAATCTGTGCTTAAATGTTACAGGGTTGAAACTTTAATGGACGAAATAAATTCCGATTTGCGTTTATAAAATATTGTTCCAAATTTGCAACTACCTACAACATTTTTATTCCACCAAAGTCTTAAAAAATGTTTGATGTTTATTTAACAAGACATTGTTTCATATCAAACGTACACGAGTCAATGACATCATGATCAAGTGGTAGCTCTAGTACGAACCCGGTCTTAATTTAATAATACTTAGCGAGCTCCTAAAGTATAGTGAATGAACCTTTATCCAAATGACTCTCAAAAGTATTTGAAATGTTTGATATTCTGACTTGGTGGAAAATAAAGGAATCTCGATTTTCGACCCCATCTGTCAGACTCGTGATTTACTAACCTTATTTTCAAATTTTGCTTGTTTTAGTGATAGGGTCTCACTACGAAAACAAGACTCGTTACAGTGAGGATAGAGACGTTTATTTTTAATTTTTTGAAGGGTCACTTGACACGACTAAATGTATACAACACATTTCAAGTCTTGAATACAAAATAAAAGTAGAAGGACAAATACACAATATAGAGGTGGCAACCGAAATATCATCTCCCATATCCGACAAAGAACTCGGCTTACAATTTATCCGACGAATAATAAATACTAATAGCTACAGCGATGCCGACGCTATATAAAATAAAATAAAAATAAAATGTATCGCCATTGTGTTTATATTTTCTTGCTTTTAAATATTTAAAGTTTATAAAAATTGAGTTTCATATAGTTTGTTTGCTTTTATTTTCTATTTTGTGTAATTATTTTTAATTAGTTTGCGTAATAATATATTTTTAAATTTAATTAAATATATTTTATTTCAGTCATATTTCATTGTACAAGAAGCGATCCAGTAAAATCACTTTCAAAGCCTAATATATTTCAATAGAAATCACCTCGAAATCATCTGAAAACAACTATAATGACCTTAGGGTGCATGGTGTTGACACCGAAAGTATTTGGGGAAGTCCTGGCCTCGGGTGGGAACACCACCCACCACCACCCCACACCCCCACTTCAAATCCAGGACCTTTTTTCATACGTATACCCGGTGAAAATTCATCGGGTTCCACGTGAGTCATGTAATATTTTTTGAGGCGGTAGAAATTATTTTGGCGGTTGGATCTATTTACTATTTTCTATATTTTATGATTTTTTTCCATTCCAAAAAAATGTAACATTTTTGGGCGGTCAAACTATTTTATAAACTACTAAGCAACATTTTTCGTTTTTTGTTGATTAGAATGGACACAAGGCTTTTCTCTTATTTAAAATTCAGAAAAAAAAATATCTTTTCAATTAGTTTATGATTATCTATTAGAAACTTGGAATCTTTTTTAACTAAATAAAAAAAAACTTTAATTATAAATATGAAATGTGAATACAAAAATTTTTTTAGAAAAAAAACAATGTAAAATAAAAAACTAGAAAAAACTAATAAAAAATAAGAAAAAAATGACGTAACGCTAACGTATTACTATAGGTAAAAAAGGACGACTACTAGGATATTAAAACCCTAAAATTTTTCAATAACCAGGCTCAATACATGAGAAAATTAGATAATTAGACCCGCAAAAAAGCTTTTACATAGAGATACGTTTATAATAAAGTATTATTACCAAATACCAAGGGAGAAAAAAAATCGAGTCCACTATGTGTATATACATTTATAAATACTAGAAGAGTGCCCGCGCAATGCGGCGGGGCGATATATTACATCCGACACGTGTTTCTAATTTTTGTTATTCTTGTAGTAATTTTACAAAAGTCTATTATATTTTTCTAAGCTAAAATTTAAAAAACCAAATAAATGAGTTTTGAATGACGACTTCTACATTTACCCATTAACTTATTGTACCTCACAAAATATAGATTGGTTTAGCAAAAAATTTACATCAAAATGTTTAAAAAATACACAGGTTGTAATTGTAGTCTCAAAAAGTTTTTAAACATGATAGATTAAAATATATAACTGAAATCATAAAACAAATTAAGATTTTTTGGTTTATGGGTTGATAATGTAAAATTTTATGTAAATTACAGTAAGTGTAAGGTTATTATGTAACTAACTGTAAGATGTAATCTGTAAATAATGTTAAAAATACTATTTTACCCTCAAAAGTTGTTGTATCTTATGCATTGAGTAAAATAATTGTTCTTAATTTTATGGTATCTTAAAATACCCCTCTCATATGCTTTATGTATAGTATAGATTTTTACGGCATCGGTTAGTATAAAGGTTTAAGGATGTTTTTTATTCACTATTATCTCATAATATAAACTTCATTTAATAGAAAGAAAATAACTTCACTTATTAGTAATTCAAATTTGTTACATATTTACGTAAGTGTTAGTATAAATATTTAAATTTGTTTTTTTATTCAATATTACCTTCTAATTTTAACTTCATTTAATAGAAAGAAAATAAATTCACTTTAGTAATTCAAATTTGTTAAATTTTTACGGCAGCGGTTAATATAAAGGTTTAAAGATATTTTTTCATTCACTATTACCTCATAATTTAAACTTCATTTAATAGAAAGAAAATAACTTCACTTATTAGTAATTCAAATTTGTTAAAATTTTACGTAAGTGTTAGTATAAAGGTTTAAAGTTGGTTTTTTATTCACTATTACCTCATAATTTAAACTTCATTTAATAAAAAGAAAATAACTTCACTTATTAGTAACCAAAATGCTTATATGTTCCATCTAATAATTGGTTACTAAATGCCAAAAATGATGGATAGGGTTGAATTATTGGTTCTTAAATTCCTAAAATAATGCAAATTTAAAATATCAAATAATTCAAATTTGTTAAACTTTTATGTAAGTGTTAGTAAGTGTATGGTTATTATGTAACTAATTGTAAGGGGGTAATCCGTACATAATGATATAATTACTATTTTACCTTTAAAAATGGTTATACCTTATGCATTAAGTAAAGTATGTGTTCTTAATTTTAGGGTATCTTAAAATACCCCTCCTAAATACTTTATATATAGTATAGATGTATATACTTAACAAGCTTGCAATCAAGATCCAACGGAGAATCAAAATTACAGTTACGTGGAGGAAACATGCCCTTGTATTTCATATCCTCATCCCTTAATCATCACTCATCATCATCAACGTACGTCGTACACACATCAAACACAGCTTTAAAACCTCCACTTTTCACACATTCACACCAATTCTCTCTACACAGAGAGACCTAAAACCCCCTGCATTTCAATTCCACCATCTGTATCTCCAATGGCCACATGGGTGTTATCACAATGTGGTCTAACACCACTCCCAAGATTACACCCAAAATCAAGATTCAGAATATCTAATTCCAAATTCTCAAATCCCATAGGAATTGCTCCAATCAGAACCTGTAAGCCAATCACATTACATTCTTCAATTTCAAGATTTAGAGGTTGGAATTGGGGGCTGAAGGTGAGTGCACCAGTGAAGATACAGTATGTAGATGAAGGTGATGACAGTGAGGTGACCAATGAGTTCAACCCTGGTGCACCACCACCGTTCACATTGGCTGATATTCGAGCCGCTATACCCAAACATTGTTGGGTTAAGGACCCATGGAGGTCCATGAGTTATGTTGTGAGAGATGTGGTGGTGGTGTTTGGGTTAGCCGCAGTGGCTGCTTATTTCAATAATATTGTGGTTTGGCCTCTTTATTGGATTGCTCAATCGACGATGTTTTGGGCTCTGTTTGTTCTTGGGCATGATTGGTAATTGTTAATCAAGATTTTGTTTTTCATTTCAAGATTTCATCTTTTTGGGTTGATTTTTGTTCTAATTGTTGTATGTTTGTTTCTTGTTCGTGATTGGTAATCATTAGTCAAGATTTTGTTTTTCATATCAAGATTTCATCTTTTTGGGTTGATTTTTTGTTCTAATTGTTGTATGTTTGTTTCTTGTTTAGTGGGCATGGAAGCTTCTCGAATAATGCAAAACTTAATAGTGTAGTGGGTCATCTTCTTCATTCTTCAATTCTTGTACCCTATCATGGATGGTATGCTTCATTCTTCATAAATCTATGTTTAGATTGTTTTGTTAGATTAATTTGTGGTGTTTAATCTGTTTTCTGTTAATGGGTTGGATGATACAGGAGAATTAGCCATAGAACTCACCACCAGAACCATGGGCATGTCGAAAACGATGAATCTTGGCATCCAGTGAGTCTTTCAGTACTAATCTTGATGTTTATAACATTGAATTTGATGATTTAATGCACTTTCTAACAAAATCCCATGTATGTTTACAGTTATCAGAGAAGATCTACAGAAGTTTGGATAATGCTACCAGAACTTTAAGGTTCACCTTGCCTTTCCCCATGCTTGCATACCCTTTCTATCTGGTTAGCCTCTTGACTTTAATCCAAATCAATTCTCTAAGTGTTTTCCTTCAATGAATGGTTGATTTGGCAATAAACTTTAATCCAAATCAATTCTCTAAGTGTTTTCCTTCAATGAATGGGTTGATTTGGCAATAATGATATGCATATGGGTTTGTTTAGGTTGCCTCTAATTAGTCAACTGGTCGATTTAGGTGAACGGGACACTATTATGAAACGGAGAATGTGTTTGGCATTGTGTTATGCAAGTGATAATATAATTAGTGTTTTCTAGTTTTGGATAAGCAGTTTTAAATGTTTAGGTATAATTATTGATATTTCAGGGTCTGATAATTAACTTTTGATTTAGTGTAGCTATAACAAAAATGATTCTGATTGTTCAAGGTTAATTTAGATGTAAACACTTCGATAATCAGAATTTGTGAAACACTCAAATGCTTTATTGATTATGTTAGTAATCACAACTTCAAATAGCATTAATATGATGAGTTTGATATGTTCACACTTTTGTGTGTTTTCTAGCTATGCAACTATTAATATCTTAATTGGTTGGGAATTAACAGTGGGGTCGAAGCCCGGGAAAGAAAGGCTCACATTTCAACCCTGACAGCGATCTATTTCTCCCTAACGAAAGGAAAGACATCATCACGTCAACGGTGTGTTGGACCGCCATGGCTGCCTTGCTTGTAGGTTTATGCTTTACAATGGGTCCTCTCCAAGTACTTAAACTCTATGGCATCCCTTATTGGGTTAGTTAAAACAGTTAATCTTCTTTAAAAGCCTCATGTTCTTACTTCTTCCTTATTGTGTCACTAACAATCAAGTTTCTTGATTTAAATTCAGGGTTTTGTCATGTGGCTTGATTTAGTAACTTACTTGCATCATCATGGTCATGAAGATAAACTCCCATGGTATCGCGGAAAGGTTCGAACTTTAAACCAACCATGATTTCAAATTTGCATTTCATCTTCAAAAATGATGGATTTCTCAAATGGGTATGACAGGAATGGAGTTATCTAAGAGGAGGATTAACGACGCTTGATCGCGACTATGGATGGATCAATAACATCCATCATGACATTGGAACTCATGTCATACACCATCTCTTCCCCCAAATCCCTCACTACAATCTAATTGAAGCAGTGAGTATTCTTGATACAAAAGTTGAAATCTTTTGAACAATATGAACATAATACTAATGATTTAAATTCATTAATGTGCATAGACTGAAGCCGCGAAGCCAGTTTTCGGGAAATATTACAGAGAGCCAAAGAAATCTGGGCCTCTACCCTTTCACTTGCTGGGAGTTCTTATTAACAGTTTGAAGAAGGATCACTTTGTGAGTGATGAA
Organism: Flaveria sonorensis; assembly: GCA_025506505.1. Taxonomy (NCBI): domain Eukaryota; kingdom Viridiplantae; phylum Streptophyta; class Magnoliopsida; order Asterales; family Asteraceae; genus Flaveria; species Flaveria sonorensis. The sequence continues at coordinate 3,721,313 of CM046438.1, forward strand.
GGGGATATTGTATACTACCGGACAGACCCAAAAATTACCGCGAAATAGCGATCCGTCAAGATATAACAAGAGAAAGGGATGCTAGAAGACCTAATGATTCTTTTTCTTGACATGAAATGGTTCAAGAGTTTGTATAAACACATTCTCAGGCTATTAGGAAGCCTTATTCATTTTGTCTAATGAAAATAATGACTAATAGAGACTTGAAGATGGTTACATTCAAGATTTTGGTAATGAGATATTTGGAACAACAAACATGTGGCCGTGGTTGAATACTTGAATGAAAACATACAAACTATATATGATATTTTCCAACATGTTATGTCACTAAAATGTCATTTCTTGCATTTTTTTTGTGGAGTTTGATGTGTCACATATGGTTTGGTTGGCTAAAATGTTACAAAATATATGCTTTTCATTTTTGTTTGGTATTAGTCATTCTATTTGTCATTTCATACAAATTAAAATACCGTCTTAATTCTTACAATTTTTGCTTTTACAATTTTTGAGCTTAGCTTTTAGATGTAAAATTTATCATTTTACATAACATGGTTCGTTTTTACATAACTCATCATTTAAATGTGAAATTTATCAATTCTATTATTTGATGTGAATTAATCTATTGTTTACATTTGTAAGAATTAAGTTTATTTGAAATTAATCTATGTGAAATTTATCAAATTATTTGATGTGAATTAAGTTTTGATTATTTGTTTTTTAGTTTTAGTGGTATATTTAAATGTTGTTTTTTAATTTATTTGAAATTCAATATGCTGTTAAATAATTATTATCATCACCAGGAACCAATGTCGTTATCATGAACTGTTCATCATCAATTACCAGTGGTCACAAAACAACACCTTCCATCATCACATATCATCATCTTCACAACTTATCATCATTCACCATCCATTGCTATAAACACATTCAAACAAACAACCCTAACTAAAAGCTATACACATGATAGAAGAGATTTGAGGTGGATTTAAGCCCAATACGAAAGAAAACTAAAAAACTCACTGTATAAGTGTCTAGGAACGTTTTTATGATGCTTTGTTCGAAGAGATGAGACCTATTTGAATGTATTTTAGAATATAATTTGGATTTATTGTTTGTGAGATGATATCTAGAATGAGTTTTATTATTTTACAGCTATTTTAAATTAGTATATACAGTTGAAAAGAAACAATTTTGTCAATTTTAAAAAATTAATGGCAATAAATTAATAATTTTAATGATTTGGAATTTTGTAAGATGCAAGTTGCAAGTTGCAAGACAAGCATGATCAAGTGTGGCCACTAGTTAAAGAGGATACCGACCACTGATCTTTTTTTCTTTTTTGTCAGTTGATTGAGACATAAATAAAAATGATTTCTCTCCGAGAAGATAGGTCGGTGAAATAACAAATAAAAATCAACTCAAATAAAAAATAAATATTTAAAGAGACTATGTCACCTTAGTACAAATAGAACAAACAATCAAGAAATTAAAATTACATCAAATCGCCCGTACCTTTTCATAGAAATCAAATTATTGAATAAATAAACAAATTTTTTTAGGTATTTAATTACTTTCTACGACGCCGTCTAGTTCAAATAAAAAGTTTTTTATGTATACTAAGTTAATTTAAAGTAAATTAGAGTTGTTCCTCGAGCGAGTGGAGCCAAAGTCGGCATTAACTCTAGCTTGAGCTTGAAACCAAACAAGTTGGCTCATAACTCGTCGAGCTAAAATTTGGGTTGGTACTCAACTTGGATCCTTCTCTTATCCATCAATGTAAAACCGTGCCAAATTATAAAATGTTGAATGACAAATTGCTAGTATAATCTAGGTCCTTGACAATTTGTAATGATACTACATTAAAGAACAAAGAGAAAGAGAGTGACTTTGATTATACCTGTAGTTGTAGAGAGAGGTAGAGATAGCAGCATAGGGTTGTAATTGATATGAAGAGTGTAAGTATGATAATGTTAAAAGTAGAGCATATGTAAGAGTAGCGAATGTTTGTTAAAATTACACAAAGGGTAACTTGTGAAGTCTCGTGAAAACATCATGGACTATTTGCATTGCTATTTCTTTTTTATTATTTGACATTTTGTAATGGAAAGGTACATTCATAATGATTAGGGAGTGGAGAGTACCTTTCTAATTCCCCTAATCTCCATAGGCTCAAACACAGGTTGAACACTTATTCAAACTAATTGCCTCGAGTCATTTGTTCCGGTTATACTTATTTTTCCTAGCAAATTGTTAGACACGCGTTTAGTCTTGGAGTGAATTAATCGAATTGCCATTATGGTATATTCATCTTGTAAAATTACTCCCAACTTATATGTTTCACTACCGGATGTTAAAAATATTTTAAATCAATATAAAATAACCATTTATCCATCTCACTAACAACAACAAATGAAAAAAATAAAACGCTAATAACATTTTCTTTCTTCTTCTTTGTCAATCCTAAGAAGATGTATATCTTCTCACTCTTCCTTGCAAAAGCTGGAATTACTCATTGGCAGTACAAGTGTGAAACTTTAAGCAAATCTACAATCGATTCATCCACATCAACAATAAAGGGTTGTGAAGAAATGTCCTACTTTAAATACTATCAATGTGTTTTGAATAGATTGATTGTTGATAGTATGAAAACTCCACTCCTATATGTGCTCAGGTGGAACTAGTTTGAAGATGGATAACCTTTAGTTCCACTCGGGCAACCAAAAACAAGTTGTGAACTCTTTACAGGCAAAACAATAATATTAGTTGATATGAGACGTCATATGATATGAATTATATCAAAGTAACTCATGTTATATTACGATGATGAGGCAGACATTATTGACGACGATGAGTCACAAGGGGATGCTTAGATGGATAAATATTCATGTAGTTTCATGATGTCACAAATAGGATGTTTTTTAAGCCTTAGACAATCCGTATTGTTTTGTCCAAGTCAAAATAATGAGTCATAACAAAGTCTAGTCTTTATGATTAAATATGCTTAGATGCGAGTAGTTTCATGACAGATGATCCCTAAAGAATTTCTATTCAAACGTTAAAAAGAAATAAATGAGCTGAACAAACAATTTAACCCTAGAGTGAACAAATAGTTTTATTTTTATCAAAAATCCGTTTATTTTGAAAGCAGCTCAAGCTTTTAGCTCTCGCTTTTAAAAATTGAAAGCTCAATGGTTTTTCATATAAATAAAACCTTTTTAATGAAAGCTTAATTCTTCTTTTTTAATATACAAAGCACTTCAACCTCATAAAAGTTATCAAACATGCAAACCCGTGTTTTAATATATTACTGGCATTTTGATATTGTTTTAACAATAATAACTCAAGACTCGAATAAATTACAGAGGCAGAATTAAAATCCGCTTATCTTTCGATTATCAAAATTTACAAGTTTGAGCCCTTATTTATTGTACATTAAAAAAAACTTCGATCATTGAAGTTTTAGTCCCGTCACCAGTTATACAAAGCCGTTATTTATAGTACGTATAAAAGAACTTTTGATCATTAAAGTTTTAGTCCCGTCACCGATTGTACAACTATTTGTTAGCTGGTTTGTAGGAGAACATAACCCAAAATATTTGTATTATATAAAATTAAAGAAGTATCTTTCATTTCATTAATAATACAACTTACAAATAAAAAAGCATGAGTATAAAGTTTACATTTTCAATTATAAAGTATAAATTAGACCTACTTTGACCAAACCGGCCTGCTTTTTGTGTCGTTTTGAACTCCAATAATTCACCTCTCATAACATGACATCATAGTTCTTTGAATGCATATGATATGAATATGAATTCCAATGCAAAATTGATCATCAAACCACTAATTTGACTTGTTAAAAGAGTTGGTACGAATATAACATTTCAAATTTCCATTTGGAAAATTACGAGAAACATATTACATCAAATTATTCCAAAAAAAAACAAGAAAAATTTGACCTCTTCATGTTCTAACTTTTTCTAAAGTTAATCAAGAGTCATCTCTTCCTCTACTACAATGAAATATATGTAATCAATAGTTATCAAAGAATTAAAGAAGCTTTTGATCTTAATATCTTATACAATGAGTTGTTCTTGCTCTATATACGTCGGCTCAAACCACTCCGGCATCTTCTCGGACGAACTATACAGCCCGGCTCCAGCCCACGGACCATCCGGCTCACGATTTGCCTTCATGGGTGAACCCAAGTTACCACTCTTGAACCCGAAAGATGCTGACTTTCTGAGCTTATTAGCGTCTTCACTGTTGAAACCCCAGTCCACCTTCCCATCAGGCGAACCCCATTCAGAATAAGCGTTCTGAGTGGAGGTCTGCGTCATTGATCGGGGACTCATGCTCTGAAGTCCCCGGTCACGGTCAATAAAACTTTGGCTCCTCTGTTTGCCAAAAGAAATAGACCTCGAATTCATCACTGCTTGCGCTACCGCAGCCGATGAATCAAACCCGAAACTCGTGGGCTTCCTACCCGGAGACGACGGGTAGGTTGCTCGTAGCGGGTTGGGGCTCAGGCCCGAGTCTTTCCGGATATGTAGGCCCGAAGGCGAACCGAAAACATCATCAATGTTATTTCGCTTCATTTCCCCAAATCTAGTATTGTAAAGATTACTTGACAAGTCATCAATCATTTGCTGCCTTTGCAGCAACTCAATCTCCATCTTCAAATCTCTAGCGTTTAACGACGTCTTCAACCGGCTACCCGGAAGCTGCAACGCCGGGGGCGTTGTATGAACAAATTTGTTCTGCCATAGGTTTAGGTTCCCGTTCACCGGGGCCACCAGAGGCGACTCCGGTGGAGTGGAACCCAGGCCTAACGGGCTCATCGAGCCCATCTCAATCGGGCCCGACTTCGGCGATGGAACCGCCGACCCCGTGGACGCATACAAAGGTCTCAACTCCTCAACTTTGTGCGCGAAAAAACACACTTTTCGGGCACACCCCGTTTCATCCTTACACAATCTCGTGCGGTACTGCGCGGGGTGTAGCCACGACTCGAACACCCCGTGCGCGTACTCGCAGTTATCTCCTTTCACACAGCTCCCTTTCCGGAACTCCGGACACGGGACGCACGTGTACTGGTGCTTCGTCGGGTCACGCCGGCGAGCGTTCTCGCCGGGGTGAACGAACGGGCACTCGGTCCAGTCGTGCGAATACGCTCGCGAGCACGGTTTCACCTTAAACATATACATACGAAACTCATCGGTTCCGTACACACCGTCGTTAATATCCGGCAACGTTACATCAACAGGGTATTCTTTCTTCGTTGCAACAGCTTCTGGTTGATCGATTTCATCATCGTTCATCGATAACCCACTCAATAGCATCGTTAAAGCTTTTCGTTTTGATGATTTGAGCCCACGAGCGATCAAATCCACCGGTTTGTTGCCGTTATCGTCGGTTAAATTGGGATCGGCGGAGGCGGCTAGTAACAGTTTCACGGTGTCGACGGCGGAAGAAGCGCCGCCGCCGGCGGCGCAGTGGAGGGCGGTGGCGCCGTCGGTGGCGGAAGCTTTGTTGACGTCGACTTTGTGGGTGGCGATTAGGTGTTTCAGGATGTTTGTGCTGCCGTACGCGGCGGCGATCATCGCCGGAGTTCGTTCTTCAAAACCCATCTTCCGATTACCCCCGTTTCTTCTTCCGTACCAAAAACCACCATCGTCTACACTCAATTTACATCTTTCGACTTCTGATTCGAACCCTAAAACATCATCTGAAGCTGCTAATTCGAGCAAAATCGATGTATCAAAAACACCCCCAATTTGATTTTCCTGTAATTTATCTCCCTCCATGATTAAACTTGCCCCTTTACACATCAAGACCTCTGCAAAACCATAAAAACACCCCAAATTAACAGCTAACAATCAACAATTAACAATAAACAATCAGCAACAATCGCATCGACGAACAAGAACAGGGGGAAATGAGCTGTATCAATGGAATCAAGAACTGACAACAACTTATGATTGAGTGAAAAAGATTCTACTTTCTGCATACCCAAATGGAATAATGGAGAAAACAAGTGAAGCTAGCTGTAAAGAGATTGTGATGATGATGAAGGTATGATGAATTGGGATGAACGATGAGTGAATAAAGGTTGAATTGGAGATATAAATAAAGAATAAAAGGACACACGGGGGATGAAGGTGGGGAAGGGAGGAGGAAGGTGTGAGTTTTCTCGTTATGGGGTTCTGTTTGTCGGTTTCTTGGGGTACGTTAAGGTGTTTAATAATGGTGAAATGGTAAATGAAATGCAAATTCAAATGCAAATTCGAATTCAAATGTAAATGTAAATGCATGTTTGACTGGGTTTTATTCGGTTTGTTGAGTTTGACTTTGACCCGGATGGGTGGGCTTAAGTCTTCACGAACCCTATCGCTTGAAAGCTACAACGGAAACTTATGGACGATATGGGCTGATTTAGGCCCAATGTTGGTGGCCTTTTAATCCTTTTTTAGCTCGTATTCTTTTTTGGAAAAGCCCAGAATACTGGGCCGCTTTGTTGCTTGTGGGCGGCAGAATGACAAACAATGAGTATGAAAGGGTGAAAATGTGAAATATTTTTCTTTCCAATGGGCTGCAAACACAAACACCCCGTCGTCCTTGCTACCAAATCACCACGCCGGCCCAGCCCGATTTGGTGCAGCCAGCCGCCACCACTACAACGCTAGCGGTTTCCAGCCCGCTACTACCATGGCAATGTGCCACAAGCACACGCGAGTCGTGTAGGTTGTATGTTTGGTGTGATTTTGTGATCTCGTGATCTCTTTTGTAGAATGTATTTATAGTAGTTTTGTTTTGTTACAATTAAGGAAATATATAAAGACTAAAATAACATTCCCGAACTTTAACTAAAAAGATAGGTAACTTTGTAAAGCTACTAGCTTATTTTGAAATACCACTAAAGTAACTTGTTGCAAAAAAATAGTGCACAAATTATTTGTTTAGTAAAAATGGATGAGCTAAGTTTGAAAACAATTTGGATATGCATGACGAAAACCCTGATTTTTCAAACGAGGCAAAAGAAAATTTTAATCATAGTTTGAAAACAATTTATAATTTTTATTTAAATAGATATGGGCCTAACGTAAACATAACCATGTCAAGCGGATCAACCTCAAGTGCTAGTACCTCACTTAAAGACCCTGTTTTGACTATGTTGAATGTTGTTCGGGATGTGACGGCTAAACGTCAAAGGGGTAACACCCCAACAAGTGAGCACGGTAGATATAGTGGAACGGATTTTATTTCCACTATGACTACCGAAGATTATCGTGCATTCGATATTTTGGCTTGGTGGAAAGGAAAAGAATCTCAATTTCCGATTCTTTCTGCTATGGCCCGTGATTTACTAAGCGTCCAAGCTTCTACGGTAGCTTCGGAATCTGCTTTTTCTCTTAGTGGCAGGGTAATATCATTACGAAGAACAAGACTAACTCCGGAAGCAGTGGAGATGTGCATTTGTTTAAAGGATCACTTAGACGCAACCGATCCTATACAAGACCAAACAAGCCTCGAAGACGAGATTACACTCGAAGCTAAAGTACATGATGAAGAGGTAGAAGACGGAGTATCTTCTGGCATATCCGATGAAGAATTAGCATTTGATCAAGCATCTCGTAGTAGATAAAATTAGACGATATTGTTATTTTTAAGTTGTTTTAATATTATATGTCTTTCATGTTCTTTTTAAATTTCTTTGTCATTCAAATGTTTTATATAAAAAGTATTTAATATTTGTATATTATAAGTGTAACATTTTCTGCTCAAGATTTGTATATATTTATATATTAAGTTGTTTAAATTTTTATCATTCAAGTGAACCCGGTTAGGAAAAGAAAAATAAAAGAAAAAAAAGGAAAGAAAATATAAGAAAAAAAAAACATACGACCCGGTGTTCGACACACACACAAGAAAAGAAAAAAAAAAAAAAAAAAAAAAAAAAAGGCAAAAACCCGGTTGAACCCGGGTTTCATACCCGAACCGAACCCGACCCGACCCTACCCGGGTATACCGGGTAGGGTTTGTATCTCGCTGAACCCGACCCGGGTTCGTACCCGGGTTCACCAATACCCGGGTACAAAAAACCCGGTTGGGCCCAAATCCGGTTTGTACCCGGGCCCGGGTCCGGCCCAAACCCGTTTTGTGCAACTCTAGTAAAGCTACTAGCTTATTTTGAAATACCACTAAAGTAACTTGTTGCAAAAAAATAGTGCACAAATTATTTGTTTAGTAAAAATGGATGAGCTAAGTTATTTGTTAGTTTAGCTATATCAAACTTCTATTTAAGTTACTTAAGAAGATATGGATTTATTTTTATTTTTTTAAAGAAAACATGTATAAAGAAGAAACTAGATTGCAAATATGAGAAAGAAGTTATCAGATATTATTTAGATATAGAGAGTGGGTGAGGGAGGTTGCATCAGAAATGGGGAGATAGATTGAAAAGAAAAGTTTTTGAAAAAGAAAAGATGAATGAAAAACCTTAAATCTTCGATACCATAAAATTTCTATAAATCATTTTGTTTGTTAGCAAAACAGTATACAAAGCTACAACAGTGGTACAAATACATGGTGATTGACAAAATCAACGTTACAACATCATCAAATCACGCTCTATGTAATTGATTTATACAATGCCGTTGAGTTTGGGTATGGTTACTATCAATGCGGTTGAGATATACATGTATTTATGTCAATAAAAGCATAAGCTTTCATAACCGTTGACATTTGCTGGCTGCTTATATTGATTCAAATTTCAAAGATTGGTAGGCCCATTTCTAGAACTGTATTTGATCTTTTTTACGTATTTAATGTGCAACATTTTCAACTTTATTTTGAGCATATTTAATTTTAGTTTGTGATGTTTCATTTGCGTTGAAAACTCTAGACATTAGCGGATGACGTAATTATATTTTAACCAACTGTATTTGATCTTTTTTACGTATTTAATGTGCAACATTTTCAACTTTATTTTGAGCATATTTAATTTTAGTTTGTGATGTTTCATTTGCGTTGAAAACTCTAGACATTAGCGGATGACGTAATTATATTTTAACCAACTACATAAGTAAACAAGAACTCAAGAAAAAAAAACACGTATAAGTAAAATTTAAAAGTAAAAATTACTTTGCTTTCAAAAGTAGGACAAGAATTTGGAAAATTGAAATGGTACCACCATTCGTGTAGGTTTTGTAATTTGTGTATGTCTGAATGTTTGTCTAAATCATATTAGATATTTCAGATTGAAATATTTTGTTGGTACACACAGAGTACTCAATTTGAAAATACAAAAAACTGTCAAGAAGAGTATAAAGATTTCTTAGTGAAAGTGTACGCGAATTCTATTGAATTAGATTATTAAAATCAAACCAACCCATTCCTTTTGTATAGGGTTTAAAACGATACAATCAATTACCATAAAGTATAAAATCGACGTAACAATTGATGGTTGTAACTGTCAGTTGACAGTTACATCAGTAGTAACTAATTTATTCATGGACTTTAAACCATTAGCAGTAACATAGTTGCCACCAAAGTTCATAATTGCTACTGAAACCATAGTTTCACTCGAATATCATTTTACTTTTGATGCATTAGTTGCTACCAATGCTTAAGTTGCTACCGAAGACTATACTTACTACTAAAGTAGCCAAATACTACTAAACTTGCTATATTGATTATCAACTGCTACCAACTATCTATTTTCCAGTATTTTCAATCAACTAGATGAATCCAAAGCATCTTCCGGTATATATAAAACACAACCATCAAAGGTTATACCCATTGGACTTTAGTAGGGATTGCTGCCACTTAGACCCTGTTACAAAAGTGTTATCCTTAGACTCTAGTTGTCTAGAGGGCTTTTGCCCATATTACTTGGTTCTAGAAATTATTACATTTTTTGATAAGTATACACTTTACACATACTAACTCATATCAATGTTTATTATAATTTTTCATTTATTCTTAAGTAAATTTAGTTACATCAAAATGACCTTAAAAAAACTAAATCACCGAGACTCTTTTACCCTTCACGAACCACCATTGCATCCCCCCCCCCCCCCAACCCCCATCATTCACACCATAATCCACCTTTAATTGTGGTACTTTTTAAAGCTTGTCTCGTTTTCTTTATTTTAGTCATGTTTTTATAAAGAGTTAAGTGTTTTTTTTTATCTCTATGATTTCATAAAAGTTGTCATTTGATTTGAATCATATGTTTAAATTTTTTCATTTGAATTCAAAGATTTTATAGTTATAGCTTAAACAATTTGTGTTATATGACATGTTTGTCTATTTATATATAATATATTTTTTGTGGTGTGTGCTATATAAAGTTAGAAATAAATTATTTTATGAGGTTATCCTTATATTTTTATTTTATCTATATTTGAAGTCAAATTATAACGTTGATTATTAAAAGAGACTGAATGCATAAACCTCTCATGTGAGGTTGGTACTTTTTTTATTGTTTTTACTAAAATGTCTCTAATGTAAGAAAGTTAACGAAAAATGTTAACGGTTTAATTAGATGTAGTTAAATGGATTCAAATAACAATTTTAATGAAACCTTTGCATGTAAATTATAAAATTTAAATATTTAGATTCAAATAGCAATTTTTATGAAATCACGTAGATTGAAAAAAAACACTTAGCACTTTTTAAAATTTGTAATTATCTTCATGTGATTGATAAAAGAAATTCCAAAAAATTAGAAAAGAAAAAATAGGGAAGTTCTTACCATTAAACACTAAGTTGTTGAACAAGTTTACAAGATTGAATATTAAGCCCCTTTTTAAGAAAAAAAAGAAAAAGGTATATATACTTTGCCAAGTTTATGTAACTAGTCGGTTTTCCGCATGTGCTTTGCGGTGGTTTCAATCATGAAGAACTTGATTAGGTAATAGGAGCTCAGACGTATCATCATAACCACAGACGTACCGACCATTACGGCAGCAGACCATAAAGGGATGCCAAGCTAAAGCAACCGACTTAATTTTTTCACAACAATCATAGCCTTAGCACAAAATGTCTTAGATGAACTCAAGCTCAGCATCATCATCAACACATTAGTTTTTACCGAAAGCAATGTTTAGTTGCGGCTGCATATCATTAATGGTTGCCGAGCCAAGACAACCGACACCATTTTTCCTCTAAAATCATAGCCGTTGAGGTACCAAAACAGTAGAATGTCTCAGACGAACAACGCTTCATCATCATCGACACACTGAAACAGGGAGATACAACGCAGAAAACCGTTCAAATAACAAAGGCCCACATGAATGAATACTCATCACATTGCCAGCAACACAACACACCAACTTCATAGAGCAGCTTCATAGACCAAAGATAAGCCAGAATACAAACATCCCAGATCAGACACATCGGTTAGGGTTCTAAACCATAGTTCAAACCCAGAGGCACCAACATGATGTCTTAGATGATGCGGTCATCATCATCGACAAGCGTAAGAACTAAGGGTTGGCACGGTAAAAACTCCAGAATACTCAACCGGAGAAAACCACAGCGACAGCTAACGACCAGATCGGAAAACCCTAGTAAGGTAACCCAACAGATCATGAGGGGAAGAGACAACAGAGGTGGTCGTACGACCACCATCCTCGCCATCACCGTCGCCGACCCCACCTCAATCTAAAATGGGAGGCAGAGCGGCAACCGGCGTCGACACCATCTCCACCCACAACCGCCATGACCGCCATCACCATCATCGACATCAGCAGCAACAAGGAGGCCAACGGTTACCGTAGCCTTCGGTGACAAGACCGAACATCCACCATCGGTAGCAGCGACGGTGTTACAAGGCGGATAAACGTAACATCGACCATCATAACCGCCTGTATAGTGGCGGTTCCTCCCATGGCTGCGACGGTGCAGGCGGCGGCGGTGAATAGGGAAGAGGGCGGTGAAAGTAGAGAAACTTTCTCTCACTACTAAAGAAGTCGGTGCAAATAGGATGAGCACCCCCTTCTTCCTGCTTAAACATATATTGGGAGGGGGGATGTAAAAGGCACAAAACATGTGTGGCCAAACCAAAAGCCATTGAAAGCCAACTATTTCTCAAATTCCTTTTTTCATGTTATACAATTATGTTAATTATTTCACCCATCATGAATCTTAACACTAGAGAAAATTAAAAACCTTATTATTTTTACGTCTTGTCTGTACCGAAAGTTATCACCACATATAAACATAAAAAATAACAATTGATCCCGAGAGTCATGCCATAAAAAGTTGAACATGTGAACTGAAAAGTAGGGTTAGGCACGGCTGGTAACTCAATCGAGCATTAGTTGTGATCTTTATTTGAACTAATCGCCAATATAAAGATAAAAATTCAAGTCTTGAAGGTGAAATCGGTGTTAAAGTTACATACGTCTAATTCTTTTAAAATATAGAGTTAATTACACGATTGGTCCCTGTGGTATGCTTATATTGAAATATTGGTCCTAACTTTTGAGAAATTACATCATTGGTCCCAGCTGTTTACCAAACCGTCACACTATTGATCCCTGGAGTGAATGACCGTTAGTTTTTACTGTTAGATTTTTGAAAAAGACTATTTTACCTTTGAGATATTAATTATTATTATTATTATTATATTATTATTATTATTATTATTATTATTATTTATTATTATTATTATTATTATTATTATTATTATTTATTATTATTATTAATTCATTATCAACATCATCATCTATCTAAGATCATCACCGACCATCACCACCATAAACTGCAGCCACCACCACCATACTACCATCACCAAACCACCACCATCACCATACCACCCTAACCACCAGTGACCACCATCACCATTGTGTCTTTTCGACCACCGTCACCAGACCACCACCGTCTCCAGACCACAAACTGCACCCGACCACCACCCGCATCAGACCACCACCCGCACCAAACCACCACCCCACTTAAGTGGTTGCAGAGGCCATGGTTGTGGTCGACTAGAGCATCAGGGGGAGAGAGAAACGTAAAGAGAGAGAGAGAGAGTGTGAGAGAAAGAGAGATGGTGTCGGTGGTGGCAACGACGTGCTGGCTGTGACGTGTGCCGGCGATGGTGGCAGTGACGTGTGCCGGCGGTGGTGGTAGTGTTGTGTGTCGGTGGCAATGTTCTTGGTTGAGTGAAGAGAGATGAAGAGGTGTTGGTGGTGGTGACTTTTGAAGGAAGGTTCATGGGGAAGAAGATAGGGTGGGGTGAGACCCACTTTATTTAATAATAAAAAAGTTTTAGATTTTGAAATATAAAAGAGTATTTTAGTCATTTTACATAGACTTAACTGAAGATATTAATGACCATTCACTCTAGGGACTAATAGTGTGATGGTTTGGCAAACCGTTGGGACCAATGATGTAATTTTTCAAAAGTAAATACCAATATTGTAATATAAACATATCACAGGGACCAATCATGTAATTAACTCTGAAATATATAAAAAAAATCAACTGGTTCCAACCCGGCCGACCAATACCCAACCTGCCTAAACTGATTCCTTTTAAGTTCTAACCCAACCCGGTTCCTCATCAACTTGGTTTTAACCATTGTTGAATGAAATCAGATTAGGTCCAACCCGAACCAAATTCAAACCAAATTCGAACCGATTTTGAACCAATAATAAACAATGAAATGGTAATCACCTTATCATTCTACACGTGTTAAGATCAAATAAGCTTCAAACCTCATAAACCCAAACTCATGTCGGCCTTCATGTTTATAACTCGTGACATGTGGTCCTGTTACGCACACCAAACACACAGCCCCACATACATAAAGTATTCATATTCCCACGTTTTCCTTCACCCCTTTATCATCAACATCCACATGCACCTCACCCTTTAAAACCATCACCACCACCCCCTCATAATCCCCAACATATCTCTTCAACCATCAACCATGGGTTGCCCCTGCGATTGGCCCGAACCCGTGGTTCGAGTCCAATCGTTGTCAGAAACCGGGGAACCGATCATTCCCGAGAGATACATCAAGCCACCATCAGATCGGCCGTCCCTAAACTCATCTCATCAGGACATAAACATACCCCTAATCGACCTCTCGGGCCTGACCGATAATAATCTGACCGTTCGTGAAGCTACGATGAACGAGATAGCCCACGCGTGTCGCGAGTGGGGCTTTTTCCAGGTGGTTAACCATGGGTTGAGGGCCGAGTTAGTCGATGGCGCACGAGAGATTTGGCGCGAGTTTTTTCATGAATCGATGGAGGTGAAGCAGAAGTACGCGAATTCGCCGATGACATATGAAGGTTATGGGAGCAGATTAGGAGTTCAAAAGGGTGCAATACTTGACTGGAGTGATTATTATTTCCTTCACTATCTTCCTTCTTCTTTGAAGGATCATAATAAATGGCCTGAGAAACCATCTTCTTTAAGGTCAGCGCTGAAACTTTAATTGTGATACATAAGAAGGTTTTTGTTTACTGTATTGTTTTTCTGTATCTCAATGCATGTAATTATCTTATTTGCATCATGTGTAACTGTTTTGTGGTTCTTACAGTTTTGTACTATTTTATTATCTAAACTCTCCCCCAAACTATATTTGCATGCATTTAAAGACTTGCATGAGTAATTGTTATAGCTAAACATTTGCATGTTTTGATGTAGGGATGTTGTGGAAGAATACTCGAAGGAAATAGTCACGTTGGGTAACGTTTTGTTAGAGGTGTTGTCAATAAACCTCGGGTTAAAACCTGATTACCTTCAAAACGCGTTTGGTGGAGAGGATGTCGGGGCGTGTTTGAGAGTAAACTTTTACCCAAAATGTCCACAACCCGACTTAACCCTAGGTCTTTCGTCCCATTCTGATCCTGGGGGCATCACCTTTCTCCTCCCTGATGAGAACGTTAGCGGGCTTCAAGTCCGACGAGACCAGCAATGGATTACAGTAAAAATGGTTCGACATGGGATCATCGTCAACGTCGGGGATCAAATTCAGGTACAAATTTCTTTCAACTAGAGATTTAATAGATTTAGTGATTATAAGGGATGTAAACTAGACGAGCTGCTAGTGAGTAACTTAAATCCAAGCTTTAAAAAGACATAAGCTCCTGCTTTAGATTATATTAGGCTCACTTAATAAAGTAGGTTGAGTCTGAAATTTATACCTTAACAAACTTATCATTTATATAGTTTTCGTTTAACATATTAGTTACATGTTTACATGATAATAATTATATAAAATAAGATAAAAATAATTATGTTATGTTATATAAATATATAATAAATAAAAAGAATAATAATCCAATCAAGTCCGAGCTAAATTCGAGCTTAAAGAATAATTTACTAATCGAGCTCTAGCTTAAAAGTAAAACTCTAAACGAACAGAACTCAAGCTAACAACATTAAAATCGACTAACTTCTTTTATTCCGGTAATAGTAATTTATTAGGAGATATGTCAATTCTATTAAGTGGAAATAACTCAAATAAGGGCCATATATTTAATGGCTTCTTTTGTTTTAAGTGGCACGTTTCTCTTTATAGATCCATAAGATGCACATTGCCATTCACATGTGAACGACAAAAACATTAAATGCACATGTCAATTGGGTCTATCCATATGAGCGTGCTTTAATTTCGCGTTAGTTTATATACTTTTATTTTATGTTAGTCTTTTATATATTTTTTTACGTATTCTATTTAATTTATTACACAACTAATTTATAACGATCAGTATAAACGAAACTCGAATGCTTAATCTCAAAAGGAATATTTAGCACTCTAACTATTAAATCTTTTATCATTAGATCGATGATATATATAGCACATATATTATATATGGTATGTCTTGGCTCTTTGACCTATCTATCTCATCATGTTTTATATCTTGTTTTTTCTAGGTTATAAGCAACTCTATATACAAGAGTGTAGAACACAGGGTGATAGTGAATTCCAACCAAGAGCGAGTGTCATTGGCGTATTTCTATAATCCGAAGGGTGATTTGCTTATTCATCCGGCCCCAGAGCTGATAACGCCTGAGAGACCCTCTCTCTACCCCTCGATGACCTTTGATGAATACCGACTTTACATAAGAACTAGAGGTCCGCAAGGGAAGTCCCAAGTAGAGTCTTTAAAGTCACAAAGATGACCTTTATGTTATGTAGTAGAGTATGTACATCAATCTTGTGCAATTATATATCACTTTCACTTTCTATATAAAGAAAGACTTAGATGCATGTATTGCAATTTAATATGTCTTTAAATCCACAAAAACAGTACAATTATCTTTTATTATGAGTATAACTTATATTTAAATAAGCCTTTAAGGATTCACATGAGCCATTTATGGGTCAACTTTTCTTCATATGACTACTATTGGCTCATGTTTTTTTATTGGTTGATAATGTAATGTTCTTGTACTTCTTGTGTAAGTGTTTATATTTATATTATATATTGTCCTCTTTTTGAAAAAGAGATTACTTCAAAACAAATAAAATAATCAAATTTCGTCCTTATCGATATGAATCAAATTTCTTATTTTCGTCTCTTCATTAGTGTTGCATATTAAATTATTAAGGTAGGTTCACATTATGGAAAGATAATTTGTCCGATATAGTAAGGATGTGACCAAATTGAATTGGTAGGCCGATCGATAACAAACACTCAATTTTTTGTTATATTAAATGAACACTAACAAACAAAATATCCACCCTCCGACTCGGATTGTAAACGACAAATGAGTGATCATATACATTCGGTGTCTGTTTTGTAATAGTCACCGAACTTACTTGATTTTAAGCTAACTTCTGGTTTTTAAAACATACAAATGTAAGGAAAACATCATGGTATTTTGTCGTAACAAACAATTATTAGGTAGACATCTCTCTCAATAAGCATCAACATGTTCAGATATACTACTAACCATTTTTGTTATGTGATAAATGGAATAATCATTTAATCACATAAGATAACAATCATAACAAGTCTATATGCAAAATATAAGTTTAATGTAATTATAAGTTTTATTGATCATGTCCAAATCTTAAAATGTTTCTTTTAAGACTAGAGCATGATATGATTAATTAAGGATGCAGCCTTGCCAAAATGTAGCAAGATATAATGGTAATTAACTTATGTTATTTTCTTTCTTCTCTCTCTTATATCCCCCCCCCCCCCCCCCCCACCTTCCAAGCTCATTCTATAATTTAGTGGCACAAATGCGAAGAAAATTCAATATGAAACAAATTTATAATTTCTATTATTATTTTAAATAAAAATTATAAATTATCAAGATAGTGATAAAAGTAACAAATAATTATGAACGTAGGTTTCCTACTTTCCCACTATAGAAAGAGCATGTGACCAATATAATACGGGTGTGATTGAACTAAATTGGTAGGCAAGACAAACCAACAAGCAAATGGTCAAGTGGATTGTGCCATCAAACATTCAACTTTTTATATTTTAAAAAAGCTCATAGACAAAAAAAAAAAAATACATCTTCCTACACGTGTTATAAATTGTAAGGTAGGTCCGGTACATCACTTTTTTAGGGATAGTAATGGGACGGGTTTAGGTAATCCCAACCTCATACCCGGTTAGAAAAATGGGTCCTTATCCGACTCAAAACTCGTCGGGTATGTATCGGGTATACCCGCGGTAATTGTATACCCATTTATTTTATGAAAAATACCCGTCGGGTGTTTCTTAAACATTTCGGTCAAATCTCTTTGTCGCTATCTCTTTTCAACTAAATCTATTTGTTAATGTCTCATTGACTCTCTTCTGATAGTAGCCAAGGTTCGAAGAATAATCAAAAGTCTAATTTCCGTACTATTCGAGTAGGATATTGACCGAAAGAGAGGAATATTAGAATTACAAAAAATTGAATATAATATAATATGCTTAAAATAACTAAAAATAGATATAATATATTTAAAATAACAAAAGAAAAACCAAAAATTATTTTGGTATATAATCGGGTATACAGGTTGCAAAGCCGTGAAAACTATTAAAAAAAATCCCATACCCGGTCCCATACCCGCTTACGCGGCCACATACCCGTCCCAAATGTCTCGGATTTTATGTATTTCCGTCGGGTTCGGGTTTGATTGTCATCCCTAAATTTCTTCGATTAATGTGTGGAGTCAAGTTAGCATCACCTTGGTGGGACTCTATAACTATGTGATGTGAACCGGCTCACCTCACAATCCCCAATTCGAGCTAGAAGTTAAGCTCATATGCAACTGAGGTCGGCTTGTTACTTGATAAGTTGTTTTGGTTTTTTTCTTAATGATTTTTTGTGTTTTATATAAGTCTTAACTAACAATCTTAGTAACACTATCAAATAATACAAGCATGCGCTAGCCAAAAAAGAAAATTTGAAGCATCAAATTAATGAGTAACATAATATCGAACTACAATAAAAAATTTTATGAATGATATGTATTGGAGCAAACAACCTCCAACTCAAATCAAACTCGATTTGTTGCTACATCAATTACTAGGCCAGGCTTCGAACTTGTGGGGAGCGGATTTAGCCTTTGACCAATTTTAGATGGGGTTGGAGGTTGTAGCCTTGAGGTGATCATATGACAATCGTATCGGTGTCACACTAAATAACCACTCACGTAGAAGAGAGAGAGAGAGAGAGGAGTTGTTGAGATAATATCATAGTAGTAGAGGGAAAAGAGGAAGGAGAGGTTCCTTTAAAAATACGAGAGGTTAGTCTTCTTTAAATATAAGTTTACAAATCGGTTTTTTCTCAATCTAAAGTTGGTTTTGAGTAGTTTTAGTTGGGTCCAAAATCAAATCCAGTCCTATAAAATGTGAAAATTATTTTTTTTTTTAAAATACGTGAAATTAAACAATATATAAATAATGAAAAAAAATCATTAATATTTAAAATAAAACAATAATATATTATATTTATAATATAGTTTAAATAAGTAAATAATTAAAATTCAAGTTAGCATACTATTAAATAACAAGAGAGAATCGGAAAGAAAAAATGTTGTGTATACATAATTGTGACATGTCGCAACCATTTAATTATCTAATAGATGTTGATTATGTAGGTTGATATATATTTTATAAAGTTGGTACAATGATTTAAAAAGAAATTATCATCAGATGATTCTAGAAAGACATTTTTACAAGGGATTGAGTTAGACTCTCCATCTATCTATTTTTAATTCTTACATCTTCTTTAGGTTATTATATCAATAAAAATCTTTTTTTTTTTCACACCAAAATGAAATGATTATTTCACTTTCCAATTTTTAGTAGTAGTACACTGAATATTAAGAAGGCGGTGTGTTTAGCCCCTCTCAATTAGAGCGAAACATATAACTTTTTTGAATAGACACCTTTGAGACATTAATCATTCTATATTTTTGAACTCCGAATACAAGCATATATAAGAGTGAATACATGCGTGTAAGGTTTTTTTTTGAACGGCAAATTTTTCTGCTTCTACTCATATATTACATTAAATTACATCATGTCTGATTTGAATCCAGGATCTTCCCTCTAAAAGGCAAAGGTTCTACTAAATGGGCTAGCCTCACATTGACGAATACATGCGTATAAGTATCTTTACGAGGTCACATGTGGGTGTATGCTAGTGTATCCTGTATATAGGTAGTACCTATTTAAAATAATAAGGGGTACAATTAGCCAAAAGGAGGTACATTGAGTAAGAAATGATACAATTAGCCAACCCCTCTTTAAAAAGTGCTTATAAGGGGCTGTTTGAATGTTTTGTATAGACCGGACCGGGTCAGAAGTATCAAAAATCCAGACCGGGTCAGAAGTAAGGGAAATGGTGGGTCAGAAGCAAAAGACTCGGTCAGAAGGTGAAGAAAAAAAATCAAACAGCCTGACCACTTACTCGGTCAGCAGTCAGCTCTGACTGGACCGGATCAGCTCATATCAAACAGCCCCTAAGTCTGTCTAGGGTTTTATTAGTGTTTATTTTTTAATGTAATTTTTGTTTGTTTATCCTTTTTGACATTGTATGTTTTTCTTAACCAACATGCTAATTGTTATTTCGACAGTTCACCCGCGATAAGTTTCATAACAAAGCGAGAACCGAGATCATACTTCTTCTGAACTTCTGTAAATGCTTCACCAAGGGTTTGCTCAATCCAATCCTCTGTTACCAAGGTCTCCAAAAAGCATGAAGCTTTAAGAAGTTGCTCCATCACTTTATGATCGATTTCGAGACTACAATCCAACCTGACATTGTTTTCAAAACAATAACTGGTTCCTCCATAATCTTTTTGACTAGCGAATCAAAGTCACACGACTTGAAATGACCTTTGTAGTCACAAGTTCAAGAACATCTTATTGTCACATTACTAAATACCACTTGAAAAACCCAAATAAATCTACCCAGAGAGAAAATCAGACGGGTGAACTATTTGCTGATTTCTTGTAACATTAACCGATTTCCCACTCGGTTTCGTGTCGCAAGATGGGCCCACATGTAAAGACCCACTTTAACAACAAGAAGAGCAAAATATTTAATGCGCCAGTAGTAAAATTTTAATGGGCCTTGGTTTACAAGAAGGGCAAATCCTATACAAAATTCTAATTTCCAAACCTGTAACATGTAGGACAGTAGGAGTATAGGTCCACTCCAACAATAAGTATATTGTGTAATATCATATTTTTTTTACCCGCGAACACACAAAAAGTATATTGTGTAAGGCCATACCTTTTATTTTTTTGCTTTTAATTTTTTATATATATATATTTTTTAATTATTTCATTTTCCTTGTTACTAATTTATCTAACAAATTCTTCATTTCTAGTTTTCTAACAGTTCAATTTTAATATAAAATTTATTAACGTTATAATTTTGTTTCAGTGTTCAACTTTTAACAGATTTAAATTTTTTCGACTTTTAAATGTTACTTTATTAAAGGATTCTGTTTTTATATTAAAATTTGAACTTTGTCAATGTAAATACGTGGCTTAACATCAATCAATAATTTTCTTCAAAACTAAGACAAGTTTACATGAAAACATGCAAGAACAAAGTTCTGTTTAGCAAGTCGAACGCGTGAAAAACCGATATACTTATTTCTATTAACGTTTTGACGCCAAGCTTTTTTGTGGTTTAATACTGATGCTGCATCGTGCGAGTCTTTTTACAAGTTATATTTATGATTTAATTTTATTAGAACAACAAACAAACACCCGTCTTGTCCTACTTCTAAATCTATATCAATGTCTATACCGGACTTGAACCCTCAACTATCTAGTCCTACTCCTAAATCCACGTCAATGTTCAACATGAGACTCATATTTTCAACCTTATGAGACGGGACACTAGTTTGGTATATACAAATCAATGGTACCAGCTCTTATTTTTTATTCTAATTTACTATTTATTTTTATTCTTTAAATCACCAACTGATTCTTATTTCATAATAATATTTTTAAAGATTACTTTAAGTATGTTTATTATATCTCCAATAGTTTCAAACATATTTTAATATCTATTTGACGACGACGAGTTTGAAATTTGAAGCCAAACAAAAGCAATTAAGGTATATCTCTAAAAGAAAAGAAAAAGAAAAAACAAAAAGAAAAAGAGCATAATTAATAAATAATGTGGGCACAATTGTCTAAAAGTGGAAATATGAGGGCGGGAATGAAAAACAAAAAAAAAACACAAGACATCATTATGAAATGCGGTGGACAAATAGTAATTCGTAATTATTCAAACCCCTCATGGATGGTAAATAGTCATTTATTACCCTTACCAATTTTTATTCACCTCAAAACTAGTTGGTCATTATTAAGCTCCACATTAATAATACCTCACGAGTTCCCTGTTTGATGTTTGACTATGCTTTTTATAAATAAATATTATTTGATGCATTGAATTTGCATTTTACTTCATCTAAAGATATAATATATCATAACAAACTTAATAATACTTGGATTGTTAATTTGTTACTATAATTATTGCATTAAAGGTTAAAACTTTATTTCATGATTTGATATATCACTAGGTTAGATACCCGTGTGTTACATAGGTTTAAATAATAAACATCGTATTCGAAAACTTAAAATTATGAATATGAGATCGTGAGGTACTAAAACATACTAAAATTTGAGAAGATGAAATGGTGATATTGAAACGAAGATATTGTTTTATAGTGAGTAATCGCTTATTATAATTGTGTTTGATTTCATGGATATTGATATTTTAAAAATGTTTGTTTAAAAATATAAGATGTTTAAAGTATTTTAGTTTTAATAACGGTTAGCTAGAAACTAAGTTTAATTTTAACAAAATCAACTCTAACTAAACTATTTTTAATGTACTTTTAGAAAAAAAAAGTTAATTTAATTAACATAATAGTAAATTGGCATTTTTTAAGCAAATTTATTAAGGAAATTATATTTATATACTACTTTGTAATTTTTATTGTGGTGAGTATATGTGTTCAAATCTTAGGTGAAGTCTGGGTGGACATATTAAAAAAATAACATGTGACTTATAAAAATTTTAATTTATTAGTATAGATATGATCTTCTTCTACACATATATGAATTTATGAATGTTAAATTTACATATTATGTTTAGAAAAGTGATCAACTCAAAAACATACCAACAATGTGAAAACGAGATTTATTGATTACGATGATGATAAACTACAATTACATACGCTAAATAGGGTTTTATTATATGATTATCGAATCAAGCCTCATCAATGGCAACTATGGAAATCTTTAACTTGGTGACATTCAACGGGTCATGACCAATTGACGTTTAACAGGTCGTGATCAGATTATTAAATTTTTTTGAGCAACGAATTTAATAGGATAAATAACAGGCGCCACTGGACTAAGAAGCCTTTGATTTATCGATTAATGATGACCAAATGATATTCAATTAATACAACATTGTTAAAACTTTTTGAACGTTTAATTGGATCACTAACGGGTTATCAGCCCATCAATCATCTCGATTACTCGAGTACACAACCCGAGATCATTTCAAAAAAAAACTCGGTAGAGTTGACAAATAATTCGCTTGTCTAACTTGAAACTCCCTTTTGTCAAATGTGAGATTTGAACCCAACTAAAAAGTATATATATAATCTTTCAAAGGATATAAAATTTTTTATTCAATCAACAGACAACAAAACTTTCTCTGTTGCAGACTTCAGAACCTTCTATCACGTCTCTACCTTCTCTCTCACGACACATAAAGAAATCATGAAGAATCCATTGCCACCACTTCACCACATTTGACCTCCACCATTAATATCATCATCATCATCTTCTCCAAACACCCTCTGCAATGCAATGGACCCATCAGACATCGAATCCGTACTCCAATTCCTCAGAACACACCGTCTCTCAACCTCTGAATCTGCACTCATCGATGACATCTTCGAGAAATTCCAATTGGGTTCTTCCGATTTCCACCGTTTCCTCTTTCCGCCACCGCTACCACCGCTCAAGCTTCCCTCCGGTCGCCGGAATCCTCCACCGGTGACGACGGTGGAAGATGGTGTAACCACCGATGATTCTTCCGATCAGGAGTTTGTTAGCTTGGGTTCGTCTACTACTGATTTGGGTTCCTCAGGTACTATACGATCAAAGGCGATGACTTTAATTGATCATCTTTATAATGTGCATTGCTTTGATTGAACAAGAAGATTGATTGTTTGTGTTGGTAGATTGTTTGTGTTTGGGTTATGTTTGATTTAGGTTCGTTAACTTTAGGATTCTTGTTCAGTTGTTTGTTTTTATCTGAGATTTAAAAAATTGTTTTCTTGGATTCCTTGGAAATAGGAATTTGATTCTTGATGAAAACTATGAATTCCAAATTGTCAACTTCCCTTGTGAAAGCGGTTGAGTGTAAGCTTTGGATTAACCGGTAAGGTTGTTGTTTTGTGATCTTGAGGTCGTGGGTTCAAGGCGTGAAAAATAATATCTCTTGAACAAATGTTGGGTAGGGCGAAGTACATTATATCACAAATCGATCTGGTCCTCCCCGGCCCCAAGCACACTAGGTACAACCTTTTGTGAAAAGAGTAAAAAATTTCACTTGTTGTCAACTACTTCAGTTTCTGGTCCAGTTAGTTATACTTAGGATAAGAAATCAATTAAGGTTTGTCCAGTTAGTTATACTTAGGATAAGAAATCAATTAAGGTTTGCTTAAGTTCATTAGAAATCATGGATATTTATTGAATCCATATGAATGTGCTAGCAATATCAAAAGATTGTAACTTTAAAAATAAATTCAAAGATTATCTAACATTGAATTTGGAAATTGACTATTTGACCACAAAGATTCACATGTATATCTCATTTAATCATTTATGCACAATGTTGTGGCTTAAAGCACACATATGACTATAACAGTAAGTAACATCCTGTTCAGTGAGTGTTTCTGTGACTGATTTGCACAGAATTCACAAATCCATACGGGATACGGGCTCCAAGAGGGGCTAGCTCTCATGCTTCATCAGACAGATTGTCTCAGTTTGGTACTGCTCGTGATTATCATGAATTCGACATGCAAAATGATTTAAATTGGTATAGAGAGAAAGATGAAGACTTTGCGATGCCATCTGGCTTTATAGCTTGGATCCTTTTGGTGGTCCAAGTGAGGACAAGTTGTGATGACTTATGAGAAAGAGAACCAAAATGACAATCTTGATCTTGATTTTGATCCGTTATTAGAGAAAAGTAACCGTCTTGATAAAGTATGGCCTACCTCCATTGAGTATTTGAAAGATGGTGTAAAAGGAATTGTTTTGAATGATCTTTGTGATGTTGAGGATAATAATAAATGCTATGATGATGACGATCTTGTTGGAGATTCCAAAAGAACCCACGGTTTGCAGAATAAGATGTGCGAGAAAGATGCAGACTTTCACCTAAATAGTAATTACGATGCTGCTAAAGTTAATGAAGGTGATGCTGTTGATGTATCATTAGCGAATGGAAACGAAGATGAATATGAAGTATTTGATTTGAGAATCATACACAGGAAAAACAGGTTAGTTGACACATGGTTTGCTACATTTAAGGATGTTTTTTTATGTATGATGTACTGACTTTATGGAATTTGCAGGACTGGTTTTGAAGAGAACAACGATCTACCAATCGTTTTAAACAATGTGATTGGCTCTCGATATGTTGTTTCAGAGTATCTAGGTTCAGCTGCATTTAGCAAAGTCGTTCAGGCACGCGATCTTCAAACAGGAAATGACGTTTGTTTGAAGATAATAAAGAATGAAAAAGATTTCTTTGACCAAAGTTTAGATGAAATCAAGCTTTTAAAGCTTGTAAACAAGCATGATCCTGCAGATGAGTGCCATATCTTACGGCTTTATGATTATTTTTACTTTCGTGTAAGCAGTAAGAAGTAATTTGATTGTTGATACAATCTGCATTTGGTTTTTTATGTTGATTTATTAAACAATTTTTTGAAATTTTACAGGAACATCTCATCATCGTTAGCGAACTGCTGCGTGCTAACTTGTATGAATTTCAAAAATACAACAAAGAATCTGGTGGAGAGCCTTATTTCACCATGCCCAGGCTACAGGTTTGTTTGTTGGTACAGTTGGGTAACGAGTCGTTATTAAAACAGGTCAATCTTTTGTACGAATCAGGTCGGGTTGTAATAAAAATACATTTCATTATCCAGTTTATTGATTTTCTGTCAACAATTAATGTGCTAATCATGATTAGAAAAATATTATTATGGTAGGAACATAAGTATTTGAATAAAACGATTCAGGAGGTTGTATGAAATAAAATTGAACTTTTTGCTGACTTTCTACTTTCTTAACCTATTCTCCCTTTGGTTAAGGTTTTTTTATGGTTTAACCCGTTTGAGATAACATACAATCAAAATTGACCCATTCATAAAAACGCGTCAAAACTGTCACCTTTGCTTTTTAGGTATGACGTGTGCAATCTTTTTCTTGAATGAGAAATGTTGACCTTTGTTCAAAATCAGGTCATAACAAGACAATGTTTGGAAGCTTTGGAGTACTTGCATGAATTGGGGATCATACACTGTGATCTAAAGCCTGAAAACATTCTTATCAAAAGCTATAGCCGGTGTGAGATCAAGATCATTGATCTTGGAAGCAGTTGCTTTCAAACCGACAAATTGACACTATATGTGCAATCTCGGTCTTATCGGGCTCCTGAAGTGATACTCGGTCTCCCATATGACCAGAAAGTCGACCTTTGGTCACTTGGGTGCATCTTAGCTGAACTCTCATCTGGTGATGTATGTCTTCATTAAAAAGCTTTAATCTTTCACCAATATTATATATTAGCATCTTGTGAATCTTTTTATGTGTGTTTCTTAAATCTTATTGGTTTTAATTGAATTCGCACAGGTTCTGTTTCCAAACGATGAAGTTGTGTTCTTGCTTGCACGAGTGATTGGAATGCTAGGGCCAGTTGACTTTGATATGCTAGAAAGGGGTCAAGAAACGAGCAAATATTTCACAGATGAGTTTGATCTTTATCTCATAAACGAGGTTTGTTTGTTTCTTTCTTTCTTTCTGAATCATAACAAAAATAGTGATAATTGCTAAACTTTAAAGATTCATGTCTGTTTGGTTTTGATGCATTCAGGAAACAAATGAACTGGAATACATAACCCCACAAGAAACATCATTGGAAGAGCGTGTACAAGTTACTGATACATTATTCGTCGATTTCATCAGGAACTTACTTGAGATCAACCCACAAAGGCGCCCAACAGCTAGAGAAGCCTTGAAACACCCCTGGCTCTCGTTTCCCTACGAATAAAGTTCATTTTTTTGTTAATTTCTTTTTATGTATAATGCGGGTTGGTTTTTACTGCAGAGATGAGAGTACGGTGCAATGGCGTATACACTCATGTAAACTATTGCGGTCCTATACATACATGACTCCAAATTTTCATAAAGGAAATATCAATTTTATCTTTTGTACTGCTTTCTTCATATGTGAAATGATAAATGAACACGTCAGGTTGGATACTTGGATTACACGAAAAATGGGTTATTATTGGTACGGGTGACGTGAGCTACTTTTACTACTAACTTAAATTCTTTTATGAATAATCAGTATCACAAATGTTAGATTATCTTTATCTTTATTACCTTATAATAGAGGAACAATGAGTAAAAGCGTCAATTTAGCCCAAAATGTAAAACACGCCCTTTGATATCCCTCCCTCACCCTCCGCCTTCACAAAGAGCTCCCCCTTTGGCCTGTGTTACAGTCACCGAGCACCACCATTGAAGTTGGCGGCCGTACAATACTGGCGTGAATATGGGAGTAATTGATGCCATTAAAGGCCTTTCGCATTCCTCTTCTTCTCCATTCAATTGTTAGGTTGCACCAACGTTTCCCTCAGCCTCCATTTAATTGTTGGCTTTCAATGATATCGATTACTCCCCATTCAATCACCCTACCATTTCCAATCCCACACGTATATCTATAGCCGATGTCAACGAGGATGACCCATATCCCAGTGCAGGTCGCCTTGATCAGGTATGATCTTCTTCCTCTTCTCTTGTCATGTTTTCTGATTGTAGTTGTGGTTTGGCATTGTCAAACAAGGGCACGCACGTTTGGTTGGTTTCACTCCCATGCCCCCTATAGCCTATGATGGACTCAAATCCATTGCTATCAGGTATGGTTACTTTTATGGGTCTTCTGTTGATGATGTTTAGTTTATGGTTTATTTGGTCGAATTGGGAAATCTATTGTTGATTCTGGTGGCATGTTTCTTTGACATACGATTAACTGGAATGTGGTTGTGTAGATTGAGTTAGGATATCATTTGTGTTTCACTGTAGGTAGAACCCTTTGAACTTTTGAGTTGATTGTTGAAAATGAAAGTACTAAGTACCATGATGGAGAATGATGAATACATACAAGTAGAGTTCTTCCTCGGGGTGTTTGGTATTGCTTGTTAAAACTGCAAATTTGGAAATTGAGTTTTAATTTAACAGCTAAACAACTATAGATGTTTGGATAGAAGAAAATTAATTATGGTTTAGACTAATTTTTGTTCAAAGACCAACACATTGTGCAACTACTACGATTATGGGATTACTTTTATTGGTAGTATTTAATACTTCTGTTAACTTTTATAAAGATAGAAAGAAATGATTTTAAGGTCGACTCTAATAACCCGTTGTACAAGTCAAAGTGGATCAGGTGGGGTTACATGTCAAAACAAATAAATTCTTGTACGAATCAAAATGAGTCAGGTTGCTTTACATGGCAAAACAACTGATTTTTGCACGGGTCAAAATGGGTCGAATTGGATTACATGTCAAAACTAATAACTTTTTTTATATGGTCAAATGGGTTGGTTTGGGTTTTCTTGATCTACTCATCTTTGTATCTACATGTTAATTTTGCTCAACTCTTCATATTCCATAATCCATATTAACTTATCCTTGCAAGAGTGTTGTGTTGATTTCATACATATGTTTAAATGCTTTCAGTTATGTGGAAGTGTGGAATAGCCAAACATGTTGATACTCCTCAAAAAAAGTTTTTGCATAGAATTAATTGAAGCTACTTATGTTGTTGTTGCAGGGAGAGGTGATAGAAAGTAATATGTGTTAGTATGCATTTTTTTTGGTTTGCCTGTGTGTTGCCATTACCAAATGACAACTATTGAAGTTTCCTTACATTTGAAAGTATTTGTGTATGATTTGTTGCCATAATAGTTGATGACATAAGTAATTTGTTGCAGTTTAGTGACTAATGGTGTCGCTAATATTTACATTTTCTTTTGTTATTTTCTTGACAGTCGATTATAAAAAAGAAAGTATTGACTATTTGACTGCCATTGGAAACTATTTTCTAGATAAATTTATTTAAATGGCCATCATTAAAACATGTTTTAGTTCATTAATTCATATGCTGTGTTAGCCTCATCGAATGGCACAAAATTTCATGGTAATGAGCAAATGGATGAGAATTAAAGTTGTATCTTTTATGTTTTACATTGACAAAACATGAAATTTGAACCCGCGCATCACGCTACAAGAAGAGTTAATATTTGCACAACCAAGTCAACCGAAACTCATGTAAGATAATAGATAACACGCCTCAGGATTTATAAGTTAAACTCTTCTTGTTAAACTTTGACTTCAATAATCAAACATAGCTCCCTTAAAAAGAAAATTTAACACGCATACATGATAGTTTTGACATTAAAATGTATATTTATGCAGCTTTATTATAAAAGCTGGAATCTTGTTTGTTTGACATCAAAAGTCAATGAAGCAAAAATGCAAGCATTTGAGATTTTTTAATGTTTATATATGACTGTAATGGAAGTTACAGGTTATTGGAGCTGAAGGATTCATGACTCAAGGGTTAGGGATATCAAATAATGTTGATACACAATGGGCTCTCATATCGAAAGATGTTGGTGAAGGTTAGTCTTTGTAGGCAATTTGAACAACACGGTTTGGGGGTTGGCATACTATCAATGAACAATAGGGTTTGGTGTCCTAAATTGGTTTTAGATTAGATAATAATGTTAAAGGTGAAAATTGAACATGTTGGTATGAGTTATAAACAATTTGTAGCTAATAGCTTGAACTGTGTGCCGAAAGGTTTATAAAATGTTTTTATAATTATTGACATATGAAAGTGTTTTATTTTATCTATGCTATAAAAAATAGTTTAATAAAATTTTAATTTTTTCATAAATAGAATATTGTTTTCTATGATGTGATTTTAGGTCCATTTGCATGTTTGACCGTCGAAACCTAGCTTCTGATGGAAACAGTTCTCGTGTTCATAAATTTGAAGAACACAAATCTCTTGTTCTTTGCGTACAAGTATTACTCCTGTTTTAATTTTGTCTACTATTTTATTTATTTTTTATTTGTAAACCTTCATGTTTTATCTTGAAACTATATATCTTACAGTGGTGTCCAGACAAGCCTTCCGCCTTTGAGAGTTCAACGGAAGATGGTTGTGCAAATATTTAGGATTATGAACAAGTAGAGCTCTATAATTTGAAACGTTAAAATTAGATGTCACTTTGGTTTCTAACTATAAAACTACAAGCCACTTCACTATTTAACATGTAGATTTACATGTCGTCATTCATTGTATTATGTCGTAGGTTGGTAGAAAGACTGAACGTGGGGCTACAAACATTCCTTCAGGGTTGTGATATAAACATTGTGGACACATGTTTAATTCCATTAATGTACATGAGTTTAATTTATTTAAGGGTTACCTAAATGTAGGATGCATCTATTTTTCTTTTTAAGAAGCTTTCAAGTTTTGAAGTGCTTAATATACTTATCTGCACATTAACATCACAAAATAGATTGTGTTTTAGATTTGAGATCTTAAGTTTCTTTTTCTTTTCCCAAAGTGAGGCAAATGTATTTATTTTCCTAAATTGATTTAGCGAACATATTAGTAATTACTGTTATTGGTAGTATTTAATGCATGTATTAACTTTTATAAAGATAGGAAAAAAGGGTTATGGGGTCAACTCTAATAATCCGTTCTGACTAAAAGTGTTTGACTATTTAATGCATGTATTAACTTTTATAAAGATAGAAAAAAAGGGTTATGTGGTCAACTCTAATAATCCGTTATGACTAAAAGTGTTTGACATGTCACCTCTATTGAATATAAATATATGTTTATTGGCTACAATCTTTTGTAGGATATTTTTCATTTAATCAATGCCTCCAACTAGAAATAGCGAAGATGGTACGTAGGTAAATATAGTTTCTGAGCCTGACAAAGAGTTTAATGCGGATGAATTTCATGACACGGACTCCTCCACTGTTGATAGTCTAAATCTATAACTCTCAATTATAGTCATGATATATAATCATCTTGATTTTTCACAGTGAAAACACTATGGTATATGTGATAGGGGGTCAATTTATTGTGTTGGGGATAATATAATTTTTTTACGCGGTAAAAGACTTTTGCAATATACATAATTTTTTCTCTAATTCAGTTTTTACAACAGTTTTATTTTGTTTTTTAGATCACCGTCGTAACGAAACGATCCGATACCAATCAAAATTTTATTCCCGCCGCATCGCGCGGATTTTCTACTAGTTTTAATAATACAATTATGGGTGAGGTTGTTCTACAAAGTGTATTTTTGCTACAGAGTGTGAGAAGACACAATGAGTCTAAAAAAGTCAAAAAAATTATATCTCACAATCTAAATCGAATTTCAAAAAAGTATTTCGGAGTCTCCATTCCTCTCGTCGTTCTCTTTCAGGAAAAAAAATTTCATTGTGTCTTTTATGACATAATTTTATGACACAATGACGTCATTGTGTCTTTCATAATGACACAATGACGTTATTGTGTCTTTCATAAATGACACAATAAAAAAACGTTAATTTTTTTATTTTTTTATTTTTCGTTTATTTTTTTTCTTAATAAGGATGACTAGGGGAACAAAAGTACGAAATTACTTTTTTGAAATTCGATTTAGATTGTGAGATATAATTTTTTTGTGATTTTTTTTTACTTATTGTGTTTCTTATATTTTATAACAAAAATACATTTTGTATTTGAAGCTTTTTCTATAATTATTTATATTATATTGACAGTTTTTTAACGGAAACCTATGGGAAGGTAGACAGTTGGGATTGGGTTAATATGGAGTGTCAGTTGGTCTCAATCTATGAATCAGATTCCCTGTGAACTTTTGTATAGTGACAACTGACAACTGTTTAATTGGTGTTGCTACGTGAAGTTTTAAGTGTCATTTGGTCGTTTCTTAGAATCTTTGTCACTCCAGGACAAAAGTAAATATACAAAAATATTGGCATAATAGTTGACAAATTTACGCAAAAGTGTTCACAAAATAATTCTGGTATTAAAATATTTAAAATTATGTTATATACCCGTATGTTACACGGGTTTAAAGTTAAAAATTATATTATTTAATAATGTCTTAATGACTTTACTTATCAAAAGACTTCTGTTACATCAAATTAAAATATATAAAACTGGAAAGCACAATTACAATTTATAAATCTCTAAACAATTTTTTGTATACAAGATTTGTTGTTTTTGTATTCCATTCTTATCATGTATTTATAGCACATGACCACCTCTAGTTTTGACTCTTGATAATGTCACATATAATAAGCCGTATGTAAAGACTGGTTCTTTTGAAAACAAACTAAACTTACATATAACAATTGTCCTTGACTTTTATTTATCATTATAAAAATACATACAACAAATGGAAACTGTATTTCTTTATCATTAAGAATATCTTGTGAATAAAACTCGCATCAAAGTTAAAATAAATTTAGTTAACTTACAAGATGTAGAGGAATACTATAATCATTTATATTTAATATACATTGTAACTTCATCAAGTTCAGTAATGTGTCTAAGTTTAGTATTTTTAACAAAGTCATCATCTAAGGACATCTTCATGGAGAGAATGGTTGATGATTCAATGATGATGCATCATTACCATTAAAATCAAGCAAGTTGTTAAGAAAAAAAAAGTATTTTTAAGTATGAATTTGTAATATTTAAAATGTGAACTTTAGCATATTATTATCATAGTAGTTGAACATATTTCAAATGATTCAAACTTTTTCATAAATAATTTTTTTCTGGAATGTCCTCATTGACGTAGAGCTTGGTAATATGCTAGGAGTTTGAACACCAGCAAGTCGTACAAATTAAAAGGAAATATTAATTAATTATTTAAGTTTAAGGACAAATGCATATAATTTGGTAGTATACAGACCCTCATAAGACTTGAATATTCCAGACGAAAAAACAATGACTACATTAGTTACATGGTTGTGTGTCAAAAAATAATTTGAAATTTGTTGGGCATATGATTCCCATAAAGTTAAAATGATTCTCCTTAACCTGTAATAAAAAATTTAAAAATTACAAGTAAATAAAATTTGAAAATATTAAAAATTCAACAAAGAAAAATATATATGCTTACTCTAAATCTTTCGGTTTAAGAGACATTTTCTTAGAATTTTTACCATCTTGTTTGACGTATCCTTATTGGAAAGTAACTATCAATGCAACAAATTGCATCTATGGAACATAGAAAATATTAGAGATTAGAAAACAAAATTATTAATTTATTAGTTAAAATATATTACTAATTAATAGCATAGCACTTAAAACTGATATACTTACCAAGTGTTTTGTTTTCAGGCAAATCATTTCTTGTAAGCAAGTCAAAGCTTACAAAACTAAAACCATAGTAGACATCACTAAAAACGATGCAACGGGTTATTCTAGTTCTAGGTGTGAAATTAATGCTCAGTGGATTGTCAACATATTTTAATTTTAAAAAATCATGACCGAGACATAGATTTTTAATGAACAAACAATCCTTCTTCACAAGCCAATTAACAAAGACGGTAAGCCACCTTTTTAAGAACACTTTAGGCCATTATTCAAAAAGTACCTACTGTATTTCCTGATTTTAACACGATGATTTAAACCACCACTTCAGTTTATCATGACACCATCAGAAAGAACATACATGGATCACAATATGTCTAAAAATATATCTAAATATCAAATAAATGTAAAAGCTTTGAAGCTTAAAAAAAGTGTGTAATATATTGTGATGAATGTAGTCTCCCTGAACCAAAGAACAAACACACTCATCAACACTAAATATACGTACAGGACATTCTACTATTTCTCGTTTGAATATAACAGTCAACAT
The DNA here is from genome assembly GCA_025506505.1 of Flaveria sonorensis. NCBI lineage: Eukaryota > Viridiplantae > Streptophyta > Magnoliopsida > Asterales > Asteraceae > Flaveria > Flaveria sonorensis. The sequence continues at coordinate 3,755,052 of CM046438.1, forward strand.
CTGCCACTTAAGTACCAGACTTATGCAATATCTTGATTTATTAATAATACAGAATAGAAAGTTATGATTAAATGAATCAAAGACTTACACTCATTGGAGCGAGAGTCAACATTAAGCGGATTGTAGTATGAATTGGTCCCTGCATAGCACTTGCCTGAAAGCCACAAACAAAAATTTCATCTCCTTTATGAAGAACACTATTAACCAATACCATGAGGATGGTTGTTCCATGGCCTGTTATGACTTTAATCTCCGCACTAAAAAGATTCCCATTCCAAAGTAATAGTAATCAAAAATCACTACAAAGTCATAAAAGATGTTATTAAAATCTTGAAGCAGTAGACTTAATAGTTAGTGTAGCTAAACAAACCATTAACACATTATAATGAAATTATAGTCCTATAATGAGGACACTATTATTATACAGATTACAAATAAACAGTGGTGTTTAAAGCATAAGATGGATTAAAGAGGAATTTAGGAATTTATGAGCCGAATATCAACAATAAGACGGATTGATTGGATATATGAGTTCGATTACAAATAAACAGAGGTGTTCACATCATAAGATGGAATAAAGAGGAATAAAGGAATTGAAGCATTCGTTGGATTCAATGAAAAAGTCAGTCATCTTCAAAGAGAAATACAGGATTTTAGTAGCCGAATCAATGGAGAAATCAAAACATATAAAACTAAACGACATTGATGCTTATCGCAAATTCAAACCCTAGATACAGTGGATTAAAAAACTTTAAGAAATCGAAGATATAGTTTAACAAAGCATGAAGTTAAGAAGATAAAATCATACCACAGATTGGTCTTTATCGTGAGATGCCGGAATCGTTGAAGACGAGATGGAGTAGAGAGAGAGAGAGAGAGAGAGAGAGAGAGAGAGAGAGAGTTAGGAAGGCGGCGTTAAATTGTAGGGTTTGTGTTCAATTTGGAAATGGTACGTATAAACCGGGTCAGTTGACCCGCATATGTCTTAAATCGGGTCAGAGTTTGGTGGGCGGGAAAATGGCTGTGAGATGGCTGTGAGAATGTCATATGTCAAAAGTTGTAAAGATTATTAGTATAGATGTGTATGTTCCAAAAAAATTGTTGCGATGTATTGCCAGATATGTTTTTTTCTTAACATGTATTGCTCTTAAAAGTAGTGCATATTTTATAATTTTTTTTCTTGTTCCTAATTTAGTGACAACTAAATCTTCAGCATTTATTTAGCCACATAGATGTCACGACCGACATGATATGGTTTGGATCTTTGTCTCAACGATCAAGAAGATATGCTTGCTAGAAGTGCCCACACATCTTAGCACTTGCAGGTCGTAAATGGGGCCACTCTAATGAGTCCAAAATAGGATAATCAGTGAACCTCGATCATAAGCGAGACAAAATGAAGACTCACGAACACCACATGACGCTTGTAAGGCGAGTGCATGGTGTAAAATTTTGATTAATATGAAAGAATGAGATAGTGCAAAAAAACATAGATGTCGAGTACGTGTAAATTATAATAAAAGAGGTTTCAAGATATAAAAGTGTGAAAATAACGTTAGCGATCAAAGGGAGTAGGCCAAACATGTATACGTCGCAGCAAATTAAATGGTATTCATTATCTTTAGTCATATCAATAATTAATTGAATATAGACCTTCAATTATGTTCATCTTTAATTTATTATTGAATAACTAGAGTCATGGTTATTGGACATTTTTTATTACAAATTCCATAGCATGTTTTCAGTATTTTATTTAAATTTAATTTTGACCTTTCTTTTTTTAACTTTTAAAACGCCTAATTTGATATAATTATATTATTATGCAAGAAAATTAGAATTTATAAGTGTATTTGAATTTTGATGGTGATTTGTTTCTGGATTCATTTTAGTTGTGTTGTTTGATTGAATTATTTCTATCATGTGTGTACTGCTAGATACATATAAACATGGTGGTTAGATCATGTGCATGAACGTATGTGGTTTGGCTTGCAAAAACATTATATGGTATAAATCATGCACATCTATGGTTTAGATTATGTGATTGAACGAGAAATAAAGACTCGCTTGTTGAGGTGGGGTCATAAGATGAAATGTTTGTGACGTTGACATTAATGTGGTTAAATGAGTAAAAGAACTGTTGTGATGGGTCGGTTTTGGAGATTAAAAATATAGATACTAAACATTATTATGTATCGCACAATACAACCTAATAAGCTGAAATAAAGTAATCTAAAAAAAAAAGGCAACAAATAAAAAAAATGTACAAGAAAAGAAAAGCAAAAAAAAAAAAACCCAAAAGAAAAAATACGCAAGGTGCTCGGTAAAAATTTTGGTCACCCAGTTGAAAGAAAATGGGCCTAATCACTTTCACCACACCATCTTTGGTGTTGGTTTTGGAAATAGATGCATTTATATAGAAATAAATCCGGAAAAAAAAAAAAAAAAAACAAAACAAAATATTTTTGATGATCGGTTAGGTGAAGACACATGGCAGGCTAGTGGGGAACCCACCGGTCTTTGCTTTTAAGGTTAAGTATAATACATGTAGTATCGAGTATGTGCATATGAGACGTCTAGTTTGTCTGGCAATAGAGGGCTAAATTGATATGGTTGGAGCTACAATGCATATCTTCCAAAGAAGTTCATTGAGAATGTGTATGTTTTGTGAAAATATATTTGCTAAGAGTCAGATATAAGTTAACTGGAAGTTTAGGGTTGATGCCAAGGAGTATCGGTAGCAACAATTGGTCATTTGCTAAATGTGATGATCAATAGGAAATAAGTATGTTTGTAGCATCTCGATATGTCGGTAGGATATGACACTAATGGGAGATTGTGCAAACATGAATTTTTTAGCCTATATTGCTTCAAAGCTAAAAGAAACCTTTAAAGTTGTTAAGTTTAGTCAAAGGGCATTTAGAAGCACTGACGAAAGAATGTTTGAATAAATTGTTAGTAATATTGGGCTATATGGTGTAGGCTTTTGCCTAAGGACAATTGGCCCTAAGGATGCACAAAATCAAGTCATGATCTTGTTTTCTTATTTCTTTGTCAACAAGTTGTAAACCTAATTCAGGTTCTATATATAACTGATATAGCTGAAGATCTGTAGATCTATTGTATCATTAACACGTCAATAAAAAGGATACCCTAGTCGCCCAAGAGTACGTAGGTCATACACTGTGACCGAACCTCTATAAATCCCTATGTCATGTCGTTTAATTTAGATATTTACTTGTGTAGGCGCTCTCATTAAACCTAAGTAATATTTCAATCTTTGTTAACATTATTAACTTCTCTGATGATTTAAAGTGAATCAACTGATATTCATTTCCTACATTTTGTATATAAGCTTTTAGATAGGTAAATTAACTTCTTTGATGGTTACAAAGAAACTTATATAACATGTATACAAGTCATGGGACATTGGGACCTGTAACAAATTTTGACAAAAAGAAACTTAAGCAGGTAACATAGGTTTATCAGTTCAAAAAAAGGTAACATAGGTTTATTTAATGGAAAGTTGGGGACGACAATGGAGAATTGTGAAGCCTAAAAGCAGGACATTTAAGTGGAAAAGTCTGGTGCTTGTGTTGGTTGTACCCACAAGTACAACCCAACATTCCATCAAACCCAAAAGTGCAAATTCTGATGCTGGTTTGCAACACCTTTTAAGGTACATAAGTAGTGGTGTGGGGCCTTAATATTTATGTAATTCTTTCAACTAAAACGTATTTTACAATCCATTTATAGACCTAATCTTCCCAAAAGACCAACATAATTATCACTCCCATTTTCTTTTCTTTTTATTTAAAATTGTAGGTTTTATGAATTCATGAACACACTTTTTATATCTATTAATTGATATCACAACTTAAATTATCTCGACTATAAAAATAACCAGTTTGTTTTATTTATTTATTTTGAGTTATACACGATCCATAGGATTTATATAGAGGAAGTACACTCATATCACGGGTTGTGACAGATTGTGAGGGTTGGCGGTGCCTGCAAAACATAAAATATTTCAATCTTTAATATATTTTGGTACGATATGGCCTTATAGAACGTGTTTACTTGATTAATAATTTTCACTAACGTGTCTAATTGTTTACAAGATAAACAAAAGATAAAAATATAGACAGGCATTGAAGGTAGTAACTTAGTAAATGTTATGTTGATGTTGACAAGTATGTTTCTTGATCTAGTAATTACGAATAAACTAGAATACATCAAATAATGCTACATGTTTCTTGAATTAACCGTAATCTTTGTCATGATCTTGATTCATATGTTATTTAAAAAAGAAAAAAAATACTCGAGGATTTTTCACCCGGTGGGACTTAAATGTTATAATAAATATTGAAGAAAATACTTTAAAAATTTTCTATTGAATTGTGATTTTAGAAACAAAGGAAAGTGGTTTATATGATTTAAAACAAAGCAAGGAGGTTGACATGATATTATAATAAGCTAAATTTGTTTTTTTATACATCAACTTTTTACATTTAAATATCACCTGATCAACTTGCACTTATAAAAATTTAAACTCACGTTACTTTTGTGAGTGACAATTAATCACTAAATCAATTAGACCGTTAGACAATGCACATAACATAAACTTGTAAGGTTAAGAAAAAGAAGCTTGTCAATTTAGTACTATCACACTTTATAAAGACTAATGCCTCTTAGGTTGAGGGTTTAATTTAGTTTAAATCCGAACATTAGATAACAATTAGTTTGAAGCAGTTTAGAAGTAGTAAGAATAGAATAGTTTGACATTAACAAAAAAAAAACCCTTAAATGTTTAAGAATGACTACCAATAATCCTTAATTTAAGTGGTTGATGTCTCTTAAGACTTTAATAAACAAGGTGAAGTTTTTGCGTTCAAATCTCACCTGAGACAGAAACAAAAAGGGAGGTTTTACGTTGAGCCAAATGGTTTTCTTACATATATTGAGTTTCCTTCGGATTGTGATCTTAAGTGCGAGACTAAAGTTTCATACTTAAGTATTGAAGATGATAGGATGGACTCGTCAGTGATCCATTTATAGGTTAATTTTTTTTAAATACGAGTTACTTATGTACCCAAAATCCTATGCATTTCATCTGCATAACAATGATTATGATGAGGAAAAGTTTGTGTATGTATGTATGCGACATGTTTTGTCTTGAGCCTTGACATGATGGCATTTTAATATATCTTATTTGCTGTGCTTGTTTATATAATAATAATATTATAATAATAATAATAATAATAATAATAATAATAATAATAATAATAATAATAATAATAATAATAATTATTATTATTATTATTATTATTATTATTATTATTATTATTATTATTATTATTATTATTATTATTATTATTATTATTATTATTATTATATTATTATTATTATTAACTAATATTAATAAAAATTTGGATGTGATGTTATTTTAAAAGCTTTTGTTAAAATATGACGAGTTAATTTGTATTATTGTATTCAATGTGAAACACATGTTTTTCCCAATCCACAATAATACAATGCAATGAAAAACTACAACATCACGTGTTTTTATAATTTTATTTCTACATTATTCTTTGATTTATCTAATTCTTTTAATTTAAATAAATCTATTTTTTATTTCTAAATAATAAACGTAAAATACTTTTAATTTTATAATCAATTCAACTAATCAAAATGATTATCCAATTGTATCTTGTTTTAGACATAAATAGTCGGCCGCGGGCATAACATGTAGTTTTAAATGAAATTCTATTAAACCTTTTTAAGATAACTTGTTTTTCATCTTATAATTATTTCGTGGGTATTAATGCAATGCACATACTTACAAAACTACATCTGGTACAACCCTTAATTTATTTATTAATTTTATCTTAATTGCACAAAACTAATTGCTACTTGCACACCGAACACATGAGGTTTTAGGAGAAAAAAAATATTTATTGTGAGATATATTTTAAAGATTCGATGTTTTGAAAGTCAAAATAAATAAAAAGTATTAAAGGAAAATTTTTAATGATTTGGGCCACCCAGCTAATAGTAGTTAGTATGTTCGGTGAGACGTAAACAATTCATATGCTACATTGCTACAATAACATTAGTTTTCACTAGAATAATATAAAATAAATTAATGAAGTTATAAGTATTTGAGTTTAAAAGATAAATATAACATCAATAATTCTCATTTTTTATATTTTGATGGAATTTAATATAGTTGTCACAAGATTTTAAAAGTCTATAAAGAAAATCGAAAGAAAACCAACACACTACAGGGTGTAGATTCGTATTTGGACCATTTGTTTGTCTCGTCGAATAGAACATACTATCAATTTAAATCATAATCATTATAAGTGAATTTGGTTAAATAATTTTGGAGGTTAGTATAACCATAAAATATGAAGGAACAAGAACATATATATATCTAATTATTATAAACGTATTGTTACAAATTTATTTAGAAAATAGACTTTACAAGATAAATAAAAGTTAGTATTAGGGTCCTTAATGGATTTTGTTTACAAGCAATATTGGAGCTTAGCTTTAATGTTCTACTTTTTGTTACAAATTTTACTAGTTATTTACCTGTCGCGCGTTGCCACGACATCATACAGATGTGGTAAAGTATAGACTAACAATAGATCGGACTTGTCTTTGGACTAAAATAACGTCGAACAGTAGAGTAACTCGAATATATACTGTTGAACTAAAACGTATTACACTTGACCCGTCTTTTTTCGAAACAAACTTATGTCGAAGGTAGATCAACTTGAAACATACATAAAAAAGCACATAGATTACAATCGTCCCGACTCGTTTCTGAACTAAATCTACATTGAAACATAAAAGTAACTTGTATTTATACCATTGAATGGAATGCACGAAAACGTATTATTTGACCCGACTCGTACGACACATACATAAAAATATGAATGTAAAAAATTAATTTTTAAGTAAAATTGTACTGGAACATACCCGTAATCTTAAAAACTTAAGTGGTCAAAGTGACGTTTCAAAATGACCGTTATATTTGAATTCAATAAACATTCTAACAAATAAATATTATTAATATTATTATTTAAATATTATCAATAGACAAATATTATTATTACTTAAATATTATTGATAAACAAATATTATAATTATTTAATAATATTATATTACTGTTCAATAGTAGTTAAATTAATATATATATATATATATATATATATATATATATATATATATATATATATATTGTGTAAAACAAGCCTAAATATTTGTTTATGTTATCATCTAGTTTTTTAAAACTTGAACTGCTCTGATCTGTCGATCGGACCGGCAATCATCCACTATGCTGGTCCAGTTCATGAGGTACAACTGGACAAGTCAAAAATAAAATCTTGAATTAACCCAGTAAAAATTGGTATGTCGAAAGGTAAAGTTGAAATATGTGATAGTGTGATGTAATTTGATTTTTATAATTGTAAATACCTTAAAACTATGATGATGTCATCTGATATCAGAATCGGTTTAACCAATCGAGCGAGTAAACAAATAGATTAACCAGTTTGAGGATATTTCTAGTTTCATAAAAAAATAACCACAAGGATATTGAATGTTAGCTACCAAATTTAGCTAATACAAATGTTGATTATAAGTCTAGAATCTAGATCAAATCAAATAAAAATAAAAGTCACGTGTTAGTAAACTATGTATAATTACGTGTTAATAAAGTTATTGAAAATATTATCTTTAACATAGAAAGTGTTTGCCATGGTAAACAAAGAAATTTTGCTATCAATCAGGAACATTCTTAGAAGCTTTAAACATTGGAAAGTTTGAGGTACAACCACAAGCTCCAATGGCTAATTCGCAATTTTCCTCGTCAACTTAAAATTCTCCTCAAATACATTAAAAATATGAATAATAACAAGACAAATACAACACTATATTATATACCTTTTATTTAGATTAGAATTATTATCATTTCTACTATTATCTTATATGGGATTGAATCTAATGACAGAACGACTAGAGTTAGATTCAATCCCATAAGATAATAATACAAATAATTTTTGTTTGTTTAAACAGTTTTGTTTTATTGTTTTCCAAGATCTCTTTTGTTATTTTTTTATAGGTTGCAACCAAGGAGAAGAGAAGAACAGACGAAAAACACACATTCTTTTTCCAAGAACAACCTTTACAGCGATGGTAAGTTAATTTTTTTTTATATTTTTAATTTTGTTTGTGTTGAAGTGATAACCGCAATGATTTGTTTTTATTCTGCTTTTAATATTTAGGCTTGTTATGGTGTTTCCAGTGCGAGAACCATGGAGAATCTTTCTACCAAACTAAAATTTAACAACTCTTGTTAAAAAAGATTTATTTTATCGTTTTATCAATAACATGTGAAAAAACAAAAAAGGAAATAGTCTTTTACAGTTTGTCTTAACATTTTCAAAAAGTAAATGGTCAAAGGTTGCTACCTATGACTAAATATTGCCTACGTGTAAACGAAGCTTCACTCCGGTCACCTCCTCACACGTGTCATCAAACTACAGCTTAACTTATATGACAGCACGTCAACCTAGCGTCACCCACCTCTATAACATTCTCACTCATCACTGTATCTGTAACATAAATTCTTTAAAAAAAAAAGAAAAAACCATAAATTCATTCATCTGAAATATTCATTTTCACTTCATCTCTCTCAACACAATTTTCCGACCAAATCAACCGATGCAAAACACCGTCGCCAACGATTATTATTATTATTATTATTATCAGAGTTTCCGATGACGACATTAGTCTCCGGCGTCATCTCCGTCGTGTGTGTCCTACTCTCCGTCGTATACACCGTCGTCGGCCTCGGTGGCTCCGCCACCACCGTCGCCGTAAGCTACGGTGCCAACGTCACTATCTGCGGCATCGTCGCCGGTCAACCGAGTCAACGGATCCAATGCTGGCGGAATGGACTAGTATTTGACGTATACTCCGACGTCTCGTTCGAGTCAATCGCCGGTGGTCGTGATTTGTTCTGTGGCGTTAGGTCCGGTGGGTCAAGTCTCGTGTGTTGGAACCCTAATTTGACCCCAAAACGTTTGTACTACAACGAAACGGTGCTTTTGAAGCAATTAGCTATTGGTGATACTCAGATTTGTGCAATTACGAATAGTACTGGATGGAACGTTGATTGTTGGAGGGATCGTGAGGAGTTTTTGACTCAAAACGCTCAAATTCGATCGATTTCATCGGGTTTAGGGTTTACTTGTGGTGTTCCGACGAACAACACCGACGGAATCATCTGTTTTGGAAGAAATTCACAACTCGCGAGTTCAATTCAAGGTGAATTTGCTGATTTTCGTATGATTAATATTGCTGTAGGAGGTAATCACGCTTGTGGAGTGAATTCCACTGGTTATTTGATCTGTAGAGGTAGTAATGATTACGGGAAGATTGATGTACCAAATCATCAACCTTTTGAGTTTTCTTCATTGGCTCTTGGTTTGAATCATACTTGTGCTTTACGAAGGTTGAACAATTCTGTAGTTTGTTGGGGAGGTGGAGGGGGGAATATGAGTGATTATGAAGTCGGTTTCGCGTACGAATCGATTGTGGCTGGATTGGATTTCACTTGTGGATTGACTACTAATAATCTCTCTGTGATTTGTTGGGGTGAAGGATGGGTTAGAAATGGTTCATTTCCATTAGGGTTTGAGCTTCCATTGAGAAGTATTCTTCCAGGACCATGTGTTAGATCTAATTGTGTTTGTAGTACCTATACTCAATCTGATACTCTCTGTTCTGGCTCTGGACATATATGTAAGCCTTGTGGTATAGTTAGTTTTTTGCCACCGGTTGCGCCCTTATTGCCACCACCACCACCACCAGTTGGAGGTGGTGGTGTACAACGGTCTTCGCCTTCAAGACCTTTAAGAAGGGGATTATTGGCTTTTGCAATAGTTGGATCAATTGGGACATTTGCAGGTATCTGCACTATAATTTATTGTTGGTGGACTGGTGTTTGTTGTGGGAATAAGAAGATACATAACTCTGTTCAACCAACAATCACTACTACTACTACTCACAATGCTGCTCAGTTTTCTAACAGCAGTCCGGTTTCAAGGTCTTCTACGATCAGGCGACAAGCGTCAAGAGCTTTCAGAAGGCAAAGGAGTGGGACTTCTTCAATTAAAGCTGATAGGGAAGAAGAGTTTACTTTTGCTGACTTGGCATTAGCGACCGACAACTTTTCTCACGAGAATAAAATAGGTGCAGGGAGTTTTGGTGTGGTGTACAAAGGCAAGCTGTTAGATGGTCGTGAAGTCGCCATCAAAAGAGGGGAAACGAGTCAAAAAGCTAAAAAATTTCAAGAGAAAGAAAGCGCGTTTGATTCAGAACTGGCTTTCTTATCGCGCCTCCATCACAAGCACTTGGTGAGGCTGGTTGGGTATTGTGAAGAGAGGGAAGAGAAACTTTTGGTTTATGAGTACATGAAAAATGGAGCTTTGTATGATCATTTACATGACAAGAAAAACATCGACAAGAGTAGCAGCCTGTTAAATTCTTGGAAAATGCGGATCAAGATTGCACTGGATGCTGCTAGAGGAATTGAATACCTTCATAACTATGCAGTTCCACCTATAATACACAGAGACATCAAATCATCTAACATCCTACTCGACGCGAATTGGGTTGCTAGAGTTTCTGATTTCGGGTTGTCTTTAATGGGCCCTGATTCCGATTCAGAGCACAGACCGACTAAGGCAGCTGGGACCGTCGGCTACATTGATCCAGAGTACTATGGACTAAATGTAGTCACTGCCAAAAGTGATGTGTATGGTCTTGGAGTGGTCATGCTAGAGCTTTTGACAGGAAAAAGAGCAATATTCAAGAGAAGTGATGATAACAATGGTGGTACACCCATAAGTCTAGTGGACTATGCCATACCACTAATCACCTCTGGCGAACTTACAAAGATACTTGATAAGAGAGTAAGTCCGCCAGAGGTGAATGAGGCGGAGGCGGTGGAGCTGATGGCCTACACCGCCAGACATTGTGTGAAAGTGGAAGGTAGAGAAAGACCAACAATGACTGATATTGTTGGTAATTTGGAAAGAGCTTTGTCACTCTGTGATGACAGCCATGGCAGCATCTCCAGTGATCAGATTTCAATTATTTCTGAATAAATTTCTAGACTTTCTACATTTTTGATCTTATAGGCTTGATTTGTTACAATAGTTTGTGGGTGATTTCATCTGGGTATATATTTGTAAACATTAAAGATTAGGATTCTTTTTATGTTCTTTTATTAGTGAAACATCAGGTTATAAAACAAGATTTTGATGCACCTAGAACCACAAAGGTTGGTGCTGTTAATTTTCTTTAGAAATGTCTCATTTTTGTACTTTCTTTTGGATTTAAGTATTTAACTTTTGGATGTGTTGGCTAGTAACAATCGGTTTCATCTTTCTTTTTATATAATTTGAAAAAATTTATGAAGGTCATTTTTGGCTTGTAAAAGAGACTTTGCCTAATTCCACAGTGTACAAGTCTTAATGCAGGTAGTACAAGGAGTGGAGGTTTCCATGAAGTTGTGATTTGAGAATAGGTCAAGGAAAAGGAAAGTGGTCCACTTTTGGTTTAATTCAACAGCAAATATAACTGTCTATATAAGTTGACGCCAAAAATTCAAACTGAAAGATGCATACTTGGTCCCAATAATATGTCAATTATGGTGTTCCTAATCAAAGTAAGAAATCTAATAATTAAATTTATTGATTAATTTTAGAAATTTAATTCATAATTTTATATATTATATAATATATTTAGAAAATACAATCATGTTCATGAGTCATGACTATTCAAGTAGCTTTTTTTTTGGAACAAATAGCTATTCAATGGGATTTATATTTTGCTTAATTCCTTATATAAATATAGCGTTTCAAACTATATTAAATAAAATGAAATGCTGATTAATGTGCATTTAAACTGGCCGGTGATGCCCCTGCCTCTCAATTCCAAAATTGAATACCAAATATTTATTATCAAATGGATTACAGTTCACAATAGTCAAAATCAACACTAACATTTTATTTAAAGAAAAAGAAAAGAGAAGAAACTTTATAAGTTCTATAAAACCGTCAATTAAATTAGCATTATATATTTCTTGAACAATGTTTAGTCGATAGTCGTATCAACTATAACGTTTCTCTTATTAATTAGCATGCCCTTTGTAGTAGGACTCTTACACTATACACAAATATACAAATGGTCGTTTGAAAACATACAAACGACAATTTTCATATCATTTTAAATCTTATGTCTTTATAGTAAGACTTTTACAAACTTGTATAAAATAAACACTCACTCACAAATAAATATAAATATACTCTTTAAATTTACATATAATTTTCTTAAAATAAAAACAAGTACAACGTGAATATGTATGCACGATCACATATAAATTCGATGTCAGTACACGTGTGTTAGTTACTGAAGTCCCGTGGTCTCACCACATGATTCATAACGTACCATCCACAATATTTCATCTCCTTTTTTATTTTTATTCTATAATTTTATTTTTTATTTATCGATTTGTTTTCTTTCATATAAAACATGAGGTGTTTCACCAGTACAATGACTTTCTGTATCATAAATTATAGTTGTGGTAGATAATACCGATTTATAACTTTGTTTTTCCGCCAAACATTTATTATCATATGATAGAAACCATGGCCCACTCACTTTTTGTATGTATGTGTGATATGTCACTCAAAGAATCAAACATCATGTAAACAAGACCAATGGTTAGTACACCAATGATTAGTTTCTTTAGTTGTTTAGAAGCAACATACTTTTAAATGAATAAAATTGAATAAAAACAACATGATCAATATATATCATAGATTTGTTGATAAGAGTTGTGGTTCAAGAACAAAGAAAACAAAAGCAACTTCTGGGGAAGTGAACGTTCGACCACATGGACATACTATATTTTTCCTACTTATATGGACTACTCGTTTAACACATTTTCCCAAATATAAGTTTTATGTAATGTATGGTTGTGCCTGAGCAATGGCGTATCTAAATTGGGATGAAAACCGTTCATCCTAAAACTTTTTTAGTGTTATATGTATATGAAAATCCCGACCGCCCCTTGAAATTATATAATTGCCCCCTTAAATTTTTAAAACTGAAGAGAAAGCAATAATATTACAAAAATATTGCCGGGGTGGAACTACAATAAGGTTTCTGTCTGGCGAACTATATGCTCTCGCTAACCGACGTCTGTAACCTAGTAAATTTTAGGATTTCTACCCTCAATAATCAAGTAGGTAGCAGAAAGAAAAAAATTATATCGAAATAAATGTTTTTTATTATCAAACAAACTAAATTTATATTGATATCAAGATACATGAGAGATTGAATGTTATATTTACCGCCGGCATTATTCTCAAACATGTTGATTATCATAGGCATTAAAGAGTTTGGGAACCGCTTTAACGATGAGTATAATTGTTTTAAACATATTGCATATCATCAATTTTATAAGTATAATTGCTTTAAACATCAAATATAAGTATTTTTATGAGTATAATTGCGTTAATATTTTTTTTGATATATATGCAAACACAAGATTTTAAAGACCATTTTAACGATGTTTTTCGGTGATGAACCGGATCCAACCCGATTTGACCCGAACCGTAACGGGAAAATATATTATATTATGATAGCCAAATGATCCTTAAAATTTTCCGACCCATAAAAAAAATTCTAGAACTGTCACTGTGCCCGAGAATATTACGATTGAGAATAAGGATGTTAATTGACAGTTTGACACGCGCATATAAGTCAAGTTCTACTGTTGTCTAAGAGCATTTAGTGTTGAAAAGTCGACTAATAGGGGCTTGCTTGAATCATCAAAAGATAGCCACCTTTAGATGATAGAACAATAATGAATTAAACCATGCGAACCGTGAAACTTGAGGGACTCATGTTGCCTAGCCCCTTTCTCATCGATCCACAACAGAAAATCAAATTAAAAACAGTTTTTTAGAACTTGCGGAAAAAATTAATATTTTTGAAGTAACCAACACGTTGATTGTGACCAGCAAGTCTCCGAATGACGTTTAAAGATTAAAATGAACAAATAATAACATACAAGGCAATTCAAACATATTGTCAACGACTTCAACAAGAAACCGTGTAGATTATTAAATGTCCCATCTTTAATAAGTTTTTAAAACTATAATAACCGTAACCCAACTTTGAATAAAATAACGTTGACAAAGACTTAAATATTTTAATCGTGTACTAATTTTGTATTAAAAACTTGCACGTATAAAACCTCAAAGATACTTCAGCCACTACTATTTATTTTAATTTTTTTCACAAATCCACCGTCTTTTAATATTCAAGCTCGACAACTAGAACATGTGATACAAATCAAAAGTAATGATATTAAAAAAGTTCAAAACTATTTTCAAACATCTTCTAGAGCCTTCTAGGTTTATTATTTCCAGAATAACTATTGAAAATCTATATGAAAAGAAAATATAATAATGTCTATATGTTTTCAAAGGTTTGGCCACTTGATTTTGAAACTTGTCAACTAACAACTAACCTCCACTCATGTATGATTATATCAAGATTCAAGGCTTAGATTCTTGGATATCTCTTCCTTTGTCTTTGACTTTCCATTTCATTCATCCAATCATTGACCCATAAAAGTCCTTTGTAACCAAAATATGCCATTGCAATCAAACTCACCAAGATGATCACAAACAGCAATAACTTCCTCATAGTTCCCATAATTTTCTGTTCAATATTCAAAAAGATAACAAGGGTGAGCAAATATTATCACAAAAATCATATCTTTGATCATTCAACAATTCATCTAATGTTTAGTATACACTTAAATCCGTTTGACCCGCTTTGTTTTAAGCTAATTAGATCATTTTGACCCGTTAAGAGATAAGAACCTGAATTGACCCAATCTTTACAAAATGGGTCAAAATTCCCACCTCTAGCTAAAGAAACACCAACCTGGAATGTGGAAACTTGGTGATCGTTTTGTACTTTCTCTTTCCTTCTTTTACGCTTTCGTACATGATTTTCCACATCTAGCTCCTTTTTCTGAGAAATTAACACAAAAAACTTATAAATTAGGTTTTAAATAAAACAAATTAATTCCTTTTTTTAGAAAAAAGGAAGAATGTTTGACCTCAGGAACTATAGATTTTCGAAGGTGCAATTCTGATTCATCAGCTTTGACTCTACTCTTACAATCTGAGTTGCAATCAAGAAGTCCGATACCAAATTGGTTTTTAGTTATATCTTTTGGATCACAACCACTACTGTGATAAGCAGCTTGTACTTGATGGCATGGCCACTCCTTTTTCACGGTTTGGCACTTGCATTTTACTACAACCTGTTAAAACACCATTAGAACCAAAAACTAAAGATTACACAAAAATGTATAGTGGGCTAGCGTTTCGTACATATAAATGGCGTTGGTATTACCTTTTTGGAGCATTTTTCTGGTGACGGACATTGGCCAACATGACATGTTTCTGGACACAGATGTGTGCAGTTGGGAAGCTTTCTGCACAAACAAACAATGAAGGAAAATGCAGTATGAAGATCATACAGAAACTTAATATCGAATATCTGAAAACACATTGACTGAAAGTAGTCAAACCTGTGGCAGGGTCCGCCACATGAGCGTGCAGCTATTTGTTCCTTTTCAGACAAACTGTTGTAATATAAGCACTCAAAGACATGGACCATAGCGCCACAATGACACGAGCGTTTTATTAGCACTTTGCATGGGGGGCATTCTTCGGGATGACATCGCAGGGGACATGAATGTGGACATAAAGGTTTCCTCTCCTGAAAAAAGGTCGAAACTTTTGATATAAAAGGCATTTTCACGGATGTATTACCATAAAAGATAATCAAAAGATTGATATAATTATATTACAAGAAAGGAAAAAAAGTTGTTAAACTAGGGAGGTCTAACCCGTTGGCAACGTAGATTGCACTCTTCACATTGAATCTCGAGGGCGTGGCAGGTTTTAGTGCAAAAATGATTGCCACATGGCAGAAGGTTTCCACAATAATTATCACAAGAGAATCTTGCTTTATTTGAGCAAACCATCTGCATTACAACATTAAAAGTTTTATCTTTTAAAAAAAAATTCAGAACAAATGATGTTAATGGTTTACATACAAAATTAACTTAAAAATCTTGCACCTACCATCCTCTCGGCTCCAATATGTTCACCAACACATGGCCTCCAAACAAGTTCTTGACAAGGTGGGCACGCAGAACCAGGAGTAGCATCGTTGTGAAGATTTTGTTTCTTCTTCTTTGGTCTTAATGTAAATTCAGGATTAGGAGGAGGTATAGGACCATGACACCTTCATTTAACATATACAATTATCATAAAGTAACCAAAAATAAGCAAAATTATATGAAATAAAATAATGAAATGATGTGAAACCTTAGTTTGCATTTATGTCCACACGGATATTCTTCATCACAAACCAGACGACAAGGCGGGCAGGCTCCGTAATGGCACTTATGTGGCTGGACAAATATATATACGTTCCATCAGTACAATTTAGCTAACTAATAAATAGAAGTTAAATGCACATACAATGAGTCAATGATACGATTATTTACCTTAGTAATTGGTTTATGCCTACATAAAGGGGTTATATGACAACGTTTGGAACATTTAGGAGGTTTTTGCTCCTTTTCGGTACCACAAGGAACCTGATACATATTCCCAGAAAGAAAAATAACATTAATATATAGAAAGAACATCAGTATCTCACTATGTAAATAATGTCACTGCAAAATCAACGCATAATTGACTTTATGTAATACATAGATGGTATTTCATAGAATATAACATTGCTCTTGAAGGAAAAGCTTAGAATTCAATAAAGTTATCATAACAGTAAGCTTATGTTATCTCAAAAGAGCATACAATCCATATCGATTATAGTCTCACCTCAAAGTGTGTCTCACCACAGAAACATGAAATAGTCACCATTACCGGACATGGAGCACAAGCACCTCTACAAGAATGAAACTCAGTCACTAAAATTATAAGATCTTACATAGATAAAAAAAATCATAAATTTAAGAAATATTGTCATGTAAGAAGTATTAATAACGTATTTTAAGATGGTTTGTTTTGTTTTCCTTTTTCTTATAACCGTGAGAAGCCTGTCACCAGCGGTTACACCACAGGCAGGGGGGTCTTCACATTGTTATGAAAGTTGTGGCGATTTAAATACACATACTCATTAGCAAAAAAATGAAATTATCAAGATAACACAAGCTACCTGTGGCAAGGAGATGGGCATTTGTGATTCTTGCATCTTAGTTTCTTGTCACATATCTGATATGACCAAATTATAAAAGTTATACTAAAAAGAAAATCATCAAGAAAACTACAAAATGAGTGCGCTATCAGAATACATACCTCAGAACAAGGAGGACAATCACCATCACAGCATCGCCGCTTGCAAGCATGACGTCCACAATCCCGCACTCGTTGGCATTTCCTTTCACATACTACATCTTGATAACAAGGAACCTATTCTAAATTCAATTATATCCTCTACAAATGATCATACTATCGAAAGCTCAAAAACCACTAAAAAGCAATCAACTTTTTACCTGTTTCTTCAAGCTCCCACATTTACAAGATTTAGTAACAACAATTCTACAAGTTTCAACACAAGCCCCGCGATGACACCTCTCGGGACACCGATGAATCCCACACTGCAGCTTCTTATCACACGTCCCACCACACGAAGGCACCACAACATCACAAGCCATCCCTTCATACACCCGTTTCCCACACGAACAACTACGCTTCCCCTGCAACGGGCACCCACCACATTCACCTCCATGACACCCTTTCCCACACACATGCTTCCCACACCCCAGCAGCCTCTCACAAGCAATCTCACACCTAAAATCCCTCTCAAAACACTCTTTCTCATCTTCTACCTTACCACAATGACACCTATAAACCCCTCGAGCCCGACACGGTGGACACTCACCATCATGACATATCTCAACACAACAATGTGCCTTACAATCCAACAACTTTGAGCAAGTTTTCCTACACGAAAACTCCTTAAACCCACATCTTCTAACATCCTCAACACCCCCACAAAAGCACCGAGCTTTAACGAGTTTCGGGCAGGCCGGGCAGGGACCCGGGTGGCATAACAACAAACACCTATGCCCACAATCATACATCAACGATCGATCACAAATTTCACCACAAGAATGGGGCAAAACCCACGGATCATGAATTGGGTTTTCAACTTTACCACAGAAACACGTGTAGGATTTGGGGATTAGGGTTTTGGGGAACTCAATTCGACATTTGGGGCAATTCCAAACGGAGCTCCGATCATCGGCGCCGCGTGCGGCGGCGCGTAGGGACGATTGATCGGAGGATTGACGGGCCCACGATTGGATGCAGAGGAGGTGGAAGACGGCGAAGCAACGGGAGGTGCAGGACCATGTGGGGTCGGTGGGGCGAATGCGTTCGAGGCATATGAGGCATGATAGTGCACCGGAGCGTTGTGAGGTGATGAATGATCGGATTTTGGTGAGGTCCGGTGAGTCGACGCCGGAGATCTGGATGTATGATCGGAAGATGGTGGTGGAGAAGTCGGTGTTGGTGGTGGTTTGGGCGGAGTCGGAGTCGGAGGAGTCGGAATCGGAGAGGGGAGACGGTGGCGGACGGTGGTGGACGGTGGTGTTCATTTCGGGGGTGGTGGAAGTGGGAGAGTGAGATGTGAATCTAGTTATGAACTTCTAATTGAACTGTCTAGATTTCACCCGACCCGACCCGTTTTATGTATAGATTGATTAGTTCAAAAAAGCTATTAAAAATAACTTCCTTGAAATCAATTCATTTGTAAATGAGCCGTTTAGTTCGGTTTGATTTGTAAGTGCATCGGGTTATAGTTGACTTTAGTTGAGTTTGGTTTGGCTCGTTTTGAATCGTTTAAGTTATGCTTAGATTTTAATTGTTTAGGCGTCGTATACTCGTATTAGATTTCTTAGTTAATTTATTGAGGCTTGATGGCATATAAGTTTGGTGTTTAGATGAATTTTATTTTAGTCTTATTTATATGTAGTGTAAGATGTGATTTTTAGGATTGTAGAACGAAAAAGAGTGAGATGTGATTCTATTTGTATGTTTACAAACTTTGATTTTGAAGATCCAAATTCAACCCAATCCAATACATCTCATGTATAGATCCACGTTACATATATTTATATAAGTTGTATATATAACATTTCAGCTCGTTAAGATAAACAGATTGCTCAGCTCAGATTGATTATTAAGTAAGCCGAGCCCGAGTCCACCCCAACGCGGCTCAGTTTGGCTTGCTTACAGCCCTGCCTGAAGAGTATGATTCCGTCGCATCAAGAACAATGGATTTAATGTTACCTCAGATTGATCATTCCACTAGACTAAGTTTTTGGATATTTGTAAATTGATCGGATTATTTGCATATTCCTTCCAAATAATAAGGAGTCATGATCTTAAATTGTTCCATACATCAATCAAATTCTCTACAGCATATGTTACAAGAGTCTTGTTAGTAAAAGCTTTGATTTAACAATCTAGTTGTAATAAGATCTAAAGAGCTTAAAGGATATTAACTAGATAGTTACCGCGGTTTGTCTACTCAAAAACAAACCTCATAAGAAGCTTTACAGATTCAAATTTCTCTCCTTTTTTGTTATGTAGTGGAACAGATCGAATCCCCGTTCTCAACTCAAAAACAGGCAAACATGTTTGACCACCAAAGTCATCTTTCTCTGATACATCATGTTCTCGCACAACGATCTTCAGTAAAGCTAGCTCGGGGACTGTTAACGGGAATGTGAACTCTTCATCCCATATGGGCATCCAATCATCTTTAATCACTCGTGTTTTCTTCTTGGAAACGTCGGCAGGGACTCCAACCATATACATCTGTTGGTCAATTCAAGGTCAAACAGACTAGATATCAAGTAGCAAACAGAAAAGTCTTGCAGAGGCGCAAGTTTGACCTCAAAAGTCAAATGGAAACTCGGGTCAAAATGTTTATTAGGCTCTATAACTAACCTTTATGTAGAAATCTGGTGGTGAGAATTTATCAAAATGAGTTTGGCTAAAATCCATATGCCACCCGTCACCCATATATACTCTTACCTGAAGAATCAAATCGAATCATTAGATTTACATAAGGTTTCATGAAATGAAACTAAAGGGGTCTTTGGACGTGTGATTTGAAACTGTTTTCAAAACACATGTCTAAACACCCCCTCAACATGAAAAAATAGACGAGCATTACTTACCTTCAAGGTTTTCTTCACATGTAGTGTTACTTGTGGATCAAACACCTCA
Source organism: Flaveria sonorensis (assembly GCA_025506505.1). NCBI lineage: Eukaryota > Viridiplantae > Streptophyta > Magnoliopsida > Asterales > Asteraceae > Flaveria > Flaveria sonorensis. The sequence continues at coordinate 3,775,487 of CM046438.1, forward strand.
TTATTTGGAACCGTTCTCATTAGAAAATCGGGCTTTTTAACATAACCACACCCTCCATTGGACCGAAACATTCCGTGCATCATCCAAAGCGATTTTCCATATCCCTATTTTTAACAAACGCATTAGTACTTCAATTTCATATGGCTTAGGATTATGTATATTTTGAGACCGGTTAATTCATATTCTATTTCATTAATAACATGTCAAATGGGTAAAATGGGTCAAATGTCGCTTACAGTGTATTAATATATCTTTACAATGTCCTAAATTGTAAAGGGCCCGACCCGTTTTGACCTGTTACTCAACATGTATGTTTTGTGAGCTGTGTTTTATACCAAATTATCTCAACTTCAAAACTCACCTGCATATTGGAAGCAACCATCTGAGCACCATGCATCCATGCAAGAAGTGGTTTGAAATTTGTAGAGGTAACCCGTGTACCCTTCGGGAACACTCTAACAATATTCTTTTGAGTAAACCTATAGAAAACATACCCGTTATGATTCACAAAAAACTTTACAAAAATGAATCACACTAGTTAGTTAATTACCTGACTAGATCAGTTCCATAAAGAGATGCAGCTTTTTCAAGAGTTTGTTCACTTAAACTAAGACGTTTACCTTTACCCGATCCAACTGTTAGTGCCTTCTTTAACTCCTTATTCGCTTTAGCAGCATGAATTCCAATGAGTTGTATGTACTTGGGAGGTGTTTTTTGTCCATGTTTCTCACTTGCAGCATCTTCATTTTCATCATCACAGTCAATATGAAGAATTTGTGACAAATCATGATTTAAGTTGGACATATTATCATCCTGATTACCATTAATCTGCTATCAAGAACCAAATAAAACAAAGAATTCTATTATAAAGTTAACCGCGCTTAAAATGAACTTCAAAAGGCTAATTAGCTCACCCTTTCAAGGTGCTCTTTTGGTGGTTTTGTTGAAAGAAGAATATGATGCTTTAATGCTTCAGGTGAAGGAAACTCATCTTGATATCCTGCTTTTGGGCAATAAAGCATATCCCCAAATATCTCTGTGACCATCTAAAAGCCATAACAATCTAAGTGAGAACTGCTTTTAGAACACTCAAACTTACATAGTAAAATCTCACTCATAACAAGCTATTGATGGTGTCAGATGAGAACAGACCTTTCCGCCCTGCTCCCAGTGAGACCCTCGGCCCAAATAGATCACAAAAGAACAAGTAAGCTAAAAGCTAACCTCTGCAACTTTAGCTTGAAGATTTGGTGTAAGATGATCTTCTAAGGTGATGATCACCGGATATGGAGAATTCACAAAAGCATGCTCTTTAATGGAATTTAAACATTTTTCAAGTGTCACGGGCGTTGTCATAGTCCTGTTTTTGGTTATATTTTCAATCACTTAACTAAAATTTGAACTCGTTTACAGATGAGAAAGGATATTAAGAAGAGTAATATGACATACCACCCATGGAGAACATCTATTCCATCTTTTGTACTGTTAGGCCACAGATCTAGCTCAATCACCCTCACACCTTTGTGAAGAGCTTTGATGATTGGCACTTCACTACAATCACTATTGAGTTGATTTCCTGTGAGGTACGAGTTGTGGCCTGTATATATGAAATAATGTTGCAATGGTGCAGTCATGTCATGGTGCACCTGAAAATATACGCGTTATAGAGGGTGTTTGGATGTACGTTTTTTAAAGTGATTACATGATACTAAATAATCATAATCAGATAATCAACTGCACCATCGCCACTTCCCAATGTCTGTTAGAACAAAGAAAAAAACTATCTTTATTCAGGTGATTGGTACACATGACATGATAACCCTTCAATGAGTTCATTCGATTCGATCCATTCTAATAACATAACAGAATGCAGTGGTTCTTGTAGCAGGGGACATGAAATTTGAGCATATCAACAGCCGTCATAAGCGCGTTCTAAAACTACTTTAAACCTCAAATCTTTGGAAAAACTTACATTAAATATAAATCAGTAATGGTTCAAGATTGCAGTCTTGTAGCTCTACTGTAAGTTGTAACTGAAATTGGCTGATTCTTAATACAAAACTGGTAACTACAGTAAACTAAAGAACAAGCTATACAAACAGAAAACAGTGGCGATTTGATATTACTATAAAAAGCAGTTAAATATTAACTGTTAGATTTATAACAAACCTCTGATGTAATGGGACCATTGAGGTGATCAATGAAGAGGTATTCAAAGAAATCATCAAGAGTAAAAGAGCATAGATTAAAGTTTGGTCTGAGGTGCTGCAGCATTTGTTCCATTATCACCTTAGCATGATCAACTGTAACACCTTCTTCTCCCTGAAACTCGATCAAGAATCGTCGAAAGTGATCTGGTGACATCAGAGACTCCCTGTTGGTGCACAAACTGAAGGCCTCGATCACGTCTGGTGGTGGCCTTCGTTCAGTGATCTTGAACTTTCGGTTGAAACCGAACATCTTGTAGTATTGATAACTCCCCTTCATTCTTCTTCTTCTTCTTTAACAATATGTTCTACATGTAACATATGCTATGATGCATTTATGTATCAGAGTTGACTTTCATGGAGATAGTGAAAGTTAATTTAATTTAAAAAAGAGTTTGTTCTTCACGTTAAGAAACCACAAGAAAAACAAAGTAGGTGGGATCATTATGGTTTGAAGATCTAGAGGGCATTTCAACATCGTAATTTTCTAATTTTTGACTGTTATATTATTTGTTTATCTTGATTAATTAAATCAGTTCCTTTTAACATATAATACAGGCAAAATTCTCAAAATATTCCTTTGATCAATTTTTCCTCTCAAAATGTCCTTTTGAACAAAGCGGGTCATTCATAACGACTCTATTTAAACATGTGCCTTCATCAAAGCCGCTCATTTTAGGTTCCAACGACCTTGTTTTATGGTCGGAGACGACATTGTTAGGTGGGTACATTTTTTAGGATTACTTGGTCAAAGAGAAATTTTGAGAAAAAAAATATGGTCAAAGAAACATTTTGGAAATCCTACTACTTTAATAGAATAGTAACTCAAGATCACGCGTATCACAATTTTAGACTATCAAAATTTTTATTTTTCCGCCCAAACTATTTTCTACCTATTAGTAAAGTAATTAAAAAGAGTCATTTATTCATTCTTTTATTACTACCATTTTAAAATTTTTATTAAAGGAAACAAATCAATGTTTCTTAAATTTTAACTCATTTACAAATTAAAAGATATTATATATATCACACATTTTGAAACTCTTTTATATACAACTAGCTTTAGTTACCTGTGTATTACACGAAAATGTGAAGAGTTAATTATTAAATAACATAAAAATAAAAATAAAATCAAGTGTGTTATATATTAAATAAGACATAACAATTTTTTATTACAATGTCAAGAATAAGCAAAAACATCCTTGTAAACTATATTTGAAGTAACATTAGTAGGTTTACACTCATTATCTAAATCTAAAAGCTTCAATCCATTTTTACTCTTAACTTGTGACAAGATGTTATAAAGTTGATCATGCGTAAAACTAGGCTCTTTCAAGTATAAACCGACACTTGACAGAGATTGACCTTAACTTTTTTTTTATTGTTATAGCAAAATATACAGTCAAAGAAAACTGTCTTTTTTTAACTTAAAAAAAATACTTTTGACAGGTCAAATCGTGAGCTATATATTGAGTGGGTGTAATGATATTAGTATGAAAAAATTAATATTTAAATAATAAACACTGAAAAGTTATGTGCAAAATTAGATCAATTTCGAATTACTTTGACCCTGTAATCAAATATAAATATATATTATTGAATCGAGTTGGATCGGGCTATAAATGTTCATAATATCTCTGATTAGTTTTTTATTATTATTTATTTAATACTAACTTTAGTAAACCCGTGTATTATACTGGTTGAAAAATAAAATATTAAATATAATAAAATTTTGTGAAGTATAAAATGATAATCTAAAATAAGATATGATTAAAATTACATATGAGTAATAACTATAAGTAATAAAATAACGATATCAATTTTTAAACTTTTGTATTTAAACTTTCTTTCCAAAAAAAAGTTAGCTATCTTTTTCAAAACAAACTGTATTAAAAAAGTTATTTCTTAAAAATTTTTATTATTACTTTGAATTTTAATTATTTTTAGTTTATAAAAAATTTACTTTTTAAAAATACCAATTTTAAAATATTTTATATTTTAAAAAAAGTTAGATGTTTTAGAAAAAAAATTTAATTGTATAAAAAATTGTTTTCTAAAAATAACATTAATAAAAAGACATCTTTCTTAATTTATTCTAAAAAAGAATTAAAATTATTTAATATTTTTTAATTTAGGTAATTATTTAAGAGGAGAGAGAGGCGGAAAAAATAAACTTAGGGGCCCTAGAAATGTGCCAAGTGTCCCACTAAGTTACTCTTTTAGTATTATATATATAAATAAATTATTTCAATAACTAAAAGTATACACAAATTTATATTTGTGTTTTCTTACTATCCACACCGTATAATACACCGACCATTCGAGACTAGTTTTCCCTATAATATAACCAGAAACAAAGACCATGCTACTTAAGGTACCTATATTAGTTAGAATACTATCTTCTAACAAGATCATTAACACTATGTTAATTTGTACTCGCTAATGGACTGTCTTCTAGCAATACAATCCAAATAACACTCTCATTTTCTTAATTTTAACAATATCAACACACGAATGCCACAAGAGTCCTATAGTTGCATTTACATCTAAAGTTTTCTAGAAGAGCACATGTCCATATCTCCGCTATGGTTGTTTGATCATCAAATAACAAACACTTAATTACTGAATTAAAATTAAGTTCAACAACACTAACACATATTGACCAAAAATATTTAGTAGTAGCTCCCACATATTATAATTTAGAGAGACGAAAAAAGTACGCCATATGACTGCATAGTTCAAAAGGTCACAACTCCACCCAAACTTCTCTACCTGACACACAAATTGTGAAGAAAACAAAACAGAAAATCATGTTAATAAAGGTTTTTTGCACAACTTCATGAACTAGGAAAACATGTTAAACAAATACCTTTCACAAACTAACGTCTTTTCGAGATATATATGTGTCTTCTCGTGTTTTTCTTGTTCAAGATCATATGCTCTACTGCATTAGCAATTGCATTGAACCATTTTGGTCTGCTAGTCGACAACACGAGGTATCCTAACACCAGTCCAAGAAGGTTTCCGGATCCATATCCTAACACCACCGCCTTCCAACTTATAAATCCACTCTCCTCTTCCTCATCTCCATCTTCTTCAAGTTGTGGTTTGTGAGGATACTCAACACAGTTTTTGGGCAATGGAAGACCACAAAGTTTTGGGTTCCCTCCAAATTGAGTTCTCATTAAATGTGTTGAATTATTTTCCTTGTGAAATACGCCCGACAAGATCATTCTGTGAGAGATTTAAGAATTCAAGAAATGTCAAGTCTGCAAGGCCCTGAAGGATCTCTCTTGTGAGTTTGTTACAAGAAAGGTCTAACGACTCGACCTCTGAGAGATTCCCTAAGGTATATGGAATTTGCCCCGTGAGTCTATTGTGGGATAAGTCAAGAACTATCAATGAGTTAAGACTTCCAATGATGTTTGGAATCTCCCCTCCAAACCTATTGTTTGATAGATAAATAATTGTATAATCCACAACAATTTGTGAAAAATCTAGCTTCATCCCTTTCGCCACTAAAACAATGGAGTAATACACACGACCTACCTTGATATATTATACTTTTGTACCCTTCTTTACCACATTCTTCATTGCATTGAAATGTTGAAAGCATTTTCGAGGGAGTGGGCCAACAAACCCATTTTGAGATATGTCAAGAACTCGTAGATATGGAAATGGAAATCTAACTATAGAAGAGGTTATAATGGGACCATGAAAATCGTTCGACTTGAGCACAAGAGCCTGCAAATTGGAAGATCTTCTAGCTATCTAAGGAATGTGCCATTTAAGTGGTTGTTTCCCAAATCAAGTATTCTTAAATTTTCACATTTGGACAAAGAAGCGGGCACCTCTCCTTCTTGTTTGATTTCCATTCAAAATAAACCCCTCTAGTTTTCCACAGTCCTCATATACATTTGGAATGGTTCCTTGAAACAGGTTGTTCCCTAAAACTAGCATAAAAAAGAAGCGGCAATATTTCCCACACACCGTGGAATCACTCCACTAAAGTTATTATTAGACATATCCCAATACCTTAGGCTGCTCATGTTACAAATTGATAGAGGGAATGGTCCTTGAATCTGGTTGGACTGAACATGTAGATTATGTAGTGTTGGTCACTGAAATCGCGATAAGCTTGTTATGGAGTTGTTTGAGATATCAAATGTGTTTCATTGCTAGATAGATTTAGAAATATGAGATTTTTCATGGCTCGTAAGGACTCTAAAAGCACTTTTATCTTGCAAGAGGCCAAACTTAAGGTGTTAAAATCAGGATAGACATAACATGTACCATTTGTCATAACAGATAAACCACTGTATGAGAGATCAAGATCTTCAAGGTTTATGAGGCTTGACAATAGTGTATCCAACTCCCATTCACCTCTAAAGTTATTGAATGAAAGGTCTAGGGAAATGAGGTTTGTTAGTTGTTGAAACGTTTGAAGAATGGGGCCTTGATCTAGCACATCAATATGGCCATCTAGTTGATTGTGAGCAAGGTTAAATTTTTTTAAAGATGAAGAGAAAACAAAACATGTTATCAACTAAAGATACATATTCTAAAGAGGGAAGAGTAAACAACCACGATGGCAGTATCCCGCTAAGCATGTTATGTGATAAATCAAGATTAGTAAGGTGTTTAAGCTTAAAAGGGATTTGGGAAGTGACCCCATCAATTCACATTCTGAGAAACTCAAGAAACTCAACGACTCTAGATGGCGAATTAAGTCATTTATCTCGCCTGATAAATTAGTATATGATAGATCTAACTACTTCAAAGCTAGTGCTCATGCTAACGAGATCCAGTGACTTCAAAGAAGATGTGTTAAGATATGTTGGTAAAACCGAACCTATGTTAACATTAGAAAGGGAAAGTTCCTTCAAAGGAGTAGAATTTCGAAGAAACCTGATGAAAACATTAGGTTGTATTCGTAAATTATCATTCATAGAGAGATCAAGTGTAACCAAATTTGGAAGAAGTGAGATTTCCCTAGGGACCTCACCTGTAAAACTAATAAACGATAAGTCGACTAATTCCAAATATTGACAATTGAAACTATTACGAGGTAATTCTCCTTGCACTTCCGTCTCGCGAAGATTTAGTGATTTCAAAGATGATGAGATATTAACATACTTAGGTAATTAAGAGATAACAACACTTCTAAGTGAAAGTTCTTCCAAAATAGAAAAATTTTAAAGCAAATTATTGAAAACATGAGGTCCAAAACTGAAATTAAACGTGTTCCAAGAGAGATCAAGTGACACCAATCTAGGAAGGAGTGTGATATCTGTTGGAACTTGACCCGAAAACCCACAAGTAGAGATGTTAAGATGTGTAAGACTACTAGACAGCTTTCCAATACCATTTGGAAATTATGAAGTAGTAAAATCATTGAAAGCAAGGTTGAGTTGCTCAAGGTGACGAAGGTTAAACAAAGATGTGTTAGGATGAATGGTAACTTGAAGCATACCATTACTAAGGTCGAGACCGATAACATCACCTGCGGATTCGCGACATGTGACTCCTTTCCATTTATAACAATCTGTGCTTGTGTTCCTGTTCATCATAATTGGAGTATGACTAGAATCAAGCCAAATGTTTGATGGGCTGTTTGTTAGCATCTGAATCAGCCTCTTAATGGTTCAGATGTTTGAATGGTTCAGCACTTATGGTTCAGACTGTTTGTTTCGTGAGCAAATGTCTGAATGGTTTAGACATTTGCCTCTGAATGGTTAAGCATTATACTAATACTGAATGGTTAAGACCTCTTATCTCAAATTGGTCAGACATTTGCATTTGAATAGTTAAGCGATATCCTAGCTCTTAATGGTTCAGACCTCTTAATAGTTCAACACTTAATTGTTCAAAACTCTTATTGGTTCAGCACTTAATCATTCAAAAATTGTCAAACAGCCCCTAAGTTATTGATGGAGGAAAGACTTTTGTTTAAAGAGAAGTAAAGAATATGTCTCTTGAGTAGAGCATTTATGAGAGGTAGTGAAAGAGGATGAATGTGAAGAAGCAAAACACAAGATAAAGGAGAAAAGGAAACTGGAGTGAATAAGCATGTTTAAATTACTCATTCTCTTTAGCTGCATGTGTTCACTTGTTATTAAAATATTCACGATGTTATGAGTATATATACACATACTAATAGTACAAAAGTATACTTGTGTAGATAGTTTCAAACCGTTCATACTTTCATTTTCCCGTCTCGTGGTATAGTCCAAGTTTATTCGCGTGTGCGCTAATTCTATTAACGTCATACTAGCATTGTATAAGTCTTGATTGTGATGTTGTATGAAAGAAAAAGTCCCACTTGAAATACACTTTTCGAGAGAAGAAAGTGATCAAAGTATCATTTTCTTCAAAAAATTCTAAATTTGACATGCATCGACAAATCTTAAAACATCTAAACTGACACACGCTTAAACAAGAATCATAGAATTTAGCTTAGTGATTTTTGGTTTTCTAAAAAATTGTTATAATAGGTATTGGAAAATCTTTGTATAGACATTTGACAAAAATGAATGCACAAACTTGCATTTATTTATGGAAAATTATTCAAGTCTTTTGATTTGACATGTCCTTAGTTTTGATTTCAATACTTATGATAATTCCAGCTTTTAATCATTTTAATGGAAAAATTATAAAGAGTCAGAAGATTAGAAACTTCAAAACATGCTCCACGTTGAATAAATTATAAAATATTGTTATTGATACGGTAATGAAAGATTTAGTGGACCCAAGAACAATAAACATCAAGGTTTCTTCCTTTCACATACTTTTATTATTGCATGAATAACTATTTTAGTTACCTGTGTATTACACGAAAATATAAAAGGTTATTATTAAATAGCATAAAAATAAAAATAAAATTAACTGTGTTAAATATTAAATAAGACATAACAATTTTGGATTATAAGGTCACAAATGAGCAAAAACATCCTTGTAAACTATATTTGTAGTAACATTAGTAGGTTTAAACTCATTATCTAAAGCTAAAAGCTTCAATCTATCTTTACTTTTAACTTGTGACAAGATACCACAAAGCTGTTCATGCGTAAAAATAGGCTCTTTCAAGTATAAATCGACACTTGACAGAGATTAACCTTAACTTTTGTTTATTGTTATAGCAAATATACAGTCAAAGAAAAATGTCTTCTTTTAACTTAAAAGGAATACTTTTGACGGGTCAAATCGTGAGCTAGATATTAAGTGGATGTGAGGATAATAGTATGAAGAAATTAATATTTGAATAATATACACTGAAAAGTTATGTGCAATAATTAGATCGATTTCGAATTATTTTGACCCTGTAATCAAATATAGAGATATAATATTGAATCGGGTTGGATCGGCTATAAATGTTCATAATATCTCTGATTAGTTGTTGATTATTATTTATTTAATACCAACTTTAGTAAACCCGTGTATTATACAGGTTAAAAAAATAAAATATTAAATATAATAAAAATTTATGAAGTATAAAACAATAATCTAAAATAAGATATGATTAAAATTACATATGAGTAATAAAATAACAATATCAATTTTTAAATTTTTGATTTTAAACTTTCTTTCCAAAAAAAGTTAAACTTTTTTTTCAAAATAAACCGTATTAAAAATGTTATTTTTTAAATTTTTTTATTATAACTCCTAATTTTAATTATTTTTAGTTTATAAAAAACTTTACTTTTTAAAAATACCAATTTTAAATATTTTATATTTTAAAAAAATTTAGATGTTTTATAAAAAAAATTAATTGTATAAAAAATTGTTTTCTAGAAATAATATTAATAAAAAGACATCTTTTTTAATTTATTAAAAAAATTAATCTAAAAAGTTATTTAAGAGGAGAGATAGACGGGAAAAATAAATTTAAGGAACTTAAAAATATGCCAAATGTGCCTCTAAGTTGCTTTTTTAATATTATATATAGATGTTATCAAGTTGGATAGAATCTATTTTTCCATCCCAAACTATCCTTAAACTTTTTTTTTCTTTTTCACGTTAAAATTTTTATCCCTTTTCTAACTATTCTTAAACTCTTGTAATGCATCGATCTTTCTTTATCTCTTAATCATTTTTAGTTAATTAAAATAAATAACATGTTAATTAAGAACAAATTTTCATTTAGGTTGGGTATGTTAAGATTTGCAATATGTTTTATGAGATTCGATCTGTTAGAGTAAAGTCAAAATATATTGGTTGTTAGAGTTCAGGGGTTAAAATGTTAATTTCTAAACTCTAAGGGCTAATTGCATTAAGATTAAACTTAGTTTGTTAATATTCTGTTAACTGGGTTTAGTGTAAAGAAAGGGGATATATACCTCTTGCGATAGAGATGTAAGAAGTATCTCTTTGATCTTCTTGTAATTGTTTTCATATAGTAATAATCTTGAATTGATTGTTCATTAAGTTTGAATCTGATTGTTAATATCATAACACGATCGATGGCTGGGTATTTTTCACATTGTTTGCAAGAATTTATTTATTTTTCTTTTTTTTTCCAGTAAGGATGGTCATAATAGATATTAGCTAGATCAATATCTTCTAAACAAAATCATTTGTCCCATGATTTAAAATTTTCTAAACCCAACTAGGGGTTGAAAGACTTATTTGTCTTTCTTTTTCTAAGTCTAACTTGAAACTTGAAAAACGTACATTTTTTAAACTTGAAAATAATAATCGAATCTACACACTGTTAAATTTAACATACAACTACCTGATCAGAAAGTACGTTATTTACTATCAAATTCTACGGAATGCACCATATTTAATTATTTTAACTTCTTTTTATTTTTCTGCTAAAATCATTCTTGGGTTTTGGTGGTAGGGTCAACCAATTTCTTCCCTAATAAGTAAATTAAGGTTTCCAAACTCGAGTGTTTATCAGATTGTAAAGCATAGGATAAAATCATGGACATGTATATATGTCTTTAGGAAAATTATAGTGAGATTAACTCTGTTTAGAATAAACTAGCAATAGAAATCCATCTCTTTAAAAATCAAAATACCTTGTAAAATAATTATATAATCACTTTTAATAACAATAGTAAACTTATAAATTGATTTAGGTGCAGTAAGGAAATTAAATTAAATTGTTGATCTATATGTAGATGCATTTGAGAGGGCAGAAAAATTTTTAATTCCTTAATGCTTTTTGTTAATTCTTAAGAATTAAAAACTACATAATGAGTTTGAGATTTTCAAATGTAAAACCCTCTGAAAAATGTTGAAAAAAATAAAAAATAAACTTAGCATAGATCAAGGAGAAGATAGAGATACCGATGAGAATCACGACAATGAAATAAAAGAGAGTAAATACTCTTCTTTTGAGCAAAGGTAAAATATTTCTTCCTTTATCCAAATTGATGATAAAGATCATAACTTTAAAGTTTGCTTTAGAGCTCGAAAAAGATTGAATAGTGTGATATAGAATTAAGAATGTTATCATTGATTGTCACCTTGCCCACCAAGGGCCACAGGCTACTGATGTAGTGAATGAAAGTGTTGATATCAATCAAATTACCATTATATCCGGTTTTATTCTTCGAAAGTGTTTCTGAAACAGAGTTGAAGTAAGTCTCTGAGGTCCATCTATCTAGATTATGAGTCTGATAATGGCTACATTTGTTAGCCGCTTAAGAGTTGTTACATTGGCTCATGTTGGTCAAAGAATCATTGATGATCATACCAATGACAAGTAAGAAATCTCAACAAAATATTCAACTTGCAACACAACTTAAACAAGACTCGGATAACACAAAGCTCATAAGCTAACAACTTTCTTACAATGGCATTTTGGTAGAGTTTAGTATTTTTGCTAATAGTTTGAAAAAGAGAGATATATAAATTAGACATAACTATATACAACTCTAAAGGAGCTAGAAGAAGCTGCAAATCTTGAATTTGCATTATTCAAAGCTTCCATGTCACTGAAAACTTCTTTACCTGCATCAGAAACTTTTTGAAACGTTTGCATAATTTGATGAAATAGGAAAACATGTGAAAGAACATACCTTTTAGATACTAATTTCGTTGCCCAATATATACATATCTTCTATTGTTTTGCCTTGTGTTGACCATACGCTCTGCTGCATCAACGATCGCATTGAACCATTTTGGTCGTCCTGTAGACAACATAAGATATCCCAATACCAATCCAAGTAAAGTTCCACATCCATATCCTAACACGACCTCTTTCCACGTAAAACCAATCTCTGTATCGTGGCTATCTTCCGTCTGAAGTGAATTTTGATTTGTTTCATGGTTGTTTTCACACCTTTTTGGCAAAGGGAATCCACATAGCTCTGGATTCCCCAAATACGAGTTCCCTTCGAATGTGTTAAATTGTCTCCCTTGAGGAATACGCCCCTCAAGATGATTCTGAGAGAGATTTAGGACTGCCAAGAAAGTTAAAACAGTCAGTTGTTGAGGAATCTCTCCCACAAGTTGGTTCCATGACAGATCTAAAGATTCAATCTTTGATAGATTTCCTAGCACATAAGGAATTTGTCCTGTGAGGCTATTATGGGACAAGTTGAGTACTTTCAAGGACTTTAGGTTTCCTATGATATCTGGAATACCTCCTTCAAACATATTGTCTGATAGATCAATGGTTGTGAGAGTAGTCAAGATCCTCACAAGTTCATGTGATGCCCCTTTCATAACCACAGTAGTGTGGTAATAGATGTCTGGACCAATAGGACTTTTTGAATACTTCTCTTCGGTTTTTTCCTCACTTACATTCCTCATTGCTATTAGATTCTTAAAATACATTGATGGAAGAGTGCCAGAGAACTTGTTCTGTGAAAGGTCAAGTATACGAAGCTTTGAGAATTGAATATCAGACCCATGGGATCTTGTGATAGATCCATGGAAGCTGTTGGACCTAAGGACAAGTACCTGTAATTTTGGAAGAGTTGCTAACCAAAAAGGGAACTCATCTTCAAACTGGTTATTTCCAACATCAAGCACTTCTAAAGCAACACATTTAGCCAAAGTTCTTGGCAACTTTCCATGAAGTAGATTCTTGTTCAAATTAAGCTCGCCTAACTGTTCACAACCACTAATCATTGGCAAGGTGCCATGAAAAGCATTGTTCCCTAGATCGACCATTACAACACCTTCTTTAAAGTATCCAAAGCAATTCGGAATAGTTCCAGTAAAGTAGTTATTGGAGAGATCTAAGATCTGAATGAAGCTCATCTTGCAAATTGGCAAAGGAAATGGTCCCTCAATTAAGTTAGACTTGAGGTTTAAATGCATTAAAAATTTCCATGGACGAAGAGGGAGACTTGTTATGAAGTTATACGAGAGATCTAAAGTGGAGAGTGAATCCATCCACGTCTTTCCTATCCAACTAGGTAGTTGGCCTTGAATCTCATTATGAGATAGATCAAGATTACTGAGCTTTTTCGTTGATCTTAAGAACTCTGGAAAAACGGTTAGCTTACTAGAGGCCAATCTCAGTGCATAAAATTCAGGGTTGACAGAGTGATTAGCATTTGTGGTTATAACAGATAAACCACTATAAGAAAGATCGAGCCCCAGAAGGTTGTTGAGGCTAGATAACAATATATCTAACCTCCAAACACCTGAGAAATTGTTATTTGCGAGGGTAAGGTAACTGATGTTGACAAGTTGTAAAAATGATCGTGGGACGAGGTCTTCATCAAGAAGATCTAGTTGCCCAACAAGTTGATTATCGTTGAGCATTAATTCACGCAATGACGGAAGTTTGAATACTGATGGTATTGTCCCTTCAAGCTTGTTGTAACTTAAATCAAGTACCTCCAATGAAGAAATCTTGAACAACCCAGATGGTATTAGACCACTTAACATATTGGAAGGTAAGCGGATATCTTTTAATGAGGTAAGTAACGAAAACCAAGATGGAATCGCCCCTTCAAGCAAGTTACGAGATATATCTAGATGGACAAGCTTTTGAAGTCCAGTTATGTTGCTTGAAGCAGGAAGACCCGTCAAAGAATTATCCGATAAATCCAGTGTAACAAGTTGTGTTAGTGAAGTAATAGATGAGGGGATGACCCCTCCTACATTAGTAGACTTCATGTCCAAAGTGACAAGATGAGAAAGGTTTCCAAGATATCTAGGAAGGAACCCTGATAGGTTACAATCATAAAGATTCAATACTTCCAACGACCGGAAATTAGCAATCAAAGCTATATCCCCTGTGATATCGGTTTGTGAGAGATCTAACAACCTAAGAGGAATGTTTCTACTCGTGTTTATTACTCTTGGTAATGCACCAGCGAGTGCGTTCAATGATAAATCGAGCTTTTGCAAGTTTGGTAGGTTGAAGATGCCATCAGGTAAATCCCCAAGTAACTTAGTACCCGAAAGGTCTAGAGAATTTAAAGAGGAAGATAGATTAGATGGTAACGTTGAAGAGATCGTAACATACCTGAGCAAAAGTTCTCTCAACTGAGTGGCATTTTTGAAGAGTTTATTAAGAAACTGAGGGTGTATTGAATCAAAATGATTGTAAGAAAGATCAAGAGAAACCAGTTTAGATAGATGTAATATTTCTGAGGGTAAGTTGCCTGAAAATGAAGAGCCAGAGAGGTTGAGGTGAGTCAAGCTACTCGCAAACGTGCCAATTTCGGGTGGAACGTATGAAGAACTTAAATCATTGAAAGCGAGATTAAGGCTCCTGAGTCGTGGAATACGGAAGAGACTGTTGTTGGAGTCTATGGTACCTTGAAGCTTGCTACAACTGAGGTCAAGACCGATAATGTCACCGGTCAACCTGTCACAAGTGACTCCATCCCACCTGCAGCAATCAGTACTTGCATTCCAAGTGATCATCTTCGAATAATAACCCGAAGCAGAAGCAAACTGCTCTTTGCAATTCATATCATAATAAACATCATTTGAGACGCTAAACTTCTGCTTAAAACGAAGCAACGCGAGGCGTTGTTGAGGATGACACACGATATCATCACTATAAGTACCATCAGAAAAGGAAGAGGAGTAAGCACTCAAGTGGAGATATATAAGCAGAAGGGGGTAAAACAGATGTATCTTTTGAATGTTCATGATTAGAGGCTTAGCTTGATCACATGTGTATATATAAACAGAAATCTGATGCAACTAACTATATATGTTTGATCATCCTCCAATTGCCTATATATAATCTAAAGATTGTAATTTTGACTCTAATGGAGCGAAATTTCATGATAATTTTCACCTTTAGATATCTAAAATGTAAGAAACCTATGAATAATTAAATAATATAAAACTTATAGGAACTTGACTTGATGAAACTATGGAAAATGATTGCTTATAATATTTGCTACAGGCAGGTGTTCTGTGGAAACTAATGGGCATTTTTCATATAGTCAATAGAGGATATATATACTTTAAACGAACTTCTATGACACGTCTATATTTTGTTATACAATATTTGATATTGTATATTTAGTATTTTGTCTTGGTGCGTTAAATTTCGAAATTTAAATTGACGAAGTCTCTTTTACGATATTGACTGGAATTTTAAATCTTTTATGTAGCATCTTTTGAACAGGGTTCAGCGGGTCGTGCATAGTAATTTGTCGTCCTCTAAGTCTCAAAGCTTTGTTTTTAGTATAATTGGGTTTGTTATTTAAAAAGGGTTGCGGCTCAACTTGTTGCTAATTTACTTGCCACTTTATTGTAAATGTTTATTTGAAATGATTAGGATACTTAAGATCCCCTTTTAAGAACGTTATATATTGTTTAACTAGCTTTAGTTACCCGTGTATTACACGGGAGTGAAAAAGTTAATTATAAAATAACACAAAAACATACATAAAATCAAGTGTATTTTATATTAAATAAGACATGACAATTTCCTATCATAAGGCCACAAAATTAGCAAAAACCTCCTTGTAAACTATATTTGTAGTAACATTAGTAGGTTATTATCTGAAGCTAAGAGTTTCAATTCATCTCTACTATTGACTTGTAACAAGACGACATAAAGCTGACCATGCATAAAAACATGCTCTTTTAAGTACAAACAGACTCTTGATAGAGATTGAACTTGACTTTTGTTTATTGTCATAACGAAACATACAACTAAAGGAAATTCTTTTATTTTAAACTTAAAAAGAATCCTTTTGTCAAAAGGTATTAAACTCAAACTTGGAATGAATGTACAGGTGCAAACATTGGTACTTGATATAATCTCAGCTTCTATAACATGATTGGAGAGTGATATAACTTTAAGTCTAGTTTCATTACACAAACCACTTTTTTGATTAATTTTCTTCAGAAGCATGACGGAAACACCAACCTATAATACTAAAGAGTAATTTGGTAATATAGAAACCTTTATTTTGTTTTGAAAATCCGAAGAGCATAAATTCTCATCGAATGTATCATTATAGAATCAGAATTGAGGTATTCTTTGTCATCACCTGAAAAAAACAAAAGTAAACGATTATTGATTTCTTGAGCAACTTTATTTTTTGGAGAAAGAATTGTCATCTCTTAAAAAAATTGGGTTTTAAAATTACTAATGATAGAAGAATACACAAACTCGATTAAATCCTAGATAAGATCGACCAAATTAGTAATAAGAAGATCGTGTGGTATATCTATCGTAGCATCCCCAACATTCGATCTGCCGAGATCACCTTCACCTAATTTTAATAGCCAATTTGCAAAGTTGTTTGTTTCTTTGATATCGCATCAGTCGGCACCAACAGTTAATCTCATATTTTTTTGTGAGAGTATGTACCATGCATTTTTACCAAATATACGAAGAACTTAATTATACGTTTACAATATTTTGTCTATTACCATTCACAATCATCAATGAACTTAATTTTTAAAAGTTTATCACTAAAAAGACTTATCAGAGAAAGAATCACAACTCAAATTTCTAAGAATTTGGTAAAAATACTCAAATTTCTTCTACTTTTCAAGAATCACAAACACCGACTAAAAGCAATAAAATTTACATAAATTAACCAAAATCAAGGCAATTGGGAATAAAAACCTTATACATTGAAGGTCGAAGGGAGATCACAACATATACAGATCATAAAAGTGGTACAAAATTGTTAGAAGATTGAAAACCGATACTTTTGTAAAAGTGATCGAGTATGAGATAATTTTGAACAAGTTATTGACAAGTCAATTCGTGAGCTACATATTGGGTGGTATGAGGATATTAATATAAAGAAATTGATATTTGAATAATATACACCAAAAGTTATATTCAATAATGGGATTAATTTCGAATTGTTTTGAACTTGTATTAAATGTGTATTATTTAATACTAACTTTAGTAAACCTGTGCATTACGTGGGTTGAAAAACTAAAATATTAAATGTAATAAAAATTTATGAAGTATAAAATAATATTATAAAATAAGATATGATTAAAATTACATATGATTAACAACTATAAGTAATAAAATAATGATATCAATTTTAAACTTTTTTTTTCCAAAAAAATTAAATATTTTTTTCAAAACAAACCGTATTAAGAAATGTCAATTTTTAAAAGGTTTTTATTATAACTTCTAATTTTAATTATTTTTAGTTTATAAAAAATTTACTTTTTAAAAACATCAATTTTAAAATATTTCATATTTTAAAAAAGTTTGATGTTTTAAAAAAATCTTATTTTATAAAAGTTTTTTTTTCTAGAAATAACATTAATAAAAAGGAATCTTTATTACTTTATTAAAAAATTATTTTTAAACTAAAAAAGAATCAAAATTATATAATATTTCTTAATTTAGGTAATTATTTAAGATGAGAGAGAGGCGAGAAAATCAAACTTAGGGGGTCTAGAAAAATATACCAAGTGTCCCCCTAAGTTAATCTTTTAGTATTATATATAGATACTAGATTTAGTAAACCCGTGTATTACACGAATTGAATAAATAAAATATTAATATAAAAAAAATTAATATTTATAAAATGATATTCAAAGATATGATATGAAAGAAATTACATATGAAAAATGACTATAAATAATAAAACAGTGATATCAACTTTTTAAAAAAAAAATTAATTTTTTTTTCAAAAAAAAATAAACATTTTGTTTTAAAACAATTGTATAAAAATATCATTTTTAAAATTTTTCTTATTATAACTCCTAAATTTGATTATTTTTGGTTTTTAAAAATTGACTTTTTAAAAATACCAATTTTAAAATATTTCATATTTTTAAAAAAGTTTTATGCTTTAGAAAAAATTATTATTTTATAAAAAAATTATTTATTTTGAAATAACATTAATGAATAGATTTCTTTCTTAATTTATTAAATCTAAAAAAGTATTAAATAATATTATTAATAATTAACGTAATTATTTAATATGAAAGAGAGGCGGAGAAATTTTGATGAGTATGATTGTGGTGCTGCCACGTGTCATATTAAGTTACTCTTATATTAAAGTATAGATATAGATGAAAAACTACAATATCCATGAAGTTTCTCTTAGTGAGAGTGATTTTAAATTTTCAGTTTTTGGGATAAAAGAACATGGTACTTGGAATTTTGTCACCTATTTAAAGTTATTCTAATGCAAATGATGATAAGAAATATTTTAGAACTTTAGCAGAGTATTGAAGGGCCCGTGAGTTTATAACAACGTATATTTGTATTAATAATAAAAAGGGGTACAAAACTAGAGGCATTTATATATTTTTCTTTTTTAAAATCATTAATTACATATTTATTCAAGTCAAAAAATCAATTACATGTTTTCCACTTATAAAACATACATATTACATATTTACCCATTTTATTGAAATTATTTATTGAATGATTATATTACTCGTATTTTCACCAAAGTATTTTTACATATTTCACTTCCTAAGACTATTAGTTACATAGTTGCTCAAGTTCAAGTCTTTTATATAAATGTAAACAACAAAATTTCAACTCGTTTAAAACTTTATTTCAAAGCACAATAACCGATAACCAAAGTTATATCTTCAAATACAAAACATAATTGTCAAAATTTTTAAATAATTATAATAATAAAACATCAATATGTAAAAATCTCTTGGTAAAAACAAGGTAAAATACTTATTTAATAGGTTAAGTTTAATGAAATGGATAAATATATAATATACATGTTTTAGTAAGAGGAAATATGTAATTAAAATTTTAGATTATGAAAATATGTAATTTATGATCTTAAAAATGAAAAATATATAAAAATCCCACAAAACTATATTGGGAGGAAAATTTTTAATGAATGATTTTTTTTACGTCTGATTAACTATTAAGTTTGGAGTTGATTTAGAGATTGATTTTTGTTAAATGATTTTGGGCTTTTAGAATATGGGCCATTGTGCTTGCGAGAGGTTAGGCCATTCTTGGGTCTTGTACATTTTTAGTCCAACTGTTGTTTAAATTTTACAAGTTTAAAATACTTTTACATGCTTACAAATATAACAAAAATAAATAACTATAATATGGTAAAATCATTAAGTCTTACTTAATTTTACAAAGATTAAACATCTATAAAAAAATCTCCCAACAATGAAACAATAAATAAAATTTAAGTAATTTTTATAGTTAAAAAATGTATGAGTATTTTTTTAAACAATATGAAAAATGACTTTTATTTTATAATTTTATTAAAAATGAAAGAAATTAGGGTCGAACTCTTATAATTTTTCTTTCATAAGTTAAATAGTCTCTTTTCATTAGTAACCCATAAGAATTCTAAAAATTAACTATTATGTAAAAAAAAGAATTTTGCAATGCTTTTATCTCTTCTAAAATCAAGCTTTGTGTTTCATACTTTCATATTCACATGTTTATGAGAGAATAAACACGTGAAATACGGTTATCATCTAGAAACAATGGTTATAACTCTCCGACATGTGACTTTGATTTTTCTATCTCTAACTTAATTCAAATTTTGTAACCTTTGACTTTAGATTTTAGGTTTTGGGTCCTACATTCTAACATCAAATTTAAGATAAAAGATTTAACCATAAAAATTAAATTTATTAGGATTAAGAAAATGATCAAATGTCACGTATAGCATATCATTCTTTTTTAGATAACTAAATTTTTTTAATGAAAAAACCAAATCTATACTAATAAATGATTACATGTGATGACACATTTATTAGGATTAAGAAAATGATCAAATGTCACTTATAGCATATCATTCTTTTTTAGATAACTAAATCTTTTTAATGAAAAAACCAAATCTATACTAATAAATGATTACATGTGGTGACACATGTCATCACCAGATTTCATCTCACAAAAACTTTTCCGCCTAAACTTTCTTTAACAAATTTTTCACAAATCATACTATATTTCTTACTTGAAGTTTTTGTTTTATTTTAACTTTTTTGAACGACAAGTGTGAAGTTTTTATTTTTTTTAACTACTTCAATCACCACCAACCATTGTAGAGATTTTAAATCTATAATATCAATCATCTCAAACCTTATTTAATCCTTTAAACCTAATTATCACAAATCCTTATTTTTATATAATCAATTTAAAATAAAAACGATAGAGTTTAAATATTTTTGTTTACATATTTGAATCATACATTTATAACTTTTAACCCGTGTAATACACGGGCTAATAACCTAGTTAACTTATATTTTACTTGAGGCTCGCCCATACGATGCGATAGGAACAGATGTAAATTTTTAAAACTAAAAAATATAAGAATGTGTGTAAAATATAATCAAGATAGTGAAATTTATAATTAAAAAAAAACAACTTTACCCCCTTAGTTTTTTAAAAATTGATGTATTATAATATAGAATAGATTTTTATATTTTGACTTTTAAAATACATTTCTTTTAAAAGAAATTAACCAATATGACCGCATAATTGTTCTAACTCCAACCAACGAAAACTAAAACTCCTCAAAGCCCGTTGTAGTGAGTGCCGACCATCTTCCTTTCACAAGACTAAACAAACAAATCTTTATGACTATTTTTTGCATGGTTTAATTAACACTACATTCTCTATATTGATTTCACTAATAATTAATTAACAATTAAAAAAATAAATTATATATGGGTTTATGAAAACTAATTAGAATCTAGAAAATCAACAAGAATAATTGTTATACAATCAACAATGAAA
This sequence comes from Flaveria sonorensis, assembly GCA_025506505.1. Lineage (NCBI taxonomy): Eukaryota > Viridiplantae > Streptophyta > Magnoliopsida > Asterales > Asteraceae > Flaveria > Flaveria sonorensis. Next base: position 3,796,799 of record CM046438.1, read on the forward strand.
CGTGTTAACATGACAACACAAAATATACGAAAATAATACGATGTGTATTGACTCTTGACTGGTCAAACTATATGGCTGACCCCTACAGCAGGCGGCGGCTCCGTCGCTTACATGTGGATGATTCACGCATGTATCAACCTACAAATGTCTCTAGCCACAAGGAAAAATCTTTACATGTAAAATCTATTTTATGTTTTTTACACTTGCGTATAACATACAAGGTTTGTTACTTCATCTAATACATTATACACGGGTTGAATAATAAAATACTAAATAGTTCGTAACAGTAGTTTATTAATTATAACGATACTTTTAGATAAGATAAGATTGAAATTAAGTATAAGTAAATACTATAAGTAATAAAACAACGGTACCATCTTTTTCTAAGTTTTGTTTTTAAAAACTTGTTTAGATTTTTCCATAAATAAATAAACTAAAAATTTTGTTCCAAAAATAACCATTTTAAAATATTCTATTTTTTAAAAATTTCTTATTATAACTCCAAATTTGAATATTTTGGTTTATAAAATTTTGTTCTTTTTAAAAACATCGAAATATTTCGTGCTTCTTAGAAAGTTTATGTTTTGCAAAAAAAAATTGTAAAAATTGTTTTTTAGAAAGTACATTTATTATTTAAGAAAATATTTTTAATAGGAGGGAGAAGCAAAGAAACTAAAATTAGAAGGTTTAAAATTGAGTATTGGTGGCAACTAACCAACAGTTGCAACTAATGTCGGTAGCAACTAGCTAGGCGATCAATGGTAAGTTCCTACCTTACTAATGTAATTATTAACTACCGGTAGTGATATCCGCTATCAGTTGTACCTTTTCATGAAAAGATACAACATTTAACCTCTTATCATTATGATTATATCCTTATATAAAGGGATTCATTGTATCATTTGGTCTGTTTTATATATGAATTAACAAAAAATCCATTTTTGTGTTTGCAACTCTTTTTGTCTGATAATCTGATTATTGATTTCATATATAGAACTGAAATACTTTCATCTAGGAGTGATATCAAGATCTAGAAAATTGTCCCGGAATAAGAAAATCCGAAAACCTTACATATATACGTACTATATGTGTGTGTATGAGTAAAGTTAAGATTTTCTATCAAGGAAGGCACTCAAGGGGAGAATATTATTGACTAGATCTCAACTATCAACGTCCTATATCTTTCGGTTGATCAATAGAATTTCGTTTGTAATGTGTAACAATTTTTTTATATCTTTCTTTCAAATTATACAATCAACGATATAACTTTTTAGTCGCTAGTAACATATATAATATTTTGCGTATGCATACGTGTTTGTGTCTAGGTTATAATTTATATAAAATCTTGTTTTATTATATTAGGAGAGGTTAGGTGAGATTTGAGGGTTGTGGAAACAAAACAACCTTTCTTATGTCACATTCCTCGTTAGGTGTCAACTTTTGCTACCCAAGAGACTTAATCGATCTTATCTCGTGTAATAAGGTAAAGTTACAAATAAATTATTTGGAAATAATTGTTGCATCCTTTTAGTTTTATAAACATAAGCAAATAAAAAAGTGAAAAATAGCATATATTCATAAAAGATGAGAAGAGGGAACAATAAGTTTTTTAAAATCGAATTCTATTAACTATAAAAATAATCATCAGACCTGCATAGCATAGAATTTAAACTCACAATCATTTGATTGGAGAGTACATCATTTACCACTAAGTTATCGCTTTGGGTACGAGAGGAAACAATCAGATGTTACTATTTATTATTATTATTATTATTTTTTATTACTAGAAATGATGTGCTTATATTTTTTCAATATTATTCAACGATGTTTAAAGAAGAGGGCCTACTGAGATATGTCATCCTTTAAAGATTTCAAGTTGAAAGCTCAATTCAATGAATTTAAGTTGTCATGGTAGTGGATGATAATAAAAGCATCAAATGAATAGGATTTGGAGCTTTGTTAACCATAATCATAAGGGGTAGATTAATAGTGACAGTTGTAACAATCATTTATTCATAATTATCATCCGATTAAAATATATTGATGCCTTGATGGTCGAAAGTTAGGTTCAAGTTCATATGAATCGAAGAATTGTTATTATAGGTTTAAGGTCATCCTTCCCATCCACCAACACATACTCTTGACTCGAGTGTCATGAAATGATAGAAAGTTAATCACACATTTTTTTTAATCATGGAGAGTACGATGACTCGCGTCCATAGAATAAGGACTTGGATGTGTTAGTACCATTGGTTCAAGAGAAGACCCACAACCATCTTGAGCGAGAGCGAAATCCTTGCTACAGACCAACATGTTGACACACCACCAAGATTGGGTAACGTACAACTCTCACTATGAATAGGATCCAAGGATCTTTTTAAACATATAAAAAATAATATCCAAGAATCTTTAACTTGTAAATACAGAGTCAGATAAAAATGTCAAGATAAAAAATATGATGGTATATTATGACAATTAAATATGAACGATAACACAAGCATTTGAACATATTTATTTCAAATCATTAAGTAACATATATTTTACACAATTAAATTACAAAACTTAAATAATTATAAGTTACAAGTTACTTCAATAGTTAACATAACAATTGTAATTAGTTGAAGAAATAATTAGATAAATAGATAAATTTGTAAAAAAACACAAAACTAAACAATAAATAATTCAAAAGAGTATAATCAGTTAGTGAAGTTTTAGATCTTAATGAAAACAAATAAATAAACGAGTCTTCGATATAAAAAAAATCAAAGAACGAACTTACAAGCTAAATTGAAGGAGTGACTTGATGAGTTGTTGAGTAAAGAGTTTTTGTGTTTACAACAAATAGATGGACTACAAGAAATGTGAACAATAGGACAACTTTATTAACTACGACTACCACTGTTATCGGCAATATTATTAGCAGCGATTAAATAATGACGAAAAGGTTTGCTAATGTCTATTAATCCGTCCATACGCACTAGATGCAAATCCGACCGTTGATTAGCGGCTGGATCTAAAGTGAGAGTAGATGGTAACGTCATAACTTATGTTTGTCTGTCAAATTAATTTGTTTTCCTGTTAGAAGTTGTTAGGAAGACATTCTTTGGTAACTTCTATCTACACTTTTGTTCCTTCCATATATCTATATATGGGAGGTAATATTGTATCATGTGTGATGATAATAATGTCCTTTAAAACAACCATTTGAAATTTTATATAAAAACAACTAATTTATATATTCTCTTGTTTATATTTTTATCGTTTCTTTAAAAGGGTTATTAGATTGTAACAATCTCAATTTTCATTTATTGGTCGGGATTAATCTCAATTCAAAAAATGTATATAGACACCTCCAACTTTGAGTTTATTTTCCTCTAACAATCTCTTACTAACTGAGTGTTAACCCCATTAGTTTTTTGATAATGTCGACTGCTTTTGTGGTCAAAACATTAAGCAGAGAGTTGAAATCTACTATCAGACCCGTCAATTTGAAACCTCCGCACCCTAAACCCCGTCAATCTTCACCTCCTGATTTGAACCACTTGGCTCGTTGGAGGGATTTCAGGTGATAATGAAAGCTAGATAACGAAAACAAACCTAATAGAGACTAGGTGGTGCTGAAGTTGAAAAATGACTCAAAATTGATCTCATTTCATCAAAAAAACCTAACGGGGTTTAACTCTCAGTTAGTAAGGGCTCATTCGAGAAAAATGAACTCAAAATTAAAAATAATTGTAAACATTTCTTGACTTAAGATTAATCCTGGTCAACAAATAAAAATTAAGATTATTAAAATCCAACAATTTTTATATAAGTAAAATAACTTATATTACCTGACTTATAATTTCTGAAATTTGGATTGTGTAGCTTAATTTTTCACACCACAACCACCATCTTATAATCGCACCAAACTCATTATTCTTAATTATAATATATTATATACACATGAATGATTGCATAATTAAATTAAATAAATATATACTAGGAGTAATCGTAAACGCGCGTTGCGCGAAAAATCATTCCTTGCTTAATTGAACATTATATGTCTTTCAAAGAGGTGTAATCCTGCAGTATACCAATTGAAGTTGCATCTTCAAAAGTCAACAGGTGATGCCTGTTGTTGAGAGTCTTTTTCTTTTTTTCTATCCGACCTACACAAGTGATTTACAAGGACACCTGTAGTTAACAGTTATCAAAGCAGTCGCTATGAAAAGACAATAATTCTCCTCGTATCTTCCGGTTGTGAAATCATTTGTTCTTGCTTTTCTTGGGCGTTGAGGAATTGCGTGCATTTGGGGTTGACTCATAGGATGAAATGCTACTAAGTGTAATCAATCTTAACACCCCTATCACTAAGTCCAATGAAAAGTTAAAAAAATACATATTCACCTATTCCGAGAACCCAAAAAAGCAAAAAATCAAGAGAAACCAACTTGTTACGTAACATAAAAAATGACCTCACAATTTCAAATACTTGCTCACTTGCAATTTGTGATTAATTTTGAAGCTTCATTACATGTTAGGCCATTATCAGAGTTACAAATAATCACTGATCCCACATGCTTTTGATCCACCGGTTTCTTACATATATTAAAGTGTAACCAGAATATCTAATGAACAGTCAACTTATTTTAATTCACAATACGTAAAATCAAAAGGAGTTAGTAACTACTTCATATCTTTAACAATAACCTCCTATAATGTCTTAACAGCTAGGATTTCTCCTATAACAACTTCGTATCTTTTCACCAATTGAATAGAAAACCGATAATACACAGTGATATAATTATATTGTATCTTTAAGCTCTAAAATGAACCAGTGATGTTAGGCTATCAGTGATACGGAATGTGGCTCATATTAACACTCTTAACTACTATGCCAAGCTAAATAAGAAACTTCACAATTCACGTCATCTCAAAAGTTAGTGAAATTCTAATTTTTTAATTATAGGCAGATTTGCTAACAACTAATTGTTATTACTGCTTGACAATGCATTATTTTCATATATTGTGTCACTTTAGTTACTAACACATATGTCACTTAGATCTAACTAATAGGAAGATGAAGATATTACCACAAAAGTTGCACGGAAACGGGTCCAAGCCAGCAACAATTATAAATGACCAGGTAACTCGGCATCAACTACAGCCTCAACTCCTAAAACAATATTTGGATCACTGCCCCAATGCAGATTTATGTCCATTGTTATTTGTCCTTTTTAAAGGCTCTGAACGAAAATACCTACACAATTTAAGTAATTATATCTAACTTGAAAACTCAAATATGTTAGTCACGTATAATGATTGTTTATTTTTCATCCCTTTTGAAACAATTTAATCTGAAGCATTGACAAATTTATAAACATATGCTAACGACAATAAGATGGTACCTTCAATCTTTGGTGATCTGGTCCCTAGAGATAGTTCATTAAACTTCATTTGTGTGATTTCAGTTGAGTGATAATTTTCCATTGGTGGCTCAACTAAGTAGTTTCGGTGTTCTCAAACACTTCAGATGATTTCACATTAGTAGCCAGTAAGGTTGTATGCGTAAATTGCATGGCAATTAATCATTTGGTGAACTCGCAGTCATGAAATTATCATAGTAGAAAATCTAAAATAAGTACTTGATCCGCTCTAATTCTTCTTAATGCATTCATCAAACACCTAAAAGATACTTTGTGACCAACTATGTCACACCCCAACCTTAACGGCAGAAACGTTGAGATGTGAGGGTTAAGATTGTTCATGCCACACAACTCTACTTCAAAGTGTAAATATGATTAAATATCCATTTCATGCCAAACAATGTCATAACAAAAGTCTCAATTCAAACAAACAAAACATAAGTGAAATTTAGACATCAAGTTTCATGGCATGATCTTTATTTTCTCTAGGTCCAATCCTAAATGTTTTCAAATCTTCAAGAGCAATATTAAGCTTGAGCATTTCCTGAAACATGTTAAAAATACAGTCAACATATAATATTGGTGAGTTCTCATAGCTTGTACATACATAAAAAATATAATCTTTTAAGATGGCCATTCATGTTATAGATTAAAGGATAATGCAAATATAAATGGACAACAAATATAACAATCAAACCTTGACAAACATGGTCACAACGAAATTATATGATTAGCTAAGTGTACTTGGTTCCCATGATGATCAAGAATACGTCACCAGGAGCCGGCAATAACCTCGGCTTTAGCACCAAATAGGCTTGTCAGGCCCATAGATCTATGACGTCGCTAGGCTAACAATAGTTAATGATTGTGTTTACAAGTGTCAATCACATAATATTTAGAAGGTCCCAAATAACCATGACAAAATATAAGATGAATTGCACGTGTGTTACAAGAATACAAACGTCTTTACAAGTGTAATTTTAATACGATTAACATGCTTCACCCCAAAACGTGTGAAAGAAAGTAAAACGGGGTATGGAAAACTCACTTGACATAAGACGTACAAGGAAACTAATAACAATAAGGTAATTCCAATGATGTCTTCAAAATTGACCTAAAATGAGCGTTCCAAGATTTAGAATTTAGCCGGTAACAAAAGGCGATTCGCATAGTCTAGGGTTTCAATTGTAATCGGGATTCTTGATTTAGTAGTTTGATAATATATATTTTTTTATTATTTAACTCTGTTAAATGAAATGAAACGATATGATTTAACTACTAAAAAGTTTTAGAGACTTATTAATAAGATAAACGTTCTTATACAAGAAAACATTTAATTTATTAATAATGATCTATGAAATAATAAGTCCAATAATTAGAACTTACCTATATTTCCATTTGATTCGTAATAATCTTTATATATTTTAAATCTTTGCAAAAATATATTTCGTGATAAATACCAATGAACGGTTAAGTTAGAATTTTTACGAATTTAAAAGAAAGTATTTATATTTGATTCACTAAAATTTTATACAATTGTAAATATATTTTTAAATGATTTTTATAACTTAAGGTCACAGTCTCCTCAACTTTAAGAAATTTCGTCCCGAAATTAAAATAAGAATAGTTAAAACAGATGGGGGTATTTCTTCTTCATGTGATCCTCGCGTTCCCAGGTAAACTCGGCTCCACGTTTATTTTCCCAACGAACTTTGACAATTGGCGTGGTAGTCGTTCTGGTCTTCTTCATTGTTCGATCCATGATCTCGACAGGTTTCTCAACAAAATGCAAGGAATCGTCTATTTGAATATCCTCTAAAGGAATATGCAGACTTTCTTCGGCTAAGCATTTTCTCAAGTTTGAGACATGGAAAACGGGATGATCCCCGCTAAGTTCAGAGGGTAGTTCTAGTTTATTGGCCACTTTTCCGACCCTTTTCAGAATCTTGAAAGGTCCTACAAACCGTGGAGCTAACTTACCTTTCTTCCCAAAGCGAACAACGCCCTTCTATGGTGAGACTTTAAGAAGAACCATATCATCGACTTGAAATTCCAACGGCTTGCGTCTTTTACCCGCGTAACTCTTTTGTCGACTTCTAGCCACCTCAAGGTTATTACGGATTTTAGCAACTTTATCGGTCGTTTCTTGAATGAGTTCAAGGCCGGTAATGAAATTTTCACCGATGTCAGTCCAACAAATCGGGGAACGACATTTACAATCGTATAGAGCTTCAAATGGTGCCATTTTGATACTTGAGTGATAACTATTATTATAGGAAAATTCCGCTAATGGTAAATGTGTATCCTAGTCACCACCAAAGTCAAGAACACAAAGACATAGCAAATCTTCAAGGGTTTGAATGGCTCGCTCGGTTTACCAGTCCGTTTGCGGATGGTAAGCCATGCTTAAATCCAGTTGAGTACCCAAGAGTTCTTGCATAGATGACCAAAAGTGTGAAGTGAAACAGGCATCTTGATCGGATATGATGTGTAAGGGCACACCATGACGACTCACAATCTCATCAATGTAAATACGAGCAATCTTTGAAACTTTGTAAGTGTCTCGTATAGGTATGAAATGCGCTGTTTTGGTCAAACGGTCGACGATCACCCATATACTATCATGACCACGAGGAGTACGAGGTAACTTGGTTATGAAATCCATGGATATATGCTCCTATTTCCACAGAGGGATTTCAGGTTGTTCAAGCAATCCACTAGGTCGTTGGTGCTCCGCCTTGACCCTTGCACACGTAAGGCATTTTGCTACGTATGAAGCAATATCCTTCTTCATTCCTGGCCACCAATATTGTCCACGCAGATCCATATACATCTTATCGGACCCAGGGTGAATAGAATAACGCGTTTGATGAGCTTCGTTCATGATGAAATTACGAAGGTTGTCACGATTCGGAATCCAAAGTCGCTTCAAGAAGTACAACATACCATTCGGTTTTGTTTCAAGCTGTGTCCGAACATTATACACCAATTCTTCATCTTCCTTTCCTTCAGCCAAAGCAACTTGTTGAGCTTCACGGATGCAAAACTCGAGGTCACTATCAATCCTTATATTTTGCAGCATAATAGTAGCCTTATTGACATCCACGTGAATCTCAGTGTCAAATTCTCCCAGCGTGTCAAACCATTGTCGTCGATCTCGAATTTCTTGAAGTGAGACGGTCTTGTTATGGACTTTGCGACTTAGCTCATCGGCTATGACATTCGCCTTTCCAGAATGGTAATGAATGTCACAATCGTAGTCACTAATCAACTAGACCCAACGACGTTGCCTCATATTGAGATCCTTTTGGCTGAAAACATGTTGAAGACTCTTATGATCAGTTTAGACGATGCATTGGGTCCCGTAAAGGTAATGCCTCCAAAATTTTAAGGCAAAACCACGGCACCAAGTTCAAGATCATGGGTTGTGTAGTTCACCTCATGAACCTTCAATCGTCTCGATGCATATGCTATGACCTTTCCTCATTGCATAAGAACACAACCAAGGCCTTGACTAGATGCGTCACAATACACGGTAAAATCGTCATTCCCGTCAGGAAGAGTTAAAATAGGCGCATTACACAACTTGTGTTTTAGAGTCTCAAAAGCCTCCTCTTGATCAGGTCCCCACCCGAAAAGTTTATTCTTTTGGGTTAAGGCCGTAAGCGGTTTCGCAATTATCGAGAAGTTGGCAATAAATCTCCGGTAGTAACCCGCTAATCCAGGAAAGAACGAACTTCGGTTGGAGTTTTGGGAGCACACCAATTTTTCACGGCTTCTATTTTAGCATGAATTCCTTGGCTATTCACCACATGACCTAAAAATTGAACTTCCTCAAGCCAAAATTCACATTTAGAAAACTTTGCATACAGCTGTTCTTTCTTCAAGAGCTCAAGAACTTGTCGCAAGTGCAACTCGTGATCGGTTTTCGTCTTGGAGTAGATTAAAATATCGTCAATGAATACAATTACGAATTTGTCTAGGTACAGTTTACATACCCGACTCATGAGATCCATGAAGACAGTAGGAGCATTAGTCAAACCAAAAGGCATGACCATGAACTCATAATGTCCATATCGAGTACAGAAGGCGGTTTTTAAAATATCATTGTCACGGACTTGTAGTTGGTGATATCCCGAACGTAGATCAATTTTTGAGAATTGAGTGGCTCCTTGGAGTTGATCAAAAAGATCATCAATTCGAGGGAGAGGGTATCGGTTTTTGATGGTGAGTTTATTAAGTTCTCGATAGTCGATGCACATGCGAAATGAACCATCTTTCTTCTTCACAAATAGCACAGGTGCACCCCATGGTGAAGAGCTAGGACGGATGAAGCCCTTATCAGACAGTTCTTGCAGTTGACTGGCTAGTCTTGCATTTTCGATGGTGCAAGACGGTAGGGTGACTTAGCGACAGGGTTTGCGCCAGGGATCAAATCAATCTTAAACTCAACCTCACGAATGGGAGGTAGTCCACTAAGATCCTTGGGAAATACATCTAGAAAGTCCCGTACAACAGGAATATCCTTAAGATCCTTCCCTTTGGCTTTCGTGTTGACTAAATAAGCCAAAAAGGCTATGTAATTCTTACTTAGGCACTTTCGAGCCTTAATACACGACATAAGCTTGAGTCCTTTAGACGATCTCTCCCCAAAAACTTTTAGGGTATCACCCGAAGGTAGAGGAATGCGAATGCACTTCTCGAAGCAGATAATTTCTGCATAGTGTTTGGCTAACCAATCCATGCCAATGATGACGTCAAAACTCCCGAGTTGCATGGGGATAAGGTTAACAGGGAACTCATGCTCGTTAAGACTCAAGGTGCAATCACGAATGATGACGTCAATAATGATAGATTTACCATCAGTGACTTGAACCATAAAGGATTTTTCTAGCTTAGAGCGCGGCTTAGCAAGTATGGGTTCAAATTCTAAGGACACAAAACTCTTATCCTCTCCCGAATCAAACAATACAGAAGCATAGAAATTATTTAGAAGATACATACCTGTTCAGGGATAGGGATATCGTCGGTACATGGAAAGCAGAGTAAAATTTTATTCAATAAGAGTTCGAGTAATGGAAAAGAATAACGTACCGTTCACCACGTCGTTATTTGCTTGCGCTTAGTTTGCGTTAATATTGAAGGCACGTCCTCGAGCTGGTGGAACATTTCCAGCAAGACGGGGGCATTGTGGGCGAAAATGGCCGGTTTTGCCACAAATGTAACAAGCTCGATTGGCGACTATAGCAGCATTGTTGGGTGCACGGTGACATGTAACAACCAAATTCCCATATTTCCCGCAAAGTGAGCAAATACGACATGGGTTGTTTCCCGCATGATGATACTTGCAGATGTTACACATCGGGTGTGACTAGTATAAGCTCTAACAATTGGTGCTTGATTTGCAATAACAGCTTGTTTTTGTGGGGCATTGGGTGCTGTCACATCAAAGTTTCGGGCAGGTGTAAACTTATGCTTCTTTCCCTTAAATGATGATTCAGCCTTTACCTCTTTAGTTGCCTCAGGAGTCACCTTTGCAATTGGTTTTGCACCCTTCACCGTCAAGGTGCCAGCTCTTATGTGATTCTCGGTGAGCTGCTCAGTGATGTTTATTGCTTCTTCCAGGGTCGTGGGCCTACTCCCCACAACAACATCTTGAATTTATGGTGGTATCCCTTTGATAAACTTTTCAATGTTACGGGGCACAGTATCCACCATATGCGGTAAAAGCATACTCAATTCATGATGTCGGGTGGAATATGCCAAGTGGTTGCCACTATCTTGTTTGAGGTTCCAAAACTCTTCCTCCAACTTTTGCAGTTCACTCCTTGGGCAAAAATTTTGGATCATGATGTTCTTGAATTCTTCCCAAGTGAGTGCCAATGCCACTTCCGCACCTCGGTTCCTCTTTTCACTATTCCACCAAGTAAGTGCCCGTTGTTGAAGAACACTCGCAGCATAATGAACCTTGAGTTCTTCAGGACACTCACTATTGATAAAAGTGTTTTCCATACTCTCGAATCACTCGAGAAGTCCAGTGGCTCCCTCCTTTCCACTAAAACTAGTGGGTTTGCAAGAGTTGAAGTGTTTGAAGGTACAGGTTCGGTTATTCCCTCCTTGGTTGTTGTTGTTTTCTCCTTGACCATTGTTATCACCACCACCATTGTTCCCATTGGCATTGTTACTAGTATTGTCCATTAAAGTGCTACTTAGTTCAGCGACCATGGTAGGAAGGACAGTAGCCATTTGCCGGGCGATTATAGTGGCGAGTTTTCGGTCGGAACTACCACGCTTTCCATGATGACGAGACATTATAAAATACAAAAATAGAGGAGATATTAGAGTTTTGAAGATAAATCAGTTCAAATAGACATAAATCTTTAGAATTTACAACGTATACAGGATGGTTCCATTTGGTAAAACACAGCCAATAGGAACATTGACACGTCAAGGTAAATTAATTCTAATTTGTCTTGGGGAATTTATGTATTTTGACCATAATTTATCACTCATCCCAGAAATCCCCAGGTAAGCATAACTAGTCCCGCAATTGATTGGGATTTATGCGAAATGCTTACCTTAGCCCAAGGGCTTTTTGCCAGGAAATCCAGAATACAGGTGTTTATGAGTCACACATTTTCCCTATAGACTAATAGAATTAAAACCTTGATGAGATTTTCAAGATTTAGACATAGTGTCTAAAGGATTTGTCCATTCGATATAATGCGTGTGATTCCACATGTAGTCGAGAATAAGTTTAAGAAAGAGACAAGGGCACGTTGAAACTAGTTTTTGTGAAGAGGGTTAAGAAGTTGGAGATGTACAAGGTTAAAGGTTTCGTCATAGGGTTAACCTCCTATGGCATAATTTCACTAAGTAAAGTCATGTAGCATATAAAGGATTCATCATGTAGCATGTAACATCATGTGGTATGCATATAAGTAAGCTTACAAGATCATAAAGAATTTTCATATAAAGGGTCCCTATATCAACCATAGTCTAGGTTACAATTGCTATAACCTAAATCCCTATAGTTATGGGCTCTGATACCAATCTGTCACACCCCAACCTTAATGGCGAAAACGTTGAGATGTGAGGGTTAAGATTGTTCATGCCACACAACGCTACTTCAAAGTGTAAATATGACTAAATATCCATTTCATGCCAAACAATGTCATAACAAAAGTCTCAATTCAAACAAACAAAACATAAGTGAAATTTAGACATCAAGTTTCATGGCATGGTCTTTATTTCTCTAGGTCCAATCCTAGATGTTTTCAAATCTTCAAGAGCAATATTAAGCTTGAGCATTTCCTGAAACATGTTAAAAATACAGTCAACATATAATGTTGGTGAGTTCTCATAGCTTGTACATACATAAAAAATATAATCTTTTAAGATGGCAATTCATGTCATAGATTAAAGAATAATGCAAATATAAATGGACAACAAATGTAACAATCAAACCTTGACAAATATGGCCACAACGAAATTATACGATTAGCTAAGTGTACTTGGTTCCCATGATGATCAAGAATATGTCACCAGGAGCCGGCAATAACCTCGGCTTTAGCACCAAATAGGCTTGTCAGGCCCATAGATCTATGACGTCGCTAGGCTAACAATAGTTAATGATTGTGTTTACAAGTGTCAATCACATAATATTTAGAAGGTCCCAAATAACCATGACAAAATATAAGATGAATTGCACGTGTGTTACAAGAATACAAACGTTTTACAAGTGTAATTTTAATACGATTAACATGCTTCATCCCAAAACGTGTGAAAGAAAGTAAAACGGGGTATGGAAAACTCACTTGGCATAAGACGTGCAAGGAAACTAATAACAATAAGGTAATTCCAATGATGTCTTCAAAATTGACCTAAAATGAGCGTTCCAAGATTTAAAATTTAGCCAGTAACAAAAGGCGATTCGCAAAGTCTAGGGTTTCAATTGTAATCGGGATTCTTGATTTAGTAGTTTGATAATATATATATATTTTTATTATTTAACTCTGTTAAATGAAACGAAACGATACGATTTAACTACTAAAAAGTTTTAGAGACTTATTAATAAGATAAACGTTGTTATACAAGAAAACGTTTAATTTATTAATAATGATCTATGAAATAATAAGTCCAATAATTAGAACTTACCTATATTTCCATTTGATTCGTAATAATCTTTATATATTTTAAATCTTTGCAAAAATATATTTCGTGATAAATACCAATGAACGGTTAAGTTAGAATTTTTACGAATTTAAAAGAAAGTATTTATATTTGATTCACTAAAATTTTATACAATTGTAAATATATTTTTAAATGATTTTTATAACTTAAAATAAAGAAAATGAATAAAATTTACCAAATTACAATTTCTACATATTTTAGAAATTTCTAAATAATTTCTGATTTAGTATAATATTATAAAAATGATTTTTATATAAATGTGATAACATTTTAGTATTTTATGGAATTAATTGTTTATCAAAAACTGATTTTAAAAAATATTGCAGGGGCTTGGGTTCGAACCCGACCCTCTACCTAACCTTCTTGTGCTTTAACCAGTGGGCCAAAGCCCCGATTCCTGTCACAATCCATAAAACAATAAATAAAAGTTATGCTTGAAAAGAATCCCAATTCCTCAAGAACCCTAGAATCATAACCGAAGCAATTGAGCCTCAATTCGATCATGATACTGAAATTAACCATAGGGCTTTGATTCCCCATGGTTAATCGAGTAGAATCATGTGTTTAATTTACCTGATTAGCTTTGTTTTGAGGATGAACGCCTCTAGAATAGTCGTGATGAGCAGAGGTGATTGAAAAGGTAATTGGTGTATGTTTTTGAGCAATTAGGACTTCAGAGAGTTGGAAAGAACGAGTGTCACCTTTCCCCTCTGTTAAATAGCTTCAATTTGAACCTGATTCGAGTTCAATGAGTTTGATTTACATTCGGGGGCTACGGGTGAGATTTTGATGTGCAACTGCCGTTTCTATTGAAATTAAACATTTTATTGATTTCGAAATGATTAGAGGAACGTTTATGCCCGTTTAACTGAATTGTTATTACGATTTAAGTGTAGAATGAAGCTGAGATTTGATGGAATTCGGTTTCGAGTTTAATGATTAACAAAACCTCATTTAAAATTCAATTAATACGCATTCACAAGTTCGAAACGGTTCTACGATTTGATTGAGACTATTTGGAAGCTTTAAAACGCATTATAGTGGCGGTTTGGTGCTCGCCAGAGTTTGGCCGGAGCTGGCCGGAGGTGGGGACCGGAAAAACGGGGGGGGGGGGGGGGGGGTAAGGGGTTTGGGTTTTGAAATTTACAGATTTGGTCCCTACAGTTTAAATCTAATTATTTCATGCTCAACTATATTTTTAAGTTTTAGAAATTTTGTATTTTTAATAATTAGATATTTTTATTTATTTGTTTATTCACTTATATATATATTCTAAGCGTTTAATATTTTTAACACTTAATTGATTTATTTAATAACAAGTCAGGTTATAATAGTTTTAAATACAATTAGGATCGAGATTATTAAAATTACAAAAGAGCCCTCATATTTGTATTAAATAACATAAACAGCTCATACAAGAGGTAACGGGAGTAACATATAGATAACAAAAGTACGAAAGGTCACAAACTACAGCACAAACGAAGAGAGCAGACAAACCTTAATTCCATTTAAAGTGAGAAGTTTATGATACTGCAGATGGCAGACGGCTCAAAAGAGGTAAAAAGGGTTGCAGACGAACAGTCTCATATGAATATCCAACCTACCTTTCTTTTTTACTTAGATGAATTTTTAAGACTGTTGACGAATGCAAAAGAGGTTGCAAGCCTAATACCCAACCTACATTCCTCAACATCTACCTCGCAAAGATCTACAACAAAAGTTCAAAAATCATTGCTTTTGCGATATTGAAAATTCTAATCAATAACCACGCAACCTAACACATTATGGCAGGAAAAACCTGAAAGCAAGGTTTAGAACCAAATTAAAGCACTATAAAATATGCAACCAACATAGGTTTGTAATCAGCTCAAAAGAACATGGTTCAGCTCGGATCTAGCTATTGGAATGTTATGGCGGCAATACAAGGTGCAAGTGAAAAACATCTCACTCGATGTCCTCGTTTATGCCAGACTAGGCAGCAGCTATATCATGGTCGTCATAGTGAACGAAACAATAACAAAGGGACTCGAATCCCAAGCGACATTAAAAGCAGGTTGTGGTTGTCGGTTCATAACTTATGAACCCGAAACTGAAACCCCAACTACCTAATTCAAACAATCATCTCAGATAACTCAAGTCACTCGAAACCTTACTCAAAAGTTTTAAAATTGCCTTCAGTAACCTCAGTATAATAGTAGTTTAACCCTCTATTCAACCTATAATGCAATTCAACAATTTAATCAAACAAAACCCTAAGATCGAAGACCCCTGTAAACAATCGATCATAAACCACATGCAATTTAACCGGATACAAAACCTCCATGAATTTATAACATAAAATAGAAAATTTTGAGGAAATCTAAATAAAAAAAGAGCAATTAAACAATTGATCATAACCCACATGCAATTCAATGTGCTCATACAAAACCTTCATGAATTCACAGCATAAAATTGAAGGATTTGAGGATACCCATATTAAGATAATTGCAATTAAACAAAATTACATGAAATAAAGGATACTACGTTAAGGTGATGAAGCTTCAAAGATGAAGAAGGATTTAGAAACCCTAATTTCTACCTTTGTTCAAGATCTTCAGAGAGGGTATCAAAGAATCTTTGATGTTTTCCTTAATTGGAATACAAAAACGTGTAAACATTTCAAACATGCAAAAACATTTCAGAGAGAACGGCCACCAACAACATCATAAAAAGACTCTCTCGAAACAATAAGGCCAAAAACCGAAAACCACCACCTAACTGAGAACCAACATAAAGGAGAAACGACATAAACCAAGCCACGGAATTGCAGACAAGCCCGAGCGGCCACCGCCACCGGCTTCTTCACATAGACACTATCTCTCTACAAACAAATAATGAAGTTGGCAGCACACTTAGAAAAACACGCGTATAATACAATTGTACCATGTGCAATTCAAGTTGTGAAACATTGTTCATTGCGTTTCTAAATTAAAATTAATAGATCGGATAATATGATTGTAAATAACTTGGTGTCATCTTGGAAGTTAATTGATTCTGAAAACATGAGTGACAATTGTCTTTTTGCTCATAATAATAATAGTAAGCATTTTCTACTTAACTAGTGCAACCAGTTTCAATAACATAACTTGATAAATTGTATTTAACCATCAATAATAATAAATCTAAAATGCACTTAATAAAATATATTAATATCTTTTAAACCATCCCCAAGAGCATTTTGAGGATAATTGATAAAAGTAAGAATTTGGAATGCAATATAAAACAATGTTTTTTTGTTATATTATCTGATTCCAAAAAAAAATGAATGATTAAGTATCCACGGTAAATGAAACATTAAGTCACCAATGCCAGCCCAACCAACTCAACCGCTATATTGGTTTAATTTTCCAGCAACCGTGGTTAAGAGCTCACATAGTTTTGATCGGGGGAGGGTGGGGGAACCAGGTCCCAGGTTAGAACACCACCCCCTGATCCTAATGTGTTTTCCAAACCCACGAAGTGGTGAATGATTCCTGGGAATCAACGATCTACTTCTCCTCTTGTTTTGTTATTAGAATACCATCCTTATGGCACACTTGGAAAATGTGAGGGATAACGGGGGAAAATGAGACATCACCCTGCAAAATAAATTAAAAAAACAAAATAAAAAACTAGAGAATTGAAAATTTCTTACGTGTCAACACGGGGAAACTAAGGAACCCGGAACGACTCTCTCTCCCCTGATAATTATATTGCATTCTTGGCAAAACAAGAATTGAATCAAACCATAAACATCTCAAATAACTATTGCTTTAATATATAAAAGATACATTAGTACATGAACTTGAGATCTAAGTAATTATACTAGTCCTCATATTGAGCTCGATAAATGAAGTTGAACTCAAATCAAGTTTGCTAGCTGATCTCTCCTATCTTATCAAAACGAGTGATATCTCCCATATATACATATTGTAAATATGCATATAAATTATAGATGTTCATGATCCATTAATTTGATTGTCCATATATGCTTCATGAAATTTCAGCCTCCAATAACCGTCTAACGATTCTCCAATATTTAATAACAAAAATGAATTAAATATGTTAAATATGCTAAAATTGGTCAAAATGAAATGCATGTGAGGGAACTATTGGTCGGTCCCATCCCGCCCGATTGTGCAAAAAACACTTCAAATTCAAGCCAATGCATTTGGCATCAAGTAGATCTCATTCTTGTTTTAAATTATAATTATAACTAGCTTTAATACCCGTATATTATATTGATTGAATAAAAAATATTAAATAAAATGAAAGTTTATTAGTTTTAAAATAATATTTTAAGATAAAATATGATGAACTTTTTATTATAAATAAAATAAAAAATTTGTTTTTAAACAAACGTTTAAAAATGTCATTTTTAAAACGTTCTTGTTATAACTCCCAACTTTAATTATAAAAATTTTACTTTTTAAAAACGCTAACTTTAAATATTTTATATTTTTAAAAAAGTTTGATGCTTTAAAAAAAATTTATTTTATAAAAAATTGTTTTGTTTAGAAATAACATTAATTTATAGATCCCTTTCTTAATTTACTTAAAAAACTATTTTAATCTAAAAAATAAGTAAATAATATTATTAGTAACTAATGCGATTATTTAATAAGAAAGAGAAGCGTAAAAAATTTGATGAGAATAAATATGATGCTGACACGTGTCGCTATTTTAGTTACCATTTAATTAGGGTAGAGAGAAGATGTTAAAATAGCGTTAGTCCTTTAATTAACCTATAGAAACTCATATCGATTGGTCAATTCATCATGTGCGCTTTTTACAATATAATCTTTTTAAAGTTCTGAAGTTTTTTTCTCGTTTAAACGTGCTTATCATTATAAGTTTGATGGGTACAATGTATTTGGAGAAATAGAGAAAGAACACAACAATGTAAAAGAATTATTAAGTATTTATTAAGTATTTGCACATGATATTTTATGTAATAAATGTTGAAATAGCTGATAGGATATGAAAACATGTATAATTCAAGTAATATATTTCGACTCTTTTATTATACAAAACTCGACTAATACAAATGAATACATAACTATATATTTATAGTAAACAAAAACTAATCCTATCTCAATTCAAATTTTATTAAAATTTTCAAATAGATAAACTAATAATTATCTCTTCTAACAAACCAATAACTAGTAATTAATTAAACTAGACTTTTGCTTTCACTCCATCAACATATCATAATCCATCAACAAATGTAAATTAAGATGATATCTGAATTAATATTAACTTGAACTCGTAAATTCTGTAAATATATTCTGAGGAAAATATTTTATTGACAATCAAACCGTAGGGACATAAATTCTTTTTAAAAGATTTACACTTATGCATGCTAGAAAACAAAATGCCTAACGTTTATATATTTATCAACCCACTTGCTTGAATTAGACAAGGGTTCAGCATAAAATGTACTAAATAAAAAACATTGCTACTCTCCCATGGAATCTTTATGGGGCAATGGCTTTTTATTTCTAATCATTGTTTCCTTAATTAATTCAGTTTGTAACAAATCGAATAACTATTATAACAATTTACTTATAAAAAGTTAAAAGAATGAATTAAGTAAAACGCATGGGACTCTTATAACTCCTTCATCCCCAATTCTCAATTTGAAGTCATTAGGCTGAAATAGTAATGCATGTCCTCCTATAGAAATGTTCTGGTTCATCCTTCAAATAGTAGCTCAAAACTTGAATCTTACTAGAACAAAAAACTTCAATTAAGTTTGCATGAAACCAGCTTAATTGCAATTGGCTCGACTTAATTTGCCAACAAGCTAGGTTTTAGCTAGCCTCAGCTCTACTTAGTTCTACTCGTTAGCTTGCTTGTTTGACTATATAACCCGACTAGGTGTAATACTTAATTATTGTATCTTGTGATATAATGCTAACATTTTCCAGATATAGGGTTCGTAAAAATAATTTCAAACCCTAAAGGTTCTAGGTTCAAAACATTACATTTTCATCTATTTTTCTACCCTTGTTTCTGATTTTTAGAAACTGAAAATAAGATTTAACAAAAGAGAAAAACAATAAATAAAGATAAAGAAGCAAAGAATCAACCAAGTTCAATAGTAAAATCTTAAATTTTCTTTTCTCCATGTAAATGTTAGCTTCATCCAAGGGTGGCTCCACGATTATTGCGCCCTAAGCGAATTAGAAAGATTGAACGATTTATAAACCGATTAAAATCGTTTTTCATTTAACATCTATTAAGGAACCTAACATATAAATCAAACTAGTTTGTCTATATATCTTATGAGAATAAATAGCATCTAATACTAAATTATTATTCAAATTCAAATTCAATTTATGTATAAAACTGCTATTAAGATAAAGTGAACAACTTATCTTAATTTCACAACAGATATGTGTGTCTACAATTTTACAATCTAAATCAAAATCCAACAAAATCTTCAACAACTATTTTGTGCAAAGCCAACTTAATATTTTTTTTCCTAAATCAATTTCTAAAACTAAAGCAATTTTCATAGAATAGTTAAATTTCTTTGCTTAAGGTCTTTAACTCTTTATCAAATGGATTATGATGAACCCATGTATTTAAAACCAATTTCTAAAACGCTCATAATCACGCATATGATAATTGGGGTGAATTTTAATAAAAGAGAATACTTTAAAATATAATAATTATTTGCTCTTCTTGTCAAAACTAAAGATTAAACAAAGGCCACAAATTACCTATTAAGATATGATTTGTGAAACGAAAATAAATCATAAAAATAAATGATAAAGCCACATTCAAATATTTGAAAATTTTATTTGCTTATCTCAATACTTTCTCATATATTAATGTTCAATTACCGTTAATACTTAATTCCATCACAATTCACACATATCCATACGGTTTATCATTAAACAAATCTAGAGCGAGAAAGATTCGATGTGAGAGAAACTGATTCGATCCCCCTATTTGTATTTCACCCCCTCCCCCCATATCACCACCACCTTCAATTTCTCCGGTCAAATCACCACCACAAACCACCACCACCACCGCCGGAAAACCACCATGGGCTTCTTAAAAGACGAAAGAACTAACAGAGCTTTAAGAGGCTTCAAAACCATCTTCTTCTTAATCACCATGATCATCTCCTTCCTCTTCTTCTCCGCCCCGATTCTCTTCGCCGTCGCCGACGCCCTACTTCCGGCAGCTCTGTTCTCCGCCTCCCTCTCGCCGCCGTCGCGTTCGCCGGCGATTTCTCTCTTCCAAACCCTAAATTCCCACTTGACCCACTACGATTTTCGCTACTCCCTCATCGATATCCCCATAATTTCCATAATCCGATCGGCGATCATCTTATGTAAGTGGAAATCTCACCAACCCACAAGTTAATTCAACCAAATTTGATGATTTATGTTGTTAATTGAGCTGATTTTGCAGGTGTTTATGGGTTATGCGATGGTCCGGGGTTATCGAGGGGGCCGTATTTGGGGATCACGACGGTTTTTTCGGTGGTTTCGTTGTTGTTTGTGTCGATTAAGGCGTCGTATGTGTTCGGTGGCGGTAGCGGTGGCTTCGCGGCGGCGGAGGTGGCGTTGTTTGTGTGTTCGCTGTCGTTGGCCGTCGGACACGTGGCGGTGGCGTACCGGACTAGTTGCAGAGAACGACGGAAGCTTCTGGTGTACAAAATCGACATTGAAGCTGTAAGTTTACTGCTTTCATCCATTATCAAGATTCATTCTTTGATCTTTCAATTCTTCATAGCTTTGAATAATAAACGATGTTTTAGAATTACCGTATACTGGTTCGATGCCGATACTGTACTAAACCGACACCGACCGAACATTACTGATACCGCTATCGGTACTCGTTTTTTTGGGTACAGTATTGGGTTTATTATACTTTCATATGTTTTCTGGTATTTTTCTCATTACAACAAGACAAGGAATAAAGATTCATACCCATTAAACGATTAAAAAAACCCACTACGAATCCACTTTTGTTTAAGTTTATACCTAAATAGTGACTCGTGCAATGAAAGTTGTACATCAGCATTAGGATCTTGTACGTTATGTATTATGAGTTGTACATAACTGAAATGGGGCCCGTTACGAAAAGACGTGAACGTTTTCTTGTGTTCCCATTTTTTACCATCCCGAGAGGAATATGGGGCGGTTATGTTTAAGATTTCAAGGTTATTGAATACAATATAACTTCTTTTTATTTTTTGGATTGAAATATAATTAATCAAAAGCAGTCAAATTGACTACTTTTTGTACCATAACTTATTAACTTGCCAACTGCAAGAGTGGGAGAATCGTCCAATTTGTAGGGTGATAACTGATTACGACTATTCAAGAAGTTGACTTTACACGCGGTTTGATCTTCTTGTAGTTCAAGAAATATCTACAAGTTGTAAGATTTCTTGCAAAGGGGCTTTAATTTCTTTATCTTTAGCAATATTCCTCTTTTAAAGTTGGGATATTGTACAGATTCTAATGCATGGAGTACAACTTAAGATTCAAACATGCCCTTTAGGTGTAACTTTAGACTCTTTAGTAAGAAGATTTAATCTTTTTGTATATATGCAAAAAGAGTATGCTTTATTTTAACAAGATTATAAAAGATAATCGCATAGTAATAAGTTTGTGTGTTTTTAACCCTTTGAAGGTATTTTTCTAGCGAAAGTTATGTTTTATCTTACCTAATTGGTTAACGAGGTGTTGATGGGGTTTCGGTTTTCTTTATTGTTTAAAGAACTTTACAATTTTGGTCACATTTTCAGGTTTCCACATTCAAGAATGGGTTTCCAAGGTACTCAAAGATTCTTCAAGATGAAAGAGTCAAAGTGAAATTACAAAGGTAGATGTGCAAGCATAACTGCTCCCATATCATCTTCAAATCTTTTCAATGGCCATCCCAGATTCCCATATCTAAGTTTCAGGTAACAGAATCTATACAAAATGTATTTACTTGTACTTTACGACTTTGAGATCTAGATTACATACATCACTTACACTGTAAACGTCCGTTTACAATGTGTCAATAGTATAAACTATCTTATGAGTGATGTATGAATCTAGACCATCACTAACTTATCAAAGCAGGCATGTTGTTTATAGTTTGAATTGCCCTATTTGGTGGCCCATTATGGTTATATATAAATATATATAACAAAAACCATGCCAACACATTTCCCCATAGGCCAGATTGCTTGGTATCTAAAAAAGTATACTTTTTTTCTTCAATCTGTCCTATTATTGAACCAATTCTAGTCATCACCATGTGCTCCACCCCATAACATTTGGCAACTTGCTCATGCCAACATGGGTATCATTACTTTTGTCCAAGATTTCAGTTGGGTTTAGTTTTTTAGGCAATCTAGGATCCTATGTTCTTTATTATTATATATTTTACTTTTATATTCTAATTACATGGTAGGTAAATAAGGATGAACTTGAATGTAATCTTTTTTTGGTAATAATCTTTCTGCAGGTCATCCGAAGGAGAACCGTCACGTGATGGCCAATCATGAAGAGAAACCAACATAGATCAATATAATTATATACACGATTAAGTTTGGGTACATATGTAAACTATGAGTTATATCGTGTTTCTTGTATAGAAGTGGGGGTATAAGTATCGAGTCTGAGATCTATCTTCCACAAAAAATTACATGTACAGATAACTTTCATGTTTACCAGAGAATGAAATGCTTACACGCATGTTTGTTAATCATACGCATTTCTATAATCTTTAAGGGGATAGATATTACTACCGCGACATAGAGAATATAAGCAGTGTAAGTTGAAAAATAAAAAATATTAAAATATATATAATGGTGTAATGTCATATCCTTAATAATGGATTTGCTTTTAGATATTTTCAAAACTTCTCACTCATGTTTAGAATACAAAGTCACGAATATTCAGATAAAATGATAGATGTAGACAAGTGATTGAATAAAAACTGACACCACTACATCAATGTATCAAAAAATCTTTAAAACCAATTATCATTAGTCTAACTGGTTAAAATGAGGTACACATGACACGTAAATATTAGAAGGTTGTGGGTTTAAGTCTCACTTTGAGCAAAATGTTTAGAGTTGAGCTAGAGGGTTTTCTAAACAATGTGTTTTCCTCTTGAAGGGGTTGGAGGTGCGGTCTTGACTGGAAATGGATAGGTAGGTCCGATTAAGATAACGCCTATCATCCAAAGCAGGGTCGCATATTTGTCGTTCAAAAAAATCAAAAAATCTTTAATATATCCCAGGTAGGAACACAAACAGTTTAGAAAGGTTAGCTACGCTCAAATCATCTTAAATCTCATATCATACCACCTCCAAACGAACGTGTGAAAACATGCAAAACAACCTTTTGTAGGCTTTACGGTCGTTTGAGTATAAAAACAAATGTCATTTGCAACTTATGTCAAATCTCATAGCCTACCTTTCATCAAATGACCATTTGAGTTTGAAGATGGTGTATCAAGGTCCGGGTGGTGTAACTATAGTGAGACCCTTCATATATGTGACCAAATACCAATATGAATTTGATACTTACATGTGTGCATGCATATTAGAAGGTTATAATAAAAAATAAAAAATAACATATAGAACAAGTGTCGTATCAAAAAGATACTAAGTTTCTTGGTATAATCCAAAAAGTTTAATATATTACATGCACGTGAGATTAGAAGATTAGCAATATCCTTGTTTAGATTTAAATGAAAACTCATAACATATATAACCATTTTTTCCTCTTTTACCTTACCTCCATATTTAACTTCCTATTTTATACAATCTTACTAGCAACTCAGTTTTAGCCATAAATTTAATCCAATCAAAGGCTGACCTTTAAACATCATAACAGGTCCCTTTATAAACATCATAACAAATCCACTTTCTTATAATACAAACACACCAAGTTGTGTGATAGGAATAATCAACATGTGGATCACTCCCTTTAGCATATGCCAATGAAATCTATAGCTGGATGGATATTCTTAAAAACTAAAACAATATCTTACATCACAAAAGATAAAAGCAACAGCAATACACTTATTATAAAAAAATGATGGTCAACAAAGATGAACCAGATATTTGCATGCAGACATATCTTAATGGATTTCACAAATGGACAACAATCCTATTATGTCAAGATAAAAACTTTATCAAGTGAGGTCTATCTGGAATTCAACAGAGAGTTGTTGTTTAAGGAACATTACAAGACAGTTGGTGGATGATTACATGAGATAATGCTTATCCAGTATGACTATCAGACACACTTATCTAACTACCATAATTAGGTTGAGATAATAAAACAAACAAAACCACATCAGCATTCAAGATTCAAGTGGGTGTGTTTGGAAACCTGATTAGGAACCAGAGTTGCATAACTAACTTATGCCACTTTTTTGGTGAGTTCCCTAATTAGATTATTAGCATAGAACATGTGTGTTGATTATACAAGTACCGGAAGTATTTGTAAGCATGCTTGTATAAATACAAGACGATTAAGTTAAGATTCAAGGTTTGATAGAATAAATGTACATGTTCACTTGCTAATCAGATCTGATGCCACCCATGAATGTTCTTGGATCAGGACAGGTTCCTGAAAACTGCGCTTGAGAAAAGTCAAATCCTGGGTTCTGTGAAGTTGTAGCAGAAAGAAGAAAGTTAGTTCATTGCCTTGATGGTATGCATAAACTATGGTTCAGTCAAGATCCTCATAGTTTATTTAGTCTAGTAGTTGGAGAAAAAACTGAACTAAAAAAAGATAACATGCTGATATATGTTCATTTTCTAATGGGATGCAGATGTTAGCTAACATAGGCTGAGAAGGTTAATATATTGAATGAACTTGAGATGTTTTATCTCCTTAACACAAGAACTATAACAATAATAGCTAAATGTCAATGTTTTACCTCCTCCTGAAACCTTTGAAGCATGAGACGTTTCTGTTCGAGATCAGTAGCATAAGGGTCAAGTTGACCTTGACCTTCTATTGGAGATGACCACGTTTGACCTTTATCCCTTTTATGCAGAGTAATGTGCAATATATCATCCTCTGTCACATACCAAATGTTACAATAATATCGTTTTATAAAGTTTCTTTCAAGGAATCAAAATTTATGGTTTAGTGTATAATGTAAACAATTGTCATTGGGAATTTCAGCAGAAAGAGCAATACAGTTCATGCTTATTGCATAATCTTGCTTCAAAAATATATTTACAGGTCAACATTTTGAAGACATACATTAGTTTGTGTTGCTTCAGCCTTCAGATAAATTTAGAGACTTGAATTCATACAGAAAAGAAAGTTTATTGACTTATTAAGCAAAAAGGGAAAGTAAGGTGGTTTTAATGGTATTCCCCCTATAGAAGAAACAAGAAGTTATAGTTATGGGATAATTTTCAGCTTGACTGCAAACATAGGATCTTGGGTACAATCGCTTGGTCTTTAATTCAAGAGATCATATCTTATACTCCCTGTATTCCAAAGTGGTAACCCCCTTTACCCTAACCGGCAACTAAACTTTACTTTGAAACTGTTATAAATTGTTTGGTTTGCCCGTTCACGTTTTCTTCCTTAACCACATCAACTAGAAACATGCTAAAAACAGCAATTTGATGCATTATGCTGTAAATCTACAACATGCCTACTAGTATGAAACAAAAAAAAACTAGAATGCAGATAAATAACATTCACAAAAAGCAATAGCATTTCCTCTAATAGTCTAATGTAGACAATAAAGCTCAAACCCGGCGCACAAGGCTCTGACATGCGTGTCAGGTCACTTGGGTTTGATACTTTGATGTACGCATCCTTACCCTCAGAGAAGCAACCTTATGCTCTACTGTATAGAGTACTAAACAAAATCTAAAACGGCTTACCTATAGTCCAGAATGAAGAATCTGTCTTTACAGGTGAAGACAAATCATGCTGCAAAATCCACATAAAATTAGCAACCAATAAGCAATATAATCCATCAAAATATCATTCACACATACTTATACAAGAATCGCTAAATCAAAACAGTCAGGTTACAGACATTCATATACGGAGGATTGCCTTTGATTCCAACTTCAACATGTTTAGACTGAATCTTGCAGTAAAAAAGCTTGGTAGGAACCCCTTTAGGCAAATTGATGTACATATTCACCTCATCTAAGGTTTGATCCCATTCAAACACCTTCTGACCTAAAACACAACAACCCATTTCACCAAATCAACCGTAATCAATGTCATATCACATATGTCATGTGCAATGAAACCCTAGCAAATAGCACCAATTGCCGATGAATCGATCGAATACAAAAGGTTGAAATTATAGATATAAGGATAGAAAGTGACGTACTTCCGTGAAAGAAGCTGTGGCGCTTTTCAGGTGCGAGTTTCTCCGCCATCTGCCGGTGGTTCTGCCGTTGATTTCTACGGTTTCCGGTGATCTTTTTCGTGACGAAATATTTTGGGGGTTTCTGGAGACGTCTTGATGCGTACTCTTTACCTTGTTAGTTTGGGTACAGAATTTCTAACTTGATTTATGATTTGGTTGTCCAAAACTTGAAGGAACAGATGTATTTGTGATTTTAAAGTTACGGGTCAAAATGATAAGAAACAATCTCCTATATGAAACGTAAAAGTTTGATTATATACTTCATGTATCACGAAGCGATGTGATTCTTTCTAGACCTAACATAAATCGGAAGTTAAGTTAAGCATCAGATACGTCATTGTTTTGATCAGTTCTTTATATGTTATTTTAAACTGAATTCGTAAGATATTATTTACCACGTTGAATTCAATAGTTCAAACTATAATGAATTTACTTGTAATAGTTTAAATCCCTAATAATTTTCACTTAAGGTTAATTTTGTTTACATGGTTATTACAATTGTAAACCTGATTTCACTTATAATAATGATTGTGAGGGAAATATGAAAATGTATTTTTTTTCTACCGAAATCAAATGTACACATATTTAACATGAGAAAAAAGTTAAATGTAACATTAGATAAACAATCTGCAAGTTTTATTATAGATTAGATAAATCATATTATAATTATCACATCTAATTTTACAAGTGTCTTTATCGACAATATTCACAAAATGTAAATGGTCTATAAAATTGCTAACCAGAAAATGTAAACTTGGATATCTTATTTTGATTTTACCATTTCGGTTTATGATAAAAACAATATAAAACAACTGTGATTTTCTTTAGTTTACACTTGGGATCGCCTTTAAAACAGCATACTAAATAGTCATAAAACTACTTAGAGTGAATTACACGGATCGTCCCTAAAGTTTGTTCAAATTTTACTTGGGATTGAATAATTACAGGTTTATTCCTAAGCTTTTGAAAAATGTAACACGTTTCGTCCATGGGTCAACGGTCGTTAGTTTTTGACGTTAAAATTCAAAAAATGACAATTTTACCCCTTCCCGCCACCACAACCCACCTTGTAGTTTTCTGCGAACCTGCAACAACACTACCTTGCAAAACCAAAATACCCCACCTTCACATTACCAAAATACCCCAACACATTACCAAAAAGTGAGAAAACGTAAAGGTGGTGGTGGTGTGGTAAAGCAATGGTAGAGATAGGTGTGTGGTGTGGTGGTGGATATGGGGTTGTGTGGTGGTGAGGACGATGAGGGGTGGTGGATTGGATGTGAAGATGGGCATGTGGTGGTAATAGCGAGGAGTGGTGGTGGATTGGTGGTGTTGGTGGTGGAGATGGGGGTGTGAGGTGCTAATGTGTGGTGGTGGTGATGCAGATGAGGGTGGTGGTGGATTAGTGGTGGTTGTGTGGTGGTTTAAAAAGAAAATAATGAAGAAGAAAAAAGAGGCGGAGGAAGAGGGTAAAATGGTCAATTTACACTTATTTAACGTCAAAAAACTTATGACCATTTGGCCCAAGGACGAAACGTGTTACATTTTTCCAAACCTTACGACTAAACTTGTAATTTTTCAATCCCAGGGACAGAAGGTGAAATTTGAGCAAATCTCAAGAACGATCCGTGTAATTTACTCAACTACTTATTATTTTATATTTAACTATTGATTAGAGTTAAGTTTGGTTTTACTCACTGAGGTTTGATAAAAATAACAATTTTTATTTAAAAAATTATAAACATCAATTTACATTCAAAAGTTACATAATATGTTTCAATTTCAGTTCAAAAGTTTCATTAGCTGTTACAACTTTAATCCAAAATAATAAAGCTTCTGAACTGAAATTGAAACAACTTATACAACTTTTGAAGGTAAATTGATATTTTTAATATTTTAGGGAAAAATAATTACTTTTGTCAAACTTTATGAAGAAAAATTAAAATTAGCTTGATTAATTATTTTAATCTTTTACTTGTGTAGTTGTGTCTGTGTATATATCTCTTTTTTCTTTTAGTTTTATATCCATTTATAAAAATCACCACAATAAACCAATACTAAAACAAATACTAAAACTTGAGTGATTTTAAAATTAGAGTAGTATTATACTAAAAATAATGTTTAATCTAAAAAGCCTAAGAAGGATTGTGAGCTTGACACGTGTCATTCTATCGTTTTAAAAAGAATGACATTTTGGTTATTGTGTCAAATGAGTCTGCTCATTGTGTCTTATATGTTCATTGTGTCAAATATCAGCTCATTGTGATATGTATTTTACATCATTTGTTATGTGTATAAATCATTGTGTTTTAAGTTTTAGATCATTTTATGTTATTTTTGTCATTGTTTTTATAGATTATAAATTTGTTATCTATTATTGTGTTTTACAATTAGAAGACACAATAATATACTTTTAACAATCTAGTTTTCGAAACTCATAGTGTTGAAGAAAACATAATGTGTTATTTTTGCTATTGTTTTTAATAGATTATATAAACTTGTTATTATTCATTGTGTTTTACCATTAGAAATACACAATGATGTTATTTCAACAATGTATTTTTCAAAACTCATATTATTCAAGATAACACAATAACGATCAAAAGACACAATGTTTTATTGTGCTATTTTGTCATTGTTTGTAATGTATTAGATTAATTAGTTGTTAATTTATTATTTTATTTTACATATTCGAGAATACACAACAATGTTATTCCATCATTATATTTTTTAAAATTCATCATTTTAGAAAAAACACAATAGTATTCAAAATTAAGACAATAACCAACAAAAAGACACAATGAAACTAAAAACACAATAATGAGATATGAGTTTAAAAACGTCAATTTTTTATCCTTTTATATAACAATACTGTACTTGTTTTATATATAATAAACGCTCGTTTATATGGTGTAATTTTTATAAAAAATAATTTCATATATAAAAGTTATGAACGTTTAAAAAAATGGGAGAACTTGCAAAAAATCAACAAAAATGGCTATTAATAAAATACACTTCTAACAAATTTTTTCTTACAATTTGATCTTAACCAATTAAAAAGATGAATGGTTGAGATTATTTTTTAGATTTTTTAGTTTTAGAATACTTTTTATTTGAATATTATCATATAGTTTAAAAACCAAAGGAAATAAATAGGGTAGTTGTGAGGTTTTTATGTTTGGCCACCTTATTTCTATGATTTGAAATCTACCCCCATCCTGAAGCCGTCTTTATAGACAGACAATTGTGGCTCTCCTGATTTGTGGTTTTGGGGTGCGGTGGTGCTACCGCCTCTCACCGTCGTCGTCATTGCATGGAGGTGGGTGAGGCACCCGCTGTTGCTTGTCCGGAAAGGTTATGGGTTAGAGGAGGATGGTCGGTGGAACCGGTCATTCACGATTTCGACTAGGGCTACAATCCTGGACGCCGGCATCGACTTCTGTTGCATCCTGTGGTGGCGTCGAGTCGTTTGTTCCTGTTGTTTGAGTTGCCGGAATTTCTCCGCTCTTTCTATCGTGTTGTGTCTTCTCTGGTACGATTTTCGGGTTTTGGTTTTTCCTTTATACCGAGTCCAAGTGCTGTCCTATTTTCCAGAGTTGATTAAGTGCTAATTTTGATGGTAATCTGCTCTTGATTCTTCCTTTCTAAGTGTCTTTGTGTCTGATTGTTGCTGCATGTTAGTGTATTTTGGCATTGCATTGCTCGGTTAGAATTCTGAGAGGCGCAATTTTTATCCCACAGGAGCAAATTATGGGGAATGGAGGTAGTTGATGATATTTTCAGTGGTATTCAATGTAGCTTTAAGGAACACGAATTGAAATCGTTCTCTTTGATTTGCTAGAAATTATGGCTTTATGTCTGTTGTATGAGGTTCATCTCTGAACTACATGAGAAATTGCTACTACTTATTTAGGTACTAATTTGACTGTTTTGGAGTCGTGGATTGTTATTGTAGTAGCAATTATGTTTGTTTTATTCGTAATTATGTATTGTCTATTATGCTTTTCTATAATTTATAACCTATGAAATCTCAAACAATGCTATGACATTCAGGTAAGAGTGATCAGATTGAAACGTTATCAGGTTTATATATTAATATATTATCCAACAGAAGTAGAGAAGGGGTGTACTAAACTCTTCCATGTTTTACGAGGTTGATATGTATTGTTGTTTGATTTTTCTCATCAAGTGTTTCATTCCGTATGTTGCTCTTCATCTTTCAGGTGTGGTTTGGCTGAATGTTCTATTAGTACCGTTTGTTATGTTTAAAACCTGCACCCATCGCTTTCCTTAGCTTACCTTACACGAGTAAGATGAAGATTTGATAAATTTAAAACCTTGTTCAAATTTTACTGCCTTTCTATGAGATGAGTTAATAAGGTTTTGATAACGTGAATTAACAATGTGAATTAACGCTTGATATATTATACTGTTTGATGGGTATATGTTATAGTTGTGTTTATAAAAGTTTATAGACCAAATATATTGTTTAACGGGTTTATATGGTTAACAGTTTTAACAACCATTTTGAGACAGAAACTTTCTTCTAAATATTGATTATTGTTTTTTTTTGGGTTAGTTTGCAGTTTGAGGCTGTGGTTACTTGAGGGTCGTGTTGCAGACAAGTCGGAGGCTAAGGTAAACTTTTCCATCATAGTATGCCGTACAGGTTTATGCCATGTTTCAAAATAGTGTTTGTTATTGTAAGAATATGTTACAGTTCTAAAAACAGAGAAGCAAAATGATCTAACTATTCAATCAGTCTACATGCTATACTTATGTTTAAAAAACTTTATAAGCCTAATATATTGTTCAATGAGTTTATATGGTTAGCCTTTTTTAAAGCCACATCCTTTTATTGTATGTTATGGTTTATATAAAAGGAAGGTTTATGATGTCAAAGTACATACACCGATACGCATTCGAGACAGAATTTAAAAAAAAACACTTAATGACTTTTTAGGTTAATCTGTAGTTTGAGGTTGTTGTCGTTACTTGAAGGTCGTGTTGTAGGCAAGTAGAAAACCAAGGTAACCTTTTTCGTCATGATTTACCATACCAGTTTATATCATGTTTTTGCTATGTTCGATTAACGTTTATTAAAAGTGGGCAGTGGGCGGCGTTGAGTTGGTATTACATTTCTCCTCTTTGGCCGGACAACCGTTTTCTGTACAAAGAACTTTTCAACTTGAACAACATATTATGCTTATGCATTTTGTATTCTTTTGACTTGATGTAGTTTTAATTTCATAAACTAATAGAATGCTTTTGATATGTGTATCTTCACCAGGTTAGACTTGAGGTGATATCATAGTACAAGCCGTTCTATTTCTGCTAAAGATTTGCATATTTTCGTTTTGCCGATTATAGATTGGTATAGGTAATACATGTATTATTTTTTGGTTTCTTTTCTTTCTTTCCTAAAATCGTTTATTTTTTAGATTAACTTTTGTTTTCCAAAACAGATGGTTTCTTTTGAGACATTTTTTGCAGGTCATTTGACCTTCAATAATTCGGGTAGTAATCAAATATGTAGTGAAATCACCTACCTTTTGTTTCGCTTTTGTTTTTGTGAATTCACGTTGTTGCGAATGTTTGTTATGTGTGCATTAATTGTTGTCTTATTATCATGTGTGTTGGCAACTTGGCATGTATGTGGTATATGAATTTATACTTTTTTTTTTTTTTTGAACGGATGAATTTATATTGTTGCGAAGATTGGTTTTGTGTGCATTGTTGCGTGCTTGCCGGGTGTGTTGCGGTACGTGTCATTTGCATCAACAATATATGTGCAGGTTGGACAACAAAAAACCTTTTCCGTCAACATTTCGCGCAACGCGCTATAAGGAATTCAACTAGTTTCTATTAAAATTAAAAAGTTTAAGCAATCTTAATACGCGTATGTTAATAATAAATTATAATTAAATTATATAATTTCTAATCAACGGTGAGAAACTGAGAATATACCCGACGGAAAGGAGCCCGTCGCTATCATAATTCCAAAACTGTACCATACGCCTCAGAAGTTGTACATTAGAAAATATTAATCTACCAACTCGGGTCCACTAACGAGTTTGAACAAGAAAAAGCGTATAATAACCCCGGTGTCGACATTTTTGAAAGATTTTCAAACATCAAATCGTTTGATTTTCACTTCGTTCTTCCGTCAATCGATGGGGCGAGTGTTTCAAGTAACGTTAGAGGGAGAAATCTACAGTTGTAGGCACTGCAATACCCATCTGGCTTTAGGCGATGATATCGTTTCAAAGGTCGTAACTTGATGTTCTCTGATCTTTTTCATTCTGATCGGTTGTTTTAGGGTTGATTTTGTTATTGATTTTCTGATTTAATTTGTGGGATTTTGAGATGATCGTGTGATATTGTGTGTTGGAGGTTTGATTTTGGTTTTGAATTTGTTTGTTACATTCGGAATCTTGATTGATGATGAACCGATTGATGAAAGTTTATGTTGTTATGTAGATTGAAGTTCTTGTGTTTGAATTCGGATCTCAATCGAATAGATGTTACAGAAATGAAAGTTGGTGTTATTTGACCTAATTTCTTCAGTGACCCTTTTGTAGATTGGGAGTTAGTTTACTTGATTTATTTGCCTGTGTTTCTGTTCAAAGAATCATAAAACCGTTAGCTTGATTTTCATTGAAAGCTGTTGATTACATATCGAGTTAAAGAAGCAATCAGATCGTTGGGCGTCTTTGAACTGATGTGAAATGTAATAATAATCATCATCAAGTGGAAAATTTCATGACTTTTGGAGTTCAGGGGATGTTTGGCTTTATTAAAGTGGTTTGACTCAGAATAACATAACCAGTTGATTTAGATACTAATTACGTGTGTGGAGCGTGCTAAGTTTGAGTCGAGTTTTCTTTCATGGTGTTCTTTTGGGGATGAAGCCTATGGAGAGTATATCTAAGTGGTCAGGATCTTTATTACTTAAAAGGCTGTTAATGGGGAGTAGTTCTGAGACTATCACTTATCAGCGCAGGCCATGTTATGGTTGTTAAAGATGGAATGCATATGAATATGTTGGGATCTTACTGTGACAAATTGACATTGGTTTGCTTAAGACATAATCTTGATTCAGAAGGTAAATTGGGATAAATTGTAGTTGCTGTTAAGTGAGATTATGATAGAATCTTGTACCTGTGGAGATCTGGGTAGTGTAGGTTTATGACTGTAGTGACACTAACTTAAGAATTCTTGATGATTATGAAATTGTTAAATTTTTTCTTCCACAAACCGTTTCTAGTGTCTGCTTGCTTGGTTTTGGAGAAGTTTGTTGATGGGTTTTTTTTGTGTCTATACGTTCAGGCTTTCCAGTGCAAGCATGGAAAGGCTTATCTCTTCAGTAAGGTGTAAGTTTTCCTTGCTCCTATGTGCTGATGTGGCTTTATCTCTATTAATCCACAATACTTTCTGCTGATGTTGCAAAAAGTTGCATACTTTAGGTGTGTTTGGAGGTCTATTTAAACTGATAATGATTCTGAGTTTGTGATTCTTGAGGGGTAGTCATTAAAGGATAGCCATAAGAAAACCAATCATTTAGATGAATGTAAAAGTACCCAACTTTAAGCCACGATTATACGATTCTGCTTTCAATCTTCAAGTTTTGAAAATCATCCAAGAGTACAATTATCAGGGATTATGTGTTAATCGCATATTTGCAGAGTAAATGTGACTGTTGGGGTAAAGGAAGATAGAGTGATGATAACTGGGCTGCACACAGTTGCTGATATTTTCTGTTGCAAATGTGGATCAATCGTCGGATGGACATATGTAAGACAAGAAACCTTAAATTTGAAATTAGGGTGCTTTATGTTACAATATGCATTCATAATTGATCTATGGATTTCAGGAAACTGCACATGATAAGAACCAAAAGTACAAGGAGGGGAAATCAGTCCTCGAGCGGTTAGTTTACCTGTTTATTTTACTAGACTTTGGTAAAGATGTTAAAGAATCTTGATGTTTGTACTTTGTAACTTTGTATGCAGGTACAAGCTTGATGGTCCTGATGGAAACAATTATTGGGTTAGTCATGAGGCGCATATCGGTGGAAGTGATCAGGATGATGTTTAATAAGTTAATGATGATTAAAATACATGTACATTCTGCAACCCTTTTCTCTACATGTCATTAATACTTCAAACTACAATTTAGTATCTCATAAAACCGCAATGGAGGAACAATATCATCTCCATTTGAAGGAACAAAGATTAAAGAATGTCTCTTGTTACAAGTTTCAGTCACATGATCTGGTGTATCATTATGCACTTTAATCTGGTATTTTATATGTGATTCATACTCTTCTGGTTTACAAGTTGACCTTTTGAAATGAATATCACATCTTACCTGTTGGGGAAACTTTCTTAAAACTGTTGCACTAGTGAGTCTACTCAATTTGTAACTCACTTGAACCGTCACCGCCTCCCTTAAAACTGCATTAAATCAGCGTTCCAGAACATATGCACTTTCTCTCCCTTTTAGCGTTCCAAAACATATGCACTTTTTCTCCTTTTTATCCTTCTTATGGCTAAAAGATACCACATACAATTATATTACAAGCAATTTCTT
The DNA here is from genome assembly GCA_025506505.1 of Flaveria sonorensis. Lineage (NCBI taxonomy): Eukaryota > Viridiplantae > Streptophyta > Magnoliopsida > Asterales > Asteraceae > Flaveria > Flaveria sonorensis. Next base: position 3,832,399 of record CM046438.1, read on the forward strand.
ATGGATTCGCAAATAAAAAATGTGTATCAATCACCCAATAATCACACCTTCTTCTTATGTATCCTCTATGTCGGCTTCCATTGTTTTTTAGTTAGTTTTTTATGCTCTGATAAAAGGTTTTGTAGGCTACCGGGTATCATAGTGAGTTGTTAAGGTATTTCTAACCAAGTGGTTACGTGTTAATACTTGGTGTAAATTATATTAAGTTTAAATGGCGTGTGAGTTTACCGTTCTAAAGAAACCAAGATCACCTCTAAAGAAACCAATCGTTTTATTCTAATAAAACTAAGATAAATCCAATGTCGAAAGAGGTGGTAAACTTCTTTAGAGGAAAATTAATGTTAAATATTTAGTTAAAAATTTTAAAACTAAATTTAAAAGAATACTTTTGTGATCCTCAAATGTCACAAAAACTGAAAAGGAATACTTTTCGGTGTCATAACGTAGCTTCATGTGAGAGGAAATCCACTATAGGCCCTATACATTACCAATGTGCGCCATTGGACCCCTCATACTTTGGTCAATCGCATATTCACCTCTTAAGTATCACTAACCATCGGGAATAGTTTAAATGATAACCAAGAGAAATTAAAAAAACTTTTAAAATTAAATCTAAGCCTTTGAATTGCCTAAAATCGATGATTCTAGTTTTTTTAAATAAAAAAATATAAATTTGTATTTATGTAAGACACTTTTCAACATCATCTAGAATCATAGATATTTGGATCTTAATCAAATAAATGGTTTATTAGTTATTTGTTAAAGAGTTTCTTAATTTGTTTTGGTTTTGAAATGAATTCTACTCCACTAACCATCAATCTCCACTTTAATATTTATCATACCGTCATTTTTCAATCAATTTCAAAACCACTAATTCTAATCTAAACATCACTAAAATATAAAATATTACATGGTACACAAATTAAAAGGTATACATTTCTTACTAATAGTGTACAAATCATATTTTTATTTTAAAACTTAGATATATCAAAATTTTCATGTAAAAGAGAATATCTCTATGAAGTTGAGATCACTGTGGCCTAACGTCCTAACAGTTAGATAAAGAAAATATTTGTCACTTTTATAAACCTCATGGGCTTTTCTTGTAACAGATATAAACTTGAGGGACCAAAAAGAGCCCAAACATTTATCATATTCTCATTATGAAAATCGAAAAGTTTAAACTAAATTAAAACGGCTTCATCAATTAACACTCTTTCACTAATGGTGATTTAATTTTCCAGATTCCAAAACGTACAATTTAAATTAAGTTACAACCTTTAATGTAATGAGTACAAGTCTTTGTTGCATACTGCTCCTGTCACGATTCATACTTGCTCTGCAAGGCACTCTCCCTCCACCATTACTGTCACCTACAATCGACTGAAAATTGACTACACATGCCTCCATTGTTACCTAATTTCAAGCTTCAAAGCTCCTATTAAACCAAATGCTTCACAGATTCCTTCATTGTCTGTTGTATTCACTAGAAAATTAGAAGCATTGTAGTTCGATTGTTAGATCTGAGGCTGTAAATCTATGACTACTTGTTTGTGATGGTGCACACAGTGACTCAAATGTCTCGAGACTACAAAATTTCTGAATTGTATTGATTGTGGCGATGAATCGGAGTTTCCGGCCGCCGGAGAAAGAAATTCCGGTGCCGGTGACGGTGAAGCAACGGCAACGGCAACGGCAGCAGCAATTGATTGGTGGTTGTCGAAATTCGGTGTTAAGAGATAACGATGAGGAGCTAGGTTATTTCTGTAGATGTATAAACGAGAAACAGAACGTCATGATCTTCTTCTTCATATCACAGAAGCAGAATTCGATTCATCTGATGGTATGTTTTGCTAATTTGATCAATTACGCCATTAATAATTGTGGCATTTTATCTCTATCAAGTAACAGATTTGAATCTAATGGATTACATGATATTGAGTGAAATTTGACATTTAGTTAGAATTTGATACTGATTTGTTGTTTTGTAATGTTATAACTGTATTTGGACATTATATTCTGATGTTGCAGGATCTAGAACAGGAAGTTTTGGTATGTTCTGCGTACCTTCTGCAACTACTGTTAGAAAAACTGGTGCTGATGAGTTTCTTAACTCTGAAAATGATAAGAATGATTATGAATGGTAAATTCTTTTCTATCTTTTTTAGTTTTCTTCTCGTCAACCTTTTCGAGTTGTTCGGTATTACGTGCGCTCAATACAGAATCAATTTTAAGCAGAGAAGCATGTAAACACCTATTGAAGAAAATTGTAGTGGTATTGAGTGGCATATTGTTGTGTTTATGATGTAAAGATTATATTTTTGCAGGCTTTTGACGGCACCTGGAACTCCTCTTTTTCCTTCACTGGAAATGGAGTCTAAGAAACCGGTCGTGAACCAGAATGGAATTCATAAAGTTCATCCTACTGCATTGAAATCTATAGTAATAACTATAACTGTGGTTCCATACTGGTTGGTTTATGGTTGATGTCATATTTTTGTATGTTTCATTGTTGTTTATATGGTTACTTATGGTATAGTTTTCAAGTACCCAACCAGAGGTTAGTGGTCGAAATGGTTTGGCATCAAGAGCACGAGCTGAATCTCGTGAGCCAAGTATAGGACCGCATGGACCATCTTCCTCAGGGCGTAAAAGTTCAGGTCTAGGTTAAGGTTCAAGACCTTCTACTCCAGCTGGTACACAAGCTAGAGCCAAATCAAACCAGGGTTCCAAGAACAAACCCATCTCAACTACAACCGTTAGACCAAAATCTTCAACGCCCACTTCACGCCTCATCGTGTCTTCATCTAAACCAACTCCTACGGCTTGGCCTACTGCAAGATCATCAGCACCAACAAGCAGACCATCTTTATCTTTCACCAAACCCACACCACGCGGACCAACAGCGCCACAAAGGCCAGCTGCATTGTCTAATGCAACAAAAACATCTGCCCCTTTAGTTAAACCCTTTACTGTCACAAACTCAGTTAGTTCCCCCAATGCAAGTCCAAGACCTTGGAAACCACAAGAAATGCCTGGTTATACCCTTGATGCACCACCTAATTTAAGGACCTCACTTACTGATAGACCGATAATCTCCATGAGGGGTCGGGCTGGTGCACCCAGTAGTCGGTCTTCATCTATTGAACCCATGCCCAATGGAAAGGTAAGAAGGCAATCATGTTCACCATCAAGGGGCGGGATTCCTAATGGTGTGAACCGCAAGAGTGGAAGCTCTGTACCTATTCCTGCATTGAACCGTGCATATGCAAAGGCACATGACAACGTGAGCCCAGGGTTGTACGGGACCAAAATGGTTGAACGCGTCATAAACATGCGCAAATTGGTCCCACCAAAGCAAGATGATAAACACTCACCACATAGTAACTCATCTAGAAAACAATCATCACCTGATATCTCTGGTTTTGGAAGATTACTCTCAAAGAAGTCATTAGATATGGCTATGAGGCATGTGGTATGTTTCATTTTAGCTCATTTTAATCCAAGTTTCACATGTGAAACTGATCAAATTTTGTTTCTGCAGGATATAAGGCGGACACTACCGGGTAATTCAAAACCATTAGTGACAAAAATAGTGCCTACACGAGGTCCAACGATTAGTGCTTCTCTCTCCACTGTTGCAACAAGCAGCAGTTCAAGCTCTGAAATGAGTGTCAATAACCGTTTGATCGATGAAGATGTAGATGATGAGACAAACAATGTAAAGGGTGTTTATTCCCCATCTAGCATTAGAGGCAGGTGACCATTCTTATGTGCATAATTTCCTGTCTTTATTCGTGAATCATTGTAATTGAATCATGTTCCTCTGTTTTGATCCAAGTTAATTGAATCATAAGTATACTAAAATCATGAATTATTGAAGAGAAAAGATTAATTAAATCATAAGTATAATATAAAATTAATTTAAATAGCTTACGAAAAAAAATTTGGGGTGAGAGAGGCTCGAACTCTCGACCTCAGGATAACTCTTAGCTATGAGACCTACGCGCTAGCCAACTGCGCCACCACCCCATGGTGTTAGCTTAACCTGAATTATTTCTTAAATATTTATTGCATGCAATCAGCGTTCACCGGTTTCAGATTTGAATTTAAAAAAAAAGAGACTTGTATTGTTGAAATTTTCATACGTTTTTGGATTCATTTCAGTTTAGTTGGTATGTGGTAATTTCACAAATATTAAGCACGCGTGATGCGGTGTGTTTGCGAACTTCATTACGCGTGTTGTGACAGTAACATTAACGTTGTAAGTACGTAAAATAAACTTTTGAAAGCATGTTATCGTAAGTTGATATCATGTATGATACCAAAAAGTATGTTGTATTTTGAATACAATTTTGTTTTAAACAAAATTTTATACTTGGACAAAATAACAAAAACAAAGTAGTTTTTTTTTTTTAAAAAAAGGTTAACAAACAAAAGTTATTGCATAAAAATCAAATTAGTATAAAGCTAATGAGTTAGAGAATATATATACACATTAGAAGGCGTAAACTTGAAAGTTTAAAAAATTAGGAATTAAAGTTGAAACTTATGTTGAAGTTTGAGGGTTAAATTTGAGCTTACTGCCAACATTACATTTTAACATATAGTAATTGTAACTTAAAATACCAAAAAGATTTCCTAAGGAGCGCACATTCAATATATGTAATATGAAAAAGAAAAAAAATCGGAATTATCTTAAGTTACATTTCTTGATGATTTTTTCAAATACAAATACTTCCTTTACAGACTTATAGAATACAAGCAAGGCCATATTGTACAGTTGGTGCCTTGGTGGTGATAACAATCGGAACTTGAAGTGGAATGGTGGCTTTTATAAACTTCAATAATTTGTTGATTTGGGTGTGCCATGGTTTTAGATTTGTTTCTTTGACTGCAAGCTACGATTGTATGCGGTTCTTGCTCCGACAGGTAACAAAACTTGACCTCGAAGTTAGAAATCAAGTGCCCAAAAACACGTGTGGCACGTTAATGATTTGATTCGGCTTGATCAAGATAGAAAGAACATATGTTGGCGGCCTGTTTTATGATAGAAAGATGGTAACCAGAACTTTAGATCATATGCTCAATTTAATTTTTATTAACTCGAAGACGTTCTACAGTTCTATGCACCCATATGCTTGAGTTTATATGGTTATTTCAAGACTTGAAGAAAGAAACATAACTAAATCACAATAACAATTCCTAAATATTCTAGGTTTCTAATTCACTAATTAATTAAAAAACAAGCCTCAAATCGGCCTACTCATTGGCTCAGGTTAGAGTGTTAGACCATCCCACCGGCCCACTCATGTGCTCGAGTGGGTCGGCCCAACAAGATCAAGACCCAACACCTACTACATAATCATATTGCTAGGAATTGCGACAAGTGTCAAGTGGTTGTGTTTCATCTAGGTAGAGAAGTAGGTGTTTGACTCCTTTAATAAAATAATAAGTGCAATTATAGTATTTGACTTCCACTAATGGGACATTAGTGTATTGACCCTTTCCTAACTTTCGGGGTGCAGAAATGGTGGTCACAGTATATCTTTGGATGTTGGATGATTGAGCTTGAACCTTTTTTTTAGTAAACTGTTGGTGGTGGACAACTTTTTGGAAGAACAAGCAACATAGGATTTGAATTCCTCTAATAACTAAATAATTATGTTAGATTTTACTTTTTGGAAGAGTAACAAAATAAATCAAATAAAAATAGGAGCACTAAAAGAAAATCTTCAAAGTCAAAATCAAAACTTTACACGAAGGAATTTAGGTTTCAGAGTCGAGCAAAACCCCTATGACGTTTATCAACTCATCCAGCTGGGTAGTATGTTATTTCCAGACCTTGTAGCTATAAACAGATCAAAAGTTACATGCATTCGAAGCTATTTAGACACCCGAGTCTTTAATATAACTTGCTTTTTATAAATATAATGAAATCATTTGCAAAAGATTAGTTAAAAAAATTTCTTTTAAGTTTATAAAAAGCCACAAAATATAGGGAACCTAGAACACTTCATTATATTTATTAGACCTAAAGGCTAAAGGTAAGATATGCAACCAACACAAACAGTTAATTTTACCAGAATTGTTGCAGTTCACCAGCATCCATTACCATAGCCTCAGCTCATGCATGTAAATAGTAGTTTTTCAAAACTTCCAGATCCACAAAGCGAATGCCTCAACAACTGTTCACGACTGCGACTCATTTGCAGCAAAAATATGCAACATCTCTAAGCATATGCCTAGAATATAAGAGGAGGTGGGGTGGGGGTTGGTACTGGGTCGTTTCATGTACCATGTTATAAACTACAAAGTACATAAAGTTTGACCTTAAATCGAAGACTTATTCATGATTTCGAATAATTGCATCCTTCACCAATTGGGCTGCAACCCCGACATAGTTGTGGGGGGTTAACTTTAGGAGCTCTGTTTTAGCTTCCAGCGGTATTGCTAACCCGTTAATGAATTCAGTAATACTCTCTTTGGTAACTGCTCTTCCTCTAGTAAGTTCCTTCAATTTCTCATAAGGTTCCTCACACCATATCTTCTCATCACCTTCATTCACAAAATCCAAAATTACATCTTTGCCCATTAGTAAGGTTGATGACAATTGATATTGATCCATAAGATTATTATGTTTTATCTTTATTACAAAAAGAAATGAAAAAAAAAGAACACTTCTATAAAGATTAGGAAGATGCATACTGTCTGTATTGGTTCAGCAAGAACTTCCCATGAATTGTCCAGGTCTTTGTTTAATGCAGCTTCATTGACCTAACACACAAAGTTCAAATACGAACAAACTATGTGTTAAAGAGAACCAAATAATAATGGGTTAACATGCCTACTACAAAAGAACCAATATATATATGTACCTGAAGCTTCCCAATTCCTACAAGTGCACTTTTGTAAGCCAAAAGTGAATAGCCCAAACCCACACCAATATTTCTCAGCACCGTGGAATCAGTCAAGTCACGCTACAGTTGTAATAGCAATTACACCAAGTAAATAATTACATAACAAAAGCATATGCTTTAGGTTCATTTATTTAATACTTAAATGAATACATACACATACACATACCTGCCAACGTGAAATGGGCAATTTCATGCTTAAATGGTCGAAAATTGCATTAGCTATCCCTAGGTTGCCTTCACTGTTTTCAAAGTCAATGGGGTTGACTTTGTGAGGCATTGTTGATGATCCAATTTCACCAGCCTTAGTTACCTATACATTACAAGTATTTACAATGTCAAGATCAGATCGTTATTATAAGGATTACTGGCTTCATAAACTAATCGAAAGTGCACCTGCTTGAAGTAGCCCACAGAGATGTAGCCCCATATGTCTTTATCAAAATCAAGTAAGATGTTATTAAACCGGATGAATGAATGAAAAAGTTTAGCCATGTAATCATGAGATTCAATCTGCATCACAAATATGGTTCAGATAATATGTGTTCACTCACATCAAATAGATGTTTTGGTACGCAATCTGTATACAACCCAAAAACAAAGTAAAAAAGAAAAGACATGCCTGCGTCACGTGTGGATTAAAACTTAATCCAAGAGAGTTTACAAACTCTTCTGCAACATGTGGCCAATTTACATCAGGATATGCCACAACATGTGCATTATAGTTACCAACTGCACCTGCAAATTTCCCCAATATCTCTACTTGAGAAATATCTCGCCTCTCTCTGCTTAACCTCTCGGCAAATATTACCATTTCTTTTCCTAAGGTTGTAGGTGACGCTGGCTATTTATAACAGCACAAGAACTGAGTTACCCGTTCAAATATATAAATGTTATAGGTTAGCAATTAATAGTTAAATAAAAACATTTACCTGTCCATGAGTCCGAGAAAGCATAGGAATGTGAGCATTAGCCTCGGCCATACAATATATTGCATTAATTAAATCATCCATGATGGGAAGAATAACATAATCAACTGCTTCTTTAAGCATGAGTCCATGAGCAAGATTGTTTATGTCTTCAGATGTACATCCAAAATGAAAAAACTCAAGCACCTGCAATTATTTCATGAATAAAAAATCAACATGCCAGTGTACACTCACAGATAAGATTATATAAGAATCTATACATTCTAGAAAAATATATGAACAACACACACCTTAGCGATCTCTGGATCTTCTTGACATTTTGTTTTAAGAAAATACTCCACTGCTTTCACATCATGATTAGTTATTTTCTCGATATTCTTCACTTGAATTGCATCAGCCTCACTAAATCCATCTATCAATCCTAGCAATTTTGATTCAGCTTCATTGCTAAACTTTGGAACCTCAAATACTTCAGGAATCTGAGAGAGCTTCAGCAGCCACTTGATCTAAATTAACAGGAAATAAAAAAAGAAAACAAATGTCAATCAACTTTACATCACATCTGTATTGACCTTGCATGTTCATAACATATGATGTTACTTCTATGTTTCAACTTACTTCCCAACATAAACTTGTAGGAGATAATAGAGGTCTATAAAAAATAATAAATTATGGGAATAACAACCAAGTGTACATGATAAACAAATGGACGGTCATTGTACCTCGACCAGAGTCCGATAGTAGATCAGACCATATTCACTCAAATACCGGGATAGATCCTTGACTTTATTCCAATAACGCCCATCCAAGGGACTAATGGCTGTTAAACTTGAGAGCTCCATCTCAGAAGGCTGCACTTTTACCTGAAATCAATAGAATCTTTCAGGTTGTATAACAACACAGGTGCTTGAAGATTTAAACTAATAACTTAGTTATAGCTTTCGAGTATTCATGAAAATGTCAACTTAAAGGGTTTGAAAACATTCCCCTTATTGACATTTTGAGTATGTTTTATCCATTTGAGTTAAGGACGATACAAGATTGTAATTAGGAGTTCTATTAACAGATCCTCTTTAAATGGTTTAGTTTCAAATTGTCAACTTTGTGGAATTTAGATATTATAACAAGAATCTTAAAAAAGCATCAAAGAAGCACGCATTAAAGAAAGAAGTTCCATAAAGAAAACAGGATTAGTATTCCTGATTTGTTGATATCAGCCCAAAAATGAGTCTTTGTATTTAACGCACTTCCTATTTTATTTGTCAAATGGGTTTCTTAACCTAATTACAACAAATAAAATGGTTCATGAGAAAACCTCAAAAGTGATAACATAACTAAAATAGTAGATAACATGAAAAAGATCAGCAAAAGTAAATAACTAATAGCACAATCGATAAAAATGACAATAAACATAATAGTATACATATTATACAATAGAACAAGTCCTTACCTTTCCTACAGCTTCAACACTGATATTGGCTCCCTTCAAAGTTGCTTTGCAAGTGCAAATTTTGTGAGGAAGTGTCACATAAGATGCAGCCTTTGATATTCGGTTTTTGGTTGGGACAAACTGTCCATAGAGGCAACTTGCACGAGTTATGTTTGATGTTTGACAGCTTCCATTTGGAACTCTAATGCAAGATCCAGCTTCCATAAATGCACAAAAAGCTTCAAGAAAATGATGCCCAATCAGAATTACAGTAGAAATTGGGTAGTCAAGTAAATGAGCAGCAGTACTCAACATATGTCTATTATAAAGTAGACAGATGTGTTCACATGCCTTGGAAAATGTATAGCTAACCAAGTGTAGATCAATCACACTGAGAACACAACTCTCATATCCTTAAATTATTACAGTTAAACCTAATAGTTATCCAAAATCAAAACTGATATGATGTGCACTTAAGTTTGCAGAATTAACAACAACAGAAAAAAATGGCAGCACTTAGTCCCTCTTAAAATATACAATGTGAATGAATCTCTCATTCAATCACACATATAACACAAATCTGCTATCCTTTGCTTTCAAAACCTAATCCTAATGAATTGACTATCCAGATCCAACACTGATATAATGGGCTTTTAATTTCATATATGACACAAATTTTGTATCAGTTATGACTTATGAGTTGATAAAATTGGGGCAATACTTAGAAACTCAAGGTGCAACTCTTTTTATCAGAACTGAAGTACCATATGACATAATAATCAGCAAATTTGAACAGAATAACTGATTAACACAAGAGAATGCACTTACAAGCTGCAGATGAGTGAATAAAACAACTGAAATCACAAATTCAACCTAAATGAGTAAATTCCATGAGCACGAGAATTGGATGAAAGTTCAAAATCACTGAAAGTGAATTAATGCATAAAGGCATCGAATGAAGTGCGTATGATGGAAAAGATGAATACATAGAAGCAAAGAGAACTTACGATGGCGTTAGGGAGGTTGATGTGGCGGCGTTACGGTTACGCTACCGTTTCTAAAGGTTTTACAAATATATTCCTGTGCTCTGTGAGTAGGATAATACACTAATCAAAATAGCCGGAGAATAATACTAGACTACTCAGCGACGAATCTTGAACCACATTATATATAGTGCGGGCGGAGCGGAGCGGAGTGAAAATAAACTATTTTAATGGAGGCGAACTCTATATATTAAAAAATTTAATACTACCGAGCCGAAATTTTACACTACCATGCTGAAAATGAACATTACTGAAGAAAAAATAGTGGAGGCGGGGTCCCTTCCCGACCCTCAATAAGCTTCGCCCATGCTTATATGCGTGTTGGTCTGATGAGTATGAGTAAAAAGTAATCATGTATGCGCTATTTAGGTGGAATTTACAGTCATACTAACACTTACCAGGGGTTGTAATTATTAGCGGACCATATCAATTTAACTTAATTATATTTATTTTGTCTATATCTTCACGAATTAAGGGGATTGTATTTTCTTGTTTATAGCCTTGTACTTGTATATTTATTGGATCATTGGTGTCAATGGAATTGATTCATTCACAGAAAATCACATGGTATCACAGCCTTCTTCGTAATCACAAATCCTTTTCTTTTTTTGGATTTCGTTCCTATGGTTTCGACCCTCTTATTGCCGACCACTTCTCGGTTTTCTTTTCGATTCCCTTCTCCGCCATGAGCGACAAGGTTGAATCCTCCCTTGCCAAGCAGTAACTATTGGCCAGCCCCACCCCTACCATGCCCATATCCTACCTTATCGGGGTGGGCCTCTCCTTGGAATGGACAGCAGCCACAATCTTCTTAGCCCAACACCAATGACCAATCTTCTACCCAGGCCCATGTTACTGATGTGAACCCTTTGGATCCCACCAAACTTGCTGAAGCATTTCCGACTATGGCTATGGAATCTGAGCCGCCTCAATGGTTTATGGATACGGGAACTACCAACCACCTTACTGCGGACTCAGGTATGATCTGTCACTCCTGTGAAAATTCCATTAAACATGTACTAGTTGGAAATGGCCATCTTTTATTAGTTGTGGGTTCGGGCAATACTGACCTTCCCTCCAACTCAAAACCTCTCCAACTAAAATATATTCTACACACCCCCCAATATAATCAAAAACTTAATTTCTGTTCACAAATTCACTCGTGATAATTGGGTGTCGGTTGATTTTGACCCGTTTGGCTTTTCTGTGAAGGATTTCCCGAGTGGGAGGATTTTGAGTCGGCATGACAGCACCGGCACCTTATATCCATTCACAGATCTCCAACCTCCGACTGCTTCCGCTTTTGTTACCACAAGTCTGCAAGGCCCTTGGCATAACCGTCTAGGACATCCCGGCATGCATGTTCTAGATTATTTAAATTCCCGTAATTTTATTTCTTGTAATAAGCAGACTCGTACCGTTTTTTGTGATTCCTGTCAAATTACCAAGAATAAACACTTGTCTTTTCAATTATCTAAATCTTGCACTGTGTGTCCCTTTGATATTGTCCACTGTGATTTGTGGACCTCACCTGTCCTTAGCACCCACGGGTATAAATATTACTTGGTTATTATTGATGGCTTTACTCATTTTACATGGATATACCCAATTAAATTTAAATCTGAAACTTACACCAAATTTACCCAATTTCATAAATTTGTTTCCACCCAATTCCACTTAAATATCAAAACATTTCAATGCGACATGGGTGGAGTATTCGACAACCATCAATTTAAACAATTTGCTTCCACACATGGATTACAATTCCAGTTTTCGTGCCCACACGCTTCCTAACAAAACTGGACTGCCGAGCTCATGATTCGTCGCCTTAACGAAATCATGTTGTCCCTCCTTACACACGTCTCTCTTCCATCGCACTATTGGGTGGAAGCTCTTCATACCGCTGTCTACCTACATAATATTCTCCTGGCCAAACAGTTGGTTTTTGCATACCTACGGCTGTCCTCTATCTCAAGAACCCAGACTATGAACACCTTCGTGTGTTTGGATGTGCATGCTACCCTAACCAATCCGACACCCGTCCATACAAACTTACCCCTCGCTCATCCCCTTGTATCTTCCTTGGGGATCCTGCCGACCACCGTGCCTTGATCGATGTCGAAGTATCAATCAAATAAGATGTTAAAATATGTGTTCCTATTCACCTTAAACTAGTTAGGGTAAGTAGGGTTGTCGATCCTCGTGGAATTAGTGGTCGGTGTATTGTACTTTGATTTAGCAAATAATGATTAATTAAATTAACAACTTACTTAACTATTGCCTCTTGGCTGTGAAAATTGGATTTTTGGAATAATTAATAAATAAACTAAGAAAACAACTTGGAAAGAATCAAACTTGATTAAGAAAACGATTATAAGAGAAAGTAATCTACTTCGGTTCTAGGTTTGGTTTTCAGCAATTGTTTAGTTTAACTTCAAGGAAAATCCTTAATAGGGACTCTATACGTGCGATGATTAAGTGATATCGATAATCAGGACTTAATGGGTCTTGATACACAATGCCAATTCAATTAGAAACCAAAACTTGCAATCATATAATTTCCGGAAGATTAAATGATATTCAAATAAAAGTTTACCAACGTCGTTGTTTAAATAATCAAAACACAAGTTAAACTCATAAAAGAACTTAACAGGTTCTAAAGTTTAATCCCAACAAAGTTAAACAAAAACAAAAACCTAATCACACAAAACCTAATACCCGAAGTCGATCACGAGAGATTAGCCGCTCATCGTTCTTGAATGATCTTCAAAACCGTTGTTGATTTGCATTCCGGATGATTGAATCTTGTTTTTGAGAGTTGGAATGGTGAAAAATTGATCTCAGAACGCCAAAAATTCGTCTCTAAACGTTCTAGGTCGAATGGGAATCAAGTGGTGGCTAAAACCTAAATAAAACGCGTATTTAAGGGTTTTTAAAAAGGGTCCTGGCGTAGGCTACGCCAGCCAGCGTAGCCTACGGTGGGGTGTATTCTGCTGATTTTTTACTTGAGCTGGCGTAGCCTACGGTGGCTACAGTAGGCTACGGTGGAAGCCTTTCTGCTGCACTTTGAAACTTCGTTTCTTGACCCCTCCAATGACTTGTTTTATCATGTAAGCTTCCAAATTCCTTGTTTTTCCTACAAAATCACTTCCAACTCATAGTCAACCTATTCAACTCAATCACATGCATATAAACGAATAATCATACGTAATATTTAACGTTTAAACACTTAAAATCTCATTCCAACGCACACACATCACATCCCCACACTTAAGCTTTGCTTGCCCTCAAGCAAATCTAATTCAAAACATTTAACAACATTATAAACCAAAATCCCTTGCACGCCTTAGCGATAGTCCAAAGTCATGCCCATTCCAGAATTGCAATAATCATATTTGGCTAGCAAGTAAAGGATGTTACATTTAATTCAAAATAGAATCCGACTAATTAAACCTAACAAGCTTCCGGCTTTTATTGTCATGCAACACACCCCTCACCATTTGTCACTCATCTCAGTTTATTTCTGGATCGGTGAAAATTGCACCAATATATCACTCAAAAGGTCCACATATAAACTTTGTTATCATATGCTTGGGTGACAATCAAACTTCCACGATAATAAATTGACAATGCACACATCAAAAGGACTTACGGGTTTTGGGCTTAGGTTAAGGTAGGAATGATTGGCTGTGAGTGTGGCTAAAATATAAATTAAGGCAATACCAACTGTTGACATCCTTATTGACATAACTTTATTCAAACAAAGCAAACACATGGGTGCATATTTAACCCATAACCAACAATTTGCATTTTTTTTCCTCTTTTTTTTCTTTTTTTTTTTTTTAAATTTATTATTATTTTTTTTTTTTTTTTTTATCTTTAGCATAAATCAAATACTGAAGCTAGTCTGAATGTTCAACAGTGGTAACTGGTCACATTGGGTAAATTTGATTTGGGTTTTATTGATATGGGTTTGTCAAAATAAACGTTAAGGCTCGAAAGTGGCTACTAGGGGAAATTTTAGGTAAACTGGTGCATCACAAGAAATGGTGTTAAAAGAGAAGGGAATCCTAGATTGCCTCTATCATCTATGTGCATTTATCAAATTCACCGTCTTGGTATGTATCAAATCACACAAGTTCTAAAACAAAGAATCATATGGCCTACACTCAACAATTGAAACACTTTTTATGTGAACTAACAATCTAGTAAGCTTCAAAATCTCACCAAGTAGGAATTAGGGTTGCCGGCGTGTGCATGCTTTTATTACACCATTAGCCTGTTAACCCTAACTAGACAGTTCTTAATTTTTTTGTAAAACCTTGCTAACATAATTATTTTTGCTATCGTAGAATTAGACCATGACTAAGGACCCTTACATCAAACATGGCAAGAATCAATTGATGTGCTTGTCATTTTCATGTTTGATTGGATTGCTTAAAAACAATAAAATTTTCCAAATTTTCCCTCATCCCCACACTTGAGATACATTGTCCCCAATGTATGGTATTTAAGTTAAGTGTGTGAGTTTTTTTTTTCTTCTTTGAAAATCAATTTATTCAATTAATCAACACAAACGACTTTTCCAACCCGAACCGACCCAGACACAAACGTAACGATTATCAAAATAAACTACTTAAATAGACATATCAAACACAAAACATAAAAATTAAATTCGGGTTGCCTCCCGATTAGCGCTAAGTTTTAGGTCTTCAGCCAGACCGTACCTGCGACCACTCATGGTGGTCGAGTAGGATGCTTGACTCCAGTATTCTTCAAATGATCCGGCAGTTCTTCAACTAGATCGTATTGTGGCCCAAACATTAATGCCTCAACTCTGTCTTTTATAGGATCAAGTGGATCGCCAACTTTTTTCTTCATTTTAGGTTTCACATCTTTTGTTTCCAACTTCATAATTGGCTCTTTCTTTTCTTTTAAATCCACCAATTCCTTCAACTCCACATGCTTATCCCTATCATACTCAAAATCATTCTTAAAAGTGGTGTTCATGCTTACATGTGAAGTATAAGTAGGAACACACACGTTAGTCATATCTGCCACAAAAACTTTATGATTAACAAAATAATTAATCGACTTGGAAAATACATTAAAACGTAACTTACGAGTTTCGTAAGTCATGTCAATTGTTCCATCCCGACAATTGATTTGAGCATTCGCAGTTGCTAAAAATGGTCGACCCAATATGACATTCGGTTGCTCATTCGTTCTCACTGGTGCAAAATCGAGCACCATAAAGTCCACAGGGTAGTAAAATTCTCCCAACTTGATTATAACATTCTTTACCATCCCCCGAGGACATTTTTGAGTCAAGTCAGCTAACACCACAGTGGTGTCAACTTTCTCTAAAGGACCGAAGTCATACTGATCATATAACATACCTGGCAAGATACTGACAGCTGCTCCATAATCCAAAAGTGCTCTTTTTATCTTCAACTTTCCTACTTTGATTGGAATGATGGGTGCACCTGGGTCACTCTCTTCCATCGTATCGGCTTTCTCTTCCTTATCTGCAACTTGTTGTGAAAAAGAAGTAAAGTCATTATCAAAATTTCAGAGTCAGGAAGGATACTAACCGAATTAATATGAACATTTCTCATATTTTGTGTGTTGGTTCCTTGATGTTGAGGATTGACCGTGGTATCACTCGGTAGCTTTCCATGGTTCCTTTTAATTTGAGCAACATCCTCTGCAAGTTGACCCACTTGTTTATTTAAGGCTTCATAAGCCTTGTCCCTAATTTCATTTTCTCTCTTGTTCTCTTTCATATTCTCTTTCATCATGTTCATCAAAGCATCCAACTTTGCATTTGTAGACTCTTCACCACCAAGTTGTCCCGATTGAGAATTACTTTGATAGTTGCGTGATGAACTACCTTGTTGATCCCTATGATTGTAGTTTCCTTGATTGTTTCCTTGAGAATATGAAGTTCTTTGATAACCACTTTGATTATAATTCCCTTGTTCTCGGTTCTGATAAGCTTGACCACCTTGATTATTACCTTGAAAATTAGGGTTCATCTGGTTTGAAGCATTTCCATACTGAAAGTGTGGATGATTCCTCAAACTAGGGTGATAAGTATTGGAGTTCATATCAAACTGTTTTCTCTCTCCATATACTTGATTCACCTCTTCATGTTGACCTAAAAACAACGGACACTTTGCACTTGCATGCCCCAAGTCACCACATTCATTGCATACATTAAATCCAATTGAAGCTACATCTTTAGTCCCTGCATGTCCTAACTTGGCCAATTGTCTTTCCAAAGATGCAATTCTTTCTTTACTCTCATAATCAATGGTGGTTGACCTTGCCGGAGCGGGCTTTGACCGTCTACTAGCCGAAGCTTGAGCTTTGGAATTCTTGCACATTCGTTCTAGGAATTCCCAATCCATATCTTCATGATTAGATAAGAATGTTCCATTACTTGTAGAATACAAGTATTTCCTTTCTTCCGGTGTTAGTCCATCTGAAAATGCCTTAATCAATTCCCACCTTTCAATACCATGATGAGGACACATGCGGATCAATTCCTTGAATCTTGTAAATGCCTCATGAAATTGCTCACCCACTTGTTGTTGAAAAGATCGAATGGCCTCTCTTGCATCACTTGTCTTTCCCATAGAATAATATTCTTCAAGGAAAACCCTTTGCATCTCTTGCCAAGTATGAATACTGTTGTCAGGCAAAGTGAGGAACCATTGCTTAGCTCTATCTTTCAAAGTAAATTGAAACAATCTCAGTCTTACTTCATCTTGTGTGAAGTGGTTTCCACCGATAGTACTACATATGGCATCAAATTCAGCAAGATGTACATATGGTTCTTCCGTTGCAGTGCCTCTAAATGCAGGAAGAATGGTTAGGTAGTGAGGACGTACATCAAAAGATCTTCCCCTACGGTTTGGAGGTGCGATAGGATTCGGGTTTTCAAAATAGCCGGTCTGAAATGGCTATCCACACCTTGTACTTGAGCTCTGTGAGGTCTTCTTGGTTGATTGAAATTATTATTGACTCCACCTCGTTGTTGATTGATACGTGGTGCATTCCATCCATATTGGTTGTTCCTCCAATTGTTATTTCCATTTTGTCCATTACCTCCACCGAAATTCCCATCCCAAGCATCATAATTTGCACCATTATAGGGTTCTTCATTGTTATTCCACTCATCTTCATAATCTTCATCACCCGTGTGAACACTATGCATGCTCACATGATCAAAGTCATCTCCTTGATTGAGGTTATTTTGATTCATATTATTGTTGGGTAGTGGTTGATTCAGGTTGTTGCGGTTGTTATTTGGTGGTGGGGTGGATTTGGGTTTTGATTTTGGTTATTGGGAAGAGGGTTTGGATTTTGAGGTGGTTGGTTGTTTGTATTATCCATGTTAGTTGAATCAGACAAACTATCAGCTGCTTGATCAATGGCTTGTGAAATTGATGTAGTTGGTAACCCTGATCGATGCAAGACACGATTATACCTTGCTGATTTCTCTATCTCTGGATCAAACACTAGCGGTGATTTCCTGCCCGAATATCGAGTATGCATACAATCTGTCACCTGCACACTTAAACTACCAAGCGTAACACGAAAATAAAAAAAATTAAAATAAAACAAGTAACAAAAAGATTTTTTTTTTCAAATAAAATAACAAAACACCAAGCGCACCGATTCCCCGGCAACGGCGCCAAAATTTGATCGATGTCGAAGTATCAATCAAATAAGATGTTAAAATGTGTGTTCCTATTCACCTTAAACTAGTTAGGGTAAGTAGGGTTGTCGATCCTCGTGGAATTAGTGGTCGGTGTATTGTACTTTGATTTAGCAAATAATGATTAATTAAATTAACAACTTACTTAACTATTGCCTCTTGGCTGTGAAAATTGGATTTTTGGAATAATTAATAAATAAACTAAGAAAACAACTTGGAAAGAATCAAACTTGATTAAGAAAACGATTATAAGAGAAAGTAATCCACTTCGGTTCTAGGTTTGGTTTTCAGCAATTGTTTAGTTTAACTTCAAGGAAAATCCTTAATAGGGACTCTATACGTGCGATGATTAAGTGATATCGATAATCAGGACTTAATGGGTCTTGATACACAATGCCAATTCAATTAGAAACCAAAACTTGCAATCATATAATTTCCGGAAGATTAAATGATATTCAAATAAAAGTTTACCAACGTCGTTGTTTAAATAATCAAAACACAAGTTAAACTCATAAAAGAACTTAACAGGTTCTAAAGTTTAATCCCAACAAAGTTAAACAAAAACAAAAACCTAATCACACAAAACCTAATACCCGAAGTCGATCACGAGAAGATTAGCCGCTCATCGTTCTTGAATGATCTTCAAAACCGTTGTTGATTTGCATTCCGGATGATTGAATCTTGTTTTTGAGAGTTGGAATGGTGAAAAATTGATCTCAGAAGCCAAAAATTCGTCTCTAAACGTTCTAGGTCGAATGGGAATCAAGTGGTGGCTAAAACCTAAATAAAACGCGTATTTAAGGGTTTTTAAAAAGGGTCCTGGCGTAGGCTACGCCAGCCAGCGTAGCCTACGGTGGGGTGTATTCTGCTGATTTTTTACTTGAGCTGGCGTAGCCTACGGTGGCTACAGTAGGCTACGGTGGAAGCCTTTCTGCTGCACTTTGAAACTTCGTTTCTTGACCCCTCCAATGACTTGTTTTATCATGTAAGCTTCCAAATTCCTTGTTTTCCTACAAAATCACTTCCAACTCATAGTCAACCTATTCAACTCAATCACATGCATATAAACGAATAATCATACGTAATATTTAACGTTTAAACACTTAAAATCTCATTCCAACGCACACACATCATGCCTATAGATGCTTAGACCTTTCATCAGGGAAAATCCTTCTATCTCGACACGCCACCTTCAATGAGGTTGATTTTCCCCTATCTAAAACTTTTCACCCCAACCCATCCTCTTATACTTTCCTTGAATCTAAACCTTCAACTCTCCTTTTTACTCAACCTATGCCCACTACATCAGCCCCTTCACCCTCCACTGTTCCACTTCCCACTTCCCCTCAACAACAACCCTCAGCCCAACCCTCCCCACCTCCAATCATCTATTCCAGACATACTACAAGACCCACACCTCCAGTTTCGGTCCAGCCCACTCCTTATGCCCAACGTTCTCAGCCCCAACCACCTTCCAACCGTATCCTTCTGTACCACCCCACCCTCCTGCCGCACCCGTACCTCCCCAGCTTCCCCACGACACCCAATGGGTCCCTTGAATGCTACAAGGATTGCCTTGTGGTTAATTGCAAATCTCAACAAGTTGGCATTGATTGTGATGAGACGTTCAGTCCCATGGTTAAACCCACCATTATTCGCACAGTCTTGAGCTTGGCATTGTCTAGATCATGGCCCATTAACCAATTGGATGTTAAAAACGCATTTTTACATGGAGACTTAAATGAAACTGAGTATATGTTTCAACCACCAGGTTTTGTGAATCAGTAAAACCCAAAGTTTGTGTGCAGGTTAAAGAAATCTCTTTATGGGCTTAAACAGGCCCCTCGTGCGTGGTATCAACGATTTGCTTACTACATTCTTCAGTGTGGTTTTCGAACCTCTACCTTGGACAGCTCGCTGTTCATATACAAGCGAGGCAATGACATGGCTTATCTCCTTTTATATGTTGACGACATAA
Organism: Flaveria sonorensis; assembly: GCA_025506505.1. Classification (NCBI taxonomy): domain Eukaryota; kingdom Viridiplantae; phylum Streptophyta; class Magnoliopsida; order Asterales; family Asteraceae; genus Flaveria; species Flaveria sonorensis. The sequence goes on from CM046438.1 coordinate 3,852,421, forward strand.
TCCTCACAGCTTCCTCGGATGCACTATTACAGTTTTTTATCTTAGCTATGTCTCGGGAGTTTGCTATGTCCGACCTTGGCAGATTACATCATTTTTTGGGAGTTTGAAGTTTAACATCAAAATGGTGGCTTATTTATCTCCCAGCGTTCCTACATTCATGACATACTCACTCGGGCTAAGATGGATAACTGCAAGCCATGCAACACACCTACTGATACTACTTCCAAACTAAGTGCTACAACAAGTGATCTTTTTCCTGATGGTACTCTCTATCACAGCCTTGCAGGTGCCTTACAGTACCTAACATTTACTCGACCGGACATATCATATGCTGTACATCAAGTTTGTCTCTTCATGCATGCATCAAGGGCACCTCATTTTAACCATCTTAAGCGCATTCTGCGTTATCTGAAGGGCACTACTGATCACGATCTCCACCTCCCTCCCTCCAAATCAGCACATCTTACCGCTTATTCGAATGTTGACTGGGAGTATTGATCGATGTCGAAGTATCAATCAAATAAGATGTTAAAATGTGTGTTCCTATTCACCTTAAACTAGCTAGGGTAAGTAGGGTTGTCGATCCTCGTGGAATTAGTGGTCGGTGTATTGTACTTTGATTTAGAAAATAATGATTAATTAAGTTAACAAATTACTTAACTATTGCCTCTTGGCTGTGAAAATTGGATTTTTGTAATAATTAATAAATAAACTAAGAAAACAACTTGGAAAGAATCAAACTTGATTAAGAAAACGATTATAAGAGAAAGTAATCCACTTCGGTTCTAGGTTTGGTTTTCAGCAATTGTTTAGTTTAACTTCAAGGAAAATCCTTAATAGGGACTCTATACGTGCTATGATTAAGTGATATCGATAATCAGGACTTAATGGGTCTTGATACACAATACCAATTCAATTAGAAACCAAACTTGCAATCATATAATTTCTGGAAGATTAAATGATATTCAAATAAAAGTTTACCAACTTCGTTGTTTAAATAATCAAACACAAGTTAAACTCATAAAAGAACTTAACGGGTTCTAAAGTTTAATCCCAACAAAGTTAAACAAAACAAAAACCTAATCACGCAAAACCTAATACCCGAAGTTGATCACGAGAAAATTAGCCGCTCATTGTTCGTGAATGATCTTCAAAACCGTTGTTGATTTGCATTCCGGATGATTGAATCTTGTTTTTGAGAGTTGGAATGGTGAAAAATTGATCTCAGAACGCCCAAAATTCGTCTCTAAACGTTCTAGGTCGAATGGGAATCAAGTGGTGGCTAAACCTAAATAAAACGCGTATTTAAGGGTTTTTGAAAAGGGTCCTGGCGTAGGCTACGCCAGCCAGCGTAGCCTACGCTGGGGTGTATTCTGCTGATTTTTTACTTGAGCTGGCGTAGCCTACGGAGTCTACAGTAGGCTACGGTGGAAGCCTTTCTGCTGCACTTTGAAACTTCATTTCTTGACCCCTCCAATGACTTATTTTATCATGTTAGCTTCCAAATTCCTTGTTTTTCCTACAAAATCACTTCCAACTCATAGTCAACCTATTCAATTCAACCACATGCATATAAACGAATAATCATACGTAATATTTAACGTTTAGACACTTAAAACACTATTCCAACGCACTTATATCAAGTATGCCCCGACGCGCGTCGTTCGACCTCGGGTTATTACGTTTTCCTTGGTGATAACTTAGTCTCGTGGTCCTCCAAACGTCAGCCTACCATCTCTCGCTCAAGTGCTGAAGCGGAATATCGAGCGATTGCAAACACTACTGCCGAGCTTGCATGGATTCGAAATCTTCTACTTGAGTTGCAGGTTCCAACCCGTCAAGTATCTATCATCTACTGTGATAATATCTCCGCCATGTACTTAACTCAGAATCCGGTGCAACATCAACGCACCAAACATGTGGAAATTGACATTCACTTTGTTCGTGAGAAAGTTCGACTCGGTGTTGTTCGCGTTTTACGTGTTCCAACTGAATATCAATATGCTGACATATTCACTAAGGGGTTACCACGACTGTTGTTTGATCGCTTCAAGTCCAGTCTTTGCATTCGGCCGGCTACTGCTTCGACTGCGGGGGTCTATTAGCGGACCATATCAATTTAACTTAATTTTATTTATTTTGTATATATCTCCACGAAATTAAGGAGATTGTATTTCCTTGTTTATAGCTTTGTAATTGTATAATTATTGGATCCTTGGTGATCAATGAAATTGATTCATTCAGAAAATCACCGTAATAGTTTAGTGATTTTTAACCATTCTTGTTTACAATGATATAACATGTGTATTGTACGAGTTGAATATATACAATATTAAACTTGATAGTTAGTAAGATTTATAAACTCATTTCATATACCAGAATTTGCATTTTTTAATTCTAGCATATGCAGATTTTCTTTTCCTGTGCTTTTTAATTTTTTAAAAATACACAAAAACTTAAAATTATTAAAACTTAATTTTGAAAAGTATAAGGTGAAAATATTTAAACTTAGCTTTAAATAAAAAGAAAATTAGTTGTTTAAGTAAAACGAAGAAACAAATTGATTTTTTAAGATTTTTTCTTATTTAATAAGAGAAATAGACGAGAAACTATTTATTTTGTGACTTTAGAAATATGCCACGTGTCTCTTTAATTATTTATATATATTATATAGTACAAAAGATTAGATATATGTTAGGGATATAATCAAATTTGAAAGTATATAAACTAGCTTCGTTAATTTTAAGCAAAATTTATTTCTTTTTATAATATAATTAAATTTTTTAAAGATTAGAATTACCGGAATTATCTAAGACTTAAATTTTATTTCATAAAAATGAAGAAAGTTGATAAACTGTGGATAAATTCATTACTTGAAGTGTGTGTCTGGTTACGGGATATTTTTCAAAATAACTGCAAATGAAATTGAAGTTATAATTTCAAATTTGAATGGATTTTTTTAAAAATTATTGTGGTGTTTGGTTTGTAGAGTTAAGAAAGGAATTGGAATGCTTAAAAGTTAAAAGTTTAATTACTAAATTATTCTTAATATCAAAAATCCTTCCCCCGTCCCACAGTCCATGATATCAGTACATTTGTTTGTTGCTTCGTTTTGATTTTTTGAACTCACCTCTAGTTTTAGATGGTCACTTGGACTTGGAGCATCCGGTGAAGTCATGAATCATGGTTAGCCCGATTCAATTGATCATCATTCTACTCATACGTCTTGCAAATATCGAACAAATGTTTATCTAATTTCATCATTCCAACCATGGGCGAAGCATTAAAGGGGTCGGGAGGGGCCCGCTCCCCTTCTTTATTTCGTCAGCACTGTTAATTTTTGGTCCGATAGTGTAATTTTTTTTATATATAACAAGTTCGCCCCCCTTAAAAAAATTAATTTCGCGCCCGCCCCGATATGAAAATATTCAAGCTCCGCCACTAATTCCAACTGGCCACGATTTCAAAGGCATGCAATGGCATGGTGACAAACTTTCCAAGAAATATGATTGGAGAAATCGATATTTATGGATTATAGGATTACAACTTATGTTATTTGATTTTGGTTTATGGGATTTTGAAGCATTGACTTGATATATCGTTTGGTTCTTGTGGACTTGGGTTTCAAGAACTTACAAAAAAAATCACTAGAAAGGGACGAGCAGTCAACTGGAATAATCCATAGAAAATATGAATCACTTATATATGTATATATTTTTTTGAGTGTCAAATGTATAAACCTGTTTCGAAAGATATGTGTTATCTTAATCAAGACCATCTATATGTTTCTCAACTGGGATCGCACCCTCAACCCCATCAGAAGAAAACACACAATGAGAAAAACTCACTGGCTCAACCGTTAGCATTTTTACTTAGAGTGAGACTTGAACACAATATCTTCTCGTATGAATCACTGTTTTAAGTATTAAAATGTGAACCATAAGGGGGGTTTTTGGTCATGTTGCATTAGAATGTTAAGAATTCCATACCCAAGGATTTTTTAAATCTAATCATTAGTAAAATCAATTATAATTCAAATTTCTTCTATGCCAAACAAACAATTTTTATGTAATTTTAACATCTACAAATTTCATTAACCAAACAGGGTCTATATTGCTCTAGAAAGAATAAAGTGCAAGTTTTTTTTATCACCAATAAACTATAATCTCTTATGTTTTTTTAGGCAAAGAAATATTTATAAGATTGATTTAACTCTTTCAAAATCAAATCGTTAGTATTGGTTTTCATCACTTTGAAAAGAACTAAAAGTATCGTATTTATAATATTTTAAGTGGAAAATGCAAAAGAGATACAAATGTAGAAGTATATTTGCTGGTACAATGCTAATCGTTTCAATAATAGTTCATTCATCTTGACATATAAATTGACGGACAATCAAATACTGTTTGATGATAATTTTTTTTGTTTCATATAAAACTTATATGTTACTTTTATAAATCATCTATAGCGATATCTTTCTAGATTTAAATTAATAACTTTTAAATATAAGAATGATACTTTACAACTAGTTCACTCTATAGACATCTCAACGAAAGTTTTCCTCATGTACATCTTCATTGTCACTCGTCCTCTCATCTGTTACACGTTCTAACAGTCATGTTTTTATCTAATTTGGAGGTATATAACTACAAATGTGACTACTGTTAATATACTTTTTGCTAACAATTTTTATATACTTTTAAAATAAAACAGGTAACTTTTATAAATTATTCACATTAATCTTTAAAAAAGAGTTGCAAAAACAATATCAAATCGCGCCAGGTAGGGGTCGAACCTACGACTTTCTGCTTAGGAAACAGACGCTCTATCCACTGAGCTACAGGCGCATAATGTGTTTTACTAAAAACATAAAAACTATTTAATTCTATTTTTTTAGAATTAAAATATATTAAAAAAATCATTATATATTATAATATTTTTTTCTCATCTTTAGTAAATTGTATGTGGCCCAGTGGGGTCCCCCCATCCGACATAACGGGAATAAGTGACGTAGTGATCATACGTATATTTTGTGATTTTACGTCTAAAATGATTCATGGTAACGAAAAGAAGTGTAAATGCACCTTTAATTGCTATTTCCACTTGACCCCTTTCCTTTTCTTTTCGACTTTCACTAATTTGCATCAAATAATTGCTCATGGGTTCGATTGCTTTGGCCCCGTCTTTGATTTTTCGATCTACTTTTACATACTATTACAAAACTTTAAAGCCTAATCGTTGTCACACTTGGCCCTTCGCCCTTCCAAAGAAGCAGGTCTCGTCGTTTAGTTGCTGATACACTAAATACCCTTTTGTTTTATACGTTTATAGATATGTTTGAATATGACACCAAGGACCATGTATCTATTCAAATTCGATTTTTTTCGGAAGCATCTAATTTCTAAATATGTTACAAGGACCACATATCTATTCAATTTCGACTTTTTTTTGTTAAGCATCTAATTTCTAAATATAACATGTTTATTATATAATAAAAGCACCTGTAATACACGCTTCAAAAACACTAGGTGGTGTTTGTACCAAGGATACAACATCGTAACGGGTTTTTGAGGTCGTCCACGGCTTGGTTATCCTTCTCCGATAATGCTCACAGATAGAAGATGTGCGTTTCTCTACTTACAAATAGTCTTATTTAATATAATTTTGAGTAATGTAACGGATGTTAAATAAAATGACTCTTGCATGAGTTTGTTTTTTATATTTAAAACTAACGTGTCATGATGTAACAATATATTATATATATTTTTAATCACGAATGCATGGAAAAAGTTTGTATTATTAACAAAATGAAAGATATTTGCCACTTTGTTCACAAAAGAAGTTTTAGACTTTCCTTTCTCCTCCAAAAGGCTTTGGTAGGAGCAAAATAATACAGGAAATGAAAGCCAAATGGGTCCTTGTCTTGCCAAATCTTTTTAACTTTTTAATGCAATTATAAAAAGGTGTTTGATTCATTAAATAACACCATTTAAGAGCAGGCACAGTAAATAGTTCAAAATCACACAAACTACCCTACACTTTGTGTATAAATAGCATATAAGCACACTACCATTGACAACTTTTAGCCACCTTGTTCAATCACTCTGCAATTCATCAACAACAATCAAGATTCACATCAAAACCATTGTTGATTCTGCTACAAGAGGTAAAGCTCTCTGCTTTCTCATCGAAAAACCTCGAAAATCGTTATAATATCAAGTTTTTAGCAAGATTTATGATGGATTTTACCTTTTAATTATGTATCTCAAATGGGTATTTGATTATTTTCAGATTCTGTGTTTGAATTGTGTGATTTGACACTCTATTTCATCAATATTATATCTTTTTCAAGGTCTTCTTGATTCTTGAATTGATGGGTCATTTTCAAGAATCCTGAATATGTTCTACTAAATCTAGAAAAAGGGTATTCTGATGATCTGATTCTTGTAAAATGATTCTCAACCTTTTTACCTGTGTATTTGAATATCTTTTCTCCATTGAAACAACAGTTGGAAGTAGTTATGGAAACATCATCTCCATCTTCGCATGTTTTCAGCTCGAATCATACGATGCAAGAGCGCAAGAGATCGCAATGGACCAAAGAACAGAACAAATGGTTCGAAAGTGCTCTCGCTATATTCGATACAGAAACTCCAGATAGATGGTCTAGTGTTGCTGCTTTTGTTCCTGGGAAAACTGAGTCTGAAGTGAGAGAACAATATGAGGAATTGAAAGCTGATATCAATAGTATAGAGGCTGGTTTGATTGATGTTCCGGGATACTTAACCGTTGAATCCGAATTCCTTCAAGATCACGGGTTCAAGTCGTTTGCAAATAGGCTTTACAGGTCAAGATCCTTTGAACACGAAAGACGGAAAGGTGTACCTTGGACTGAAGATGAGCACAGGTAAAATTCTATCTTCTAGCTTTCTCTACATACATTTGCAAAACCAAAACTTCTTAGCCGGAGGGTCATCATATCATAAGTTTTTCTTTTCTCTATTGACTAAAAGGCCCAACTCATGTTTTTTTAATAAAGATATACTTTTATATGTATGGACCATAAGATGATAGCAATATACAAACAAACGAACATACCCTAGAAATCTCAGTTCTATAGTGGGGTCTAGGTGGAGGGTAAAATAATAACAATATCTATAAAATAAAAAATTAAAGTAAATTGTACTCGTTTCGCAGGCGATTCTTGATGGGTTTACAAGTTCATGGCAAAGGAGACTGGCGGAACATTTCACGCAACTTTGTAGTGACAAAAACACCAACACAAGTGGCAAGTCATGCTCAGAAGTACTTTGCAAGGCAACATTCGGAAGGAAAAGAGAAGAGAAGACCTAGCATTCACGACATCACCACTGCCCACCTCGCACGATCCGCCAGTTTATCAGGTGGCACAGACAAATCTTCACCATTAGTCAATACACCAAACAATGATATCAATATACTTTACAACTCTGGTTTGTATTTTCAACCTACAAGGTATCAGGTTCAAGGTTAGGGGCCAATGTTTTGTGTTGTAGTTGAAACTTGAATCAATATCTAATTGACTTGTACTCATGTTGTTATTATGTACCTAAACCATAAATCTAAGTGGTTTGTGTAGGTTTCAATGCGAATCCTGTTCGGAAGATTTTTAAAGTTATTTGCGATCAATAATCATAATAGAATCTATATAAAGGTTTTTTAGACTTGTTTGCGATCACAGAATCTATAGATTGACATGTGAAATGGCAACAAATTACCTTCATTATGAAAGGCATTGACTAAATGTATCCATGCTAATTGTTATACTCCTATTGATTTAACTTTTTTATATTTATCAATCGCGTATTATGACCCAAGATACGGATGATATATATATATATATACTATATTATAATGCACGAAGGAAGGATTCCGACCAAAGTTAAGAGATTTGTTAATTTTAAGCACAAGGTACAACTCAAAAAATCAATTTAACAAGGGTAATTATGTCTTTCTAACGCTACTAAAAAAATAGAACTTTAAACTTATTTACACTTAGACTCTTGTATCTTTAATTATATATAATTTTTTTCATGTTTGTTACAATATGCTTAAAAGAGATAATTCAGTTTTTTAAATATAAAACTAACCAGAGACGAGTACCATAATGAAAAGTGTCGCACGCGCCGCATCGCGCGGACACGTTACTAGTATATATATATATATATATATATATATATATATATATATATATATATATATATATATATAAGTTATTTTATCTTTTTTTTTTCTAAAAAGAAAAGAAAGAAGTTGGTTGTATTGGAATATGACAAAGGGCCACACTCGAAATAATTATTCCGCGTTTTGCAAGTTGCATGATACTGATAGAGCACTTATTTAGTTCCATCGTTTGATTCCATTTTGAGTATATGTGGATATGGCCCACGTATAAAATTATGGGTCAGTATTGAGATTACATAATAATAAGTTGTTGGATTGTTCAATGGACGGCATTAGAAAATGCTAAATCGATTTGCACTTAATCAAATGCCATATACAGTAAGGTCGTATGATACCCAAATGTGTAAAATGATGTTTTTTCTAAAGGTCGACGGTTAGAGTCTTGCAGGAAACAATAATATATATTAGGATAGATTAGATTGTTGTTTAAAGAAATTCAAATCTTCCTACTCTACTAAAAGGGTAACAGGAGAGACACGTGGCGGAATATGGTAACTAGGAGGGACACGTGGCAGCACCGCACCAAAATTTTCCCGTGTCTCTCTTCTATTAAATAATCACATTAATTGCTAATAATATTATTTAAACCTTTTTTAGATTAAAATACTTTTTAAATAAATTAAGAAAAAAATCTTTTTATTAATGTTATTTCTAAAGATAATTAATTATAAGGTAAGAACTTTTTCTAAAAGAGCAAACTTTTTTAAAAATATAAAATATTTTAAAACTAGTGCTTTTACAAAATAAAATTTTTCTAAACAAAATAAATAAAATTTGTGAATTATGATAAGAAAGTTTTCAAAAATGATATTTATTTTAATCGTTTGTTTTGAAATAAATTTTCATTCTGATTATAATAAGAAAGATTTCAATTAAAAATTATCTTAAAATATCATTATATAATTAATAAATTTTTATTATATTTAATATTTTATTTATTAAACTCGTGTAATATACGGGTTTACTAAAGCTAGTGTTATATATGAGACATCATTCGGTATAGTCCTATGTCTTGGTAAGGAAGGTTGAGGAAATTTGAATTTGATCAAATCTTGGGAAGTTGAAATCGAAAACAAATGCTTGAATTAGTGAAATTCATGATTGGTGCGTTTTTTTTACAAAGACAACATAAACAATCAAGATAAAAAGTATTTGGGTATGAAAGCTGGGCCAACTACTCATGGAATTTGTTACAACGTCCAACTCATTATGTCGTTTTTGTCCGTATATCATGGGCCAGAGGGATCAAAAGTTTTGTCCGTTTTGTGTTGGACCTTTTTCTAACTCTTTTGCTTCTCTTTAATTGTTTCAAATACAAGCAATTTCAACTCTTGGATAATCTTCGAACCATCACAGCGGTGGACCTAGCTTTTCGGTTAGGACTCACGTGACACCAAGGAATTATTGCTTATGTAACATCTATATAATCGAACGTCTGAAACCCGAGTGACACCTTAGGATTTCTTACGTGACACAAAAAAATATTTTTATGATCAGTAAGACGCATAAAACAGTTTAGGACCATTCAAAAAAATTAATTTCAACTTTTTTAACTAAGTATAAAAATAAACAGCCCATAAACCCATTACCCACGTATTAATTAAGTCTGTATTAAAAGCAATAAGCCCATTTTAATATCCATATATAACCCATTACCCACTTAAATTTAGCCCAAGGGGGAACCCATTGTTCCGTTTTCCCAAGGCCACATTTCGACTTTCGAGTCCCTTGAGATCTCAGAGGCTCAAAGCAATCCTTTCTGGCCCCAAATCTTTAAGGCCGGTAAAACAAGTCTTATCGTGTTTAACAGATTAAAGATGGCGCAACTAACACACGTATGTCACGCAGCCACGCCTGGTTTCCCACTCAGCTAGTGTTTATGATCAAATGTCTAATGATGTTGTTGACTGTATCTCATAGAATAATATGAGCTTAAATTTTTATAAATGAAAATTAAATAGTTGATGATTCGATATATAGTAGTAAAAATATTGTTGTTTAAAACAAAATACTCAAGGTTGGTTTGATAGTTATGGAAATTGGGTTGATATTTTTTTATTATGTATTTTCTAATAACCAAATTTTATTGTATGTTTTCTAATTGACTTGGTATTATGTTTCTATTATGCGATCAGATTCTATCCGAATGAATCAGTCCAAAAAATACTTAATTGAGTGAGTACATCTGATTATCTGAATAGTAAATATTAATCACGTCTCTAGAAGTAAGGCTAAACAAATCAAACATTCAACGAATAATTCGTGATTCGTTCGAAGTTTGTTTATGTTCATCAATTTAATAAATGTGCGAACACGAATTGTTCGTTTAATTGAACAATTCATGAAAATGTTAATATCCTTACAAACCACACGAATTAGCCCTTAGAGCATTTACGGCCTGTTTCCTATTTTTATATGAGTGTGTGCCCCATATTACAGGGGATTGTTGTGAGTGAATGAGAGAGAAAATTTATAAGGGTTGTATCGTGTTTCCTCAAATATGAGGAAACACAATACAACCTCTATAATTTTCTTTAATATTTTTTAAGTGGTTGTGAGTAGATGATAAATAAAAGATAATGATAAATGTATGAAAAATATTATTTAATTGAAAATGAAAAAAAAAAAATTTTAATGTATTTATAAGGTTGGGGATGAGAGATAGATTGTGAAAGAGCATTCTCAACTCAACCCTTATCCCATCCTTGTCCTTAATTTTATCAAAAATTATCATAAGAGCATTCACACTTCATTCCTTATTTATATCTTTATAATTTACAAAAACAAATAACATTTTCTAAATTTTACTATCTTTTTCTATATCCTGTCACATCTCATTCTTCATATATGTCCATGTCTCCATTCAATAATATTATTTATTCTTAGTTTAATATTATTTTTATTCTTTTACTCATACCCACTTATAAACAATAATAATAATAATAATATAAAAAAAAAGATATAGAAGATGAATAGCGAGCCCCATATTTAGGGTATGAATGTGTTTTTTTTATAAAAAAATATAAGGATGAGGTATAGAGATGAGGAATAAAATTAAATGAATATTTTAATAGTTTTCTAAAATATAAAGATGGGGATGGTGATAGGGAATGAGTTTGAAATGCTCTAGACACACACTTCATTCATATACCTCATCCCCATATATTTAAAAAAAAAACAACCTCATCCCTCTTATATTGAAACTCACTATTCATACTTATATATTTTTTAATATAAGTGGGTGTAATAGAAAAAGATAATACTGAAAAAATAATACAATAGTATTATTTAATTGGGATAGCAATATTTATGAGGAATAGAATGTTGAATGTTTTTAGAAAAAAGATATGTAAAATTGTTAAAATAATGTTTTATTTTGTAGATTTTAAGAATAAGAATAGATAACGAAATATGTTCTTATTCGTGTTACTTTGAAGTCCACTTGTTAGAAATTCCTGTCCAGCAGTACTATTCCTTGTTTATCACTTTGTTCTAGAACAAAGTACCCTTACCTCTTATAATTCATATCATGAAAGAGGGGGTAAAATCATTAAAAACTAAAAGTGAATGCCAGGTGAAGTAATTATTGTGGGGTACGAATCAACTCACTGCTAGTAAAATATTCTTAAACTATGTACTGTTCTATTTGTCTTTTTGCTCTATGTATGCCTGATGCTATGAAAAGTAAGAATCTTAAACATGCTTGAACTTTAAGCAGAACCATCAGGCAAGATTCAAGGGTTAATAATATGTCCAAATCAGAAAAACAAGAAAAACTAACATGATCACATTTGGGAAGTTCATCTATACATTCATGATCCACATGTTCAGCACACATGATCTAGTGATCTACAATTAGGCTTTATTGTTCATTCTTTATGTGTATGCATGCTATGTGACACAATGGCACCATCAATCGCGCAAAATCCACAAGATCAAAATATTACACACATGTCTCTATAACAAGCGATTATAACAGTAACACAAGACAACTAAATGATACAACAAACAAGACGAAAAGGAAACTACGTGTAACTTAACTCAGCCTGTTGGCATGTTTTTTCAAGAAAAAGATGTTACCTTTGTAATAAATATGTACGCGTTTATTGAGTAATGGAGTCTAGTGGGATGACAGAAGGTGGAAAATCGGTCCTTGGTCCAGCAAGAGAGTAATAAGCAAGTATATGTGCAGGATGTTCTATCTCTCTACCTTCGGCGCTAATAACCTTTCTTGGAGGAATTATTTCGATATTCCAAAACGGTCGGGCCATTGCCAACAGATCAGATCCAGTGTTAGATCCCCTATACCCTTGTACCCATAAGTATCTCAAAGATCTCAGCTGTAAAACTGCCATTGCAAGTGCTTTTTCACTGAAACAACACCCTCTGACTTCAAGCTTTTGTAGGCTCGGGCAGCCTCTAGAGAACCCTAAAAGCCCGGTATCAGATTCCCCAAGATACCCGAGTAGCATCCATCTTATATTCTGACTGTATTGACCGATATAAGTCAAACCGACGTCTGTTAGCCCTCCTGGCCTAAGATAGAGTGCAAATCTTCTGAGCTTACTGCAGCCACTTAGTAAAGATCGGATTCCATTGTCAAGTGGCAAATCTGTAATAACTTCTTCTTTATCCAGTAAAACCAAACGAAAATCACAGAGGTTTTTCAAGTTCGTTCCCATGGATTCTAGTGCTGCGTTTGTTATATCAGATACATATACAGCAATGTATTCTAGTTCAAGACACCCTTGGGCTATTGCGATTAATCCCCTTTGAGAAACAACGCCTTCTTCATCTTCCATTTCTAGTTCATCAGCTCCCCGTTCGATTCTTAGCCGTTTTAGTTTCTTGCAAGAGCATGCTAGAACTTCCATCCCCCGGTCTCCGATCACATTTCTTGTCTGTTTTTCATCAAATTTGAGGTCAGAGTTAGTTCATTTACTTTAAGTGGGTGTTTAGTCATTTAGATATGTGATCATGTGGTTGTGTGTGATCAAAGATCAGATAATCAACTGTAATAAAGCTATAAAAGTGTTTGAAGTTGTAGCAATGGGATGTACCTCAAGAACTTCCAAATTGGGACACCGTTGGAGCAACACGCAGTGGTCCTCAGTGTCAAGAAGGGCATAAAGGAGATCGAGTTTTTTGAGACGCGAAGCAAAGGGGTAGACAATGGGCATTTCATTTGTGCTCATGTAATTCAGACCCAACCGACACAATCCTGGGGGGTATGCTAGAGAAGCATACTGTTCGGGATGATTGTTGAAGCAACCACCACTGAATTCTTCAAGTGAACCCGCAAAGCGGAAGAAACCAACAAGATCCAAGATTTCACAATCGCCTATCTTGACCGAAGCTAAAGACTTGCATCGTTTGGCTATTAACTCAAGATCATTAGGCCTAACTAGCGAAAGATCGGTCATGTAAAAGTTTAATGATTCAAGTTGAGTATTGTTCATAGCAAGCTCATGTAGCCAGTCTCCATCCTTCTCTATCACTTGGCTCTCTTCCAAAAACAGTACTTTAAGGTTCCTGCAAAAGCATAATCTATAAGTCAAAACATTGAAGTCATATCAACATTTGAACTATTGACATGAGTTCTTCAGCTTCCAAAAAAATCAAATGATACCCATGTTACTAAATGTGTATAAAAAATAATACTAATTGCGAATCTGAAATGCGATAGTGGTCAACCCCAAAGTGTTCAAAAGAAATTAGAGTTGTATCTAACAAAATAGATTCATATAACCACAGAAAGATCGAATCTTTATTAATCTAATTAACACACTATTTATAAACGCTCTGTTCTCAAAAAAGCCCGAAAGGCGCACACCTAGGCCCTTAGGGGCAACCTTATCGCCTAGCCTCAAAAGCCTCTTTTTCGAGCGTTCATGCGCATTTTCAAGCCAAAAATCATTTGAACAGGTCTGAAACAATTACACTAGCCCTAAGCAAGCTTTCAATCATCCTAAACTAACCCAAACACACCTAAAACTAGTACTTTAATGCTATACGACTCGCTTAAAAGACACTCGCTTTTTAAGCACCTTGCTCCTGAGCCAAAGCCCACCCTTTGCACCTTCAACAACTACATATAACCGCCTTAACACAATCAAAATACCTGCAAGATCGACCAATATGCGCAAGCCCATCAGTGGAGAACCCCGAGCACTTATCAAGCTTAAGAACCTGCAGAACATGCCCACGCTCACACCCTAACATCTGAAGATCCTCATCTCTCACAATCATCCTTCTGAAATGCACAGCCTTCAAGCAACTAAACGATCTCGATAGCTCCGCCACCCATGGCGTCGCGAACCCACCCCAATCCTCCGGTATCAAGTTATACATTGCAGCCCGTGGCTTCCCCTTCAGTTTAACAGACTCAAGAAATGGGAACCTCCGGCGGAGCTGCGGCGGTGTGGCTGTGTAGCATAAGGCTATTGTTACATGCTTTCGGGTTTGAGCTTCGAGCTCGTATAACCTCCGGCAGACCAATGAGATCGATTGTCGGTCACGAGAGTCGTGTATGTAGGCTAATACGCACTCGAATACGACGTCCGACATGCCGTGAACACGGTGGTTGGTGTAGCTTCTGTCATTCATGATCGAATTTGAGAAAACAGAAGTGAAAATTGGAACCTCTGGTGGAAATTGAAAGGGGGTTTTGCAGATGAAATCAATGGAAGAAAGGAGATGAGATGCCCAATTTGATTCAGATAGAGAGAGAAACAAGAGCCCTAATTCGTTTCAAATCAGATTCAAGATTGTTCTCTGTTATTAAATTCAAGAAATCAGAAGCGAAATTTGAAAGAGGTTTTTGGAGATGAACTCAATCAAAGAAACAATTCAACGCAATCCCCAATTCGATTCAAATCAAGAAAGAAACAAGAACCCTAATTAGAGTCATATCAGTTTCAAGATTCATGATTGGATTACTGTAAACGGAACCATGGATAAAGATTCAGCGACGATTTCACAAACCCAGATGCCAAATCAAGAAAGAAGCACAACCCACTTCAAATCAAGTGGATTTAAGATCAATTTCAAGATTCACGATTGGATTACAAGAAACCCAGATGAACAGAGTGATTCTTGATGAAATTAGATGTAATAAAGAGAATTTAGGAGGTTGTAAAGAGAGAAATTGGAGTGAGAGTGAGGAGGAGATAAGTGGATGGTGGTGAAGAAGAGATCTGATGTAGACAGTTGGAGGAATATGTATGGAGATGAAATCAAAAGGGATAACTGGATAAGTTGATTAAAAGGCTCTGCAACATACAAACTTTGAGAGAGAGAGAGAGAGTGGTGAAGACGACGGAGATATGAATGGGTTGGCGAGGGTTAATTGGGGAAATATGCTAAAGATTCTGCAACTCTGAATGCAAACAACATATACCTACTTCATTCATGAATCATGATTTTCTTTTCGATTATTATTTAATGTTGTTTTCAAGGCAGTCATTTATCTGTACCATTTTTAAACTATAACAAATCTTAACTACCGTTTGTTAGTATTTAAACTCTGTTCGTTCTTAAAGGTTTTAATTTTATCGAAATTGATTACATGATCAAAATAATTTGAAATTAATCTAAATATTGTATATAATTTTTCAGTATATATTATTTAAATCTTAATTTCTTCATACTAATATCCTTACAATCATTCAATATCTAGCTCACTATTTGACCCGTCAAAAGTATTCATTTTAAGTCTAAAATAAGACAGTTTTTTTGACTGTATATTTCGCTATGACAATAAATAAAAATTAAGGTCAATCTCTGTCAAGTGTCGGTTTATACTTGAAAGAGCCTATTTTACGTATGATCAGCTTTATAGCATCTTATCACAAGTTAAGAGTAAAGATAGATTGAAGCTTTTAGCTTTAGATAATTAGTGTAAACCTACTAATTTTACTACAAATGTAGTTTACAATGATATTTTTGTTCATTTGTAACCTTATAATCAAAAGTTGTATGTCTTATTTAATATATAACACACTTGATTTTATTTTAATTTTTATGTTAATTAACTCTTCACACTTCCGTGTAATATACGTATAACTAAAGCTAGTATTTTAATATAATATTCATTTATTATTTTTATGTTCTTTGTTTAATTTAATTATATAGAAAATAGTTTATAATTAAAAAAATCAATTAATTTGGGAAATAGCAGAAATGAGAAAAGTAGAATGACACTATGTATAACGAGGAAAACTGAGGAAGATAGAAAAAACTGATATGATGTTGACATGTCACACGAAAAAATATAATATAGTTGCCAATAGCTTAAAGGAAATGAAACAATATCATATGTGCGCACACATACATATATAAAAGGCATTATCAAATAGGACGAGAAGATAACCAAATGAATATATTTATTGTAAAAGAGAGGCGTTTAAAAAAACATTTGATACGTAGACTGATGAGAGAGAAAAGAAATATGAGACTTCTAAACTTTAATGCTCTGATAATTTGTATCGTAACAATAACAATAACAATAACTACGTAAAGTATTATGTATCTATGAACTTATGTATTTATGTTTATAAGTATATGATTAAAAAGTTTTTTTTTCTATTTAAAATAATTCATCTAATAAAAATTGAGCTTTTCTAGATAAACTTAAACAAAGTTGATAATCCACAACGACATAATGTAAAAAGTGAGCATTTTTAATTTTAATCCACATATCAATCAATATCAAACTTGAAAATCTTCTCTTTGTTTTGCAAAATCGATATGTGACCTCATACCATGTACCTACATAGAGAATTAAGAAAAAACAATAAGAAAACCAAAAACAAAAACAAAAACAAAACTAAACGTTATATATCACGAAAGCACTCTGTCATTGATGGAGACTTCCATCATTTCACAACAATGGGACCATAGAAGGGGGCTCCACATAATAAAAATTACAACAGTAACCTACCAATTTTCCTTTTAAAGTGTAACTATGTTGACCGTTATATAATATATCATAACATGTTCATATCAGCCGATGCTTAATAGGGGTAGAAAGGGCTACCGCCCTCTCTTTACTTTCTGTTCTTAGTATTAATTTTTGTTAGATACTTTAAATATATAAATATATTTCGCCTACTGCCCCTTCTCTAAGAAAAATTCAATCTTCGTCACTGGTTGTGGCATATACATGTTTTTTACTAGCTTCTTCCACAAGTATTAAAAATAGAGACACAAATCTAATTTGTGCAACGCTTACTATGATAGACAAACAAGTATTTTTAGAGATTCACATGACATGTTATTGTCACGGATGAACATGCCTTTTAATGCTACATGAATATGATTTGAATGACATTTAACATATGCAACCGAAAATATATCATTTATGCATATGTGATTTACTCTAATTTGATATAAGAACGCTTATTATAGGTAGCCAAAAATGTTTATTTATTGATTCCAGTAGCATTTTTTATACTCATGTGAGTCATGTATCTCATGATTGATATATTATAGTAAGACTAGACAACTAGACAAATGATACACAATTAAAGTATGTATACGAGTATCCGACTATAAAAATGATTATCCAATGACAATAAAGGATAAATTAATGTTATTTAACCACGTAAGTATCTCGATTTTCTTTTGAAATGACTAATTCTGTTATTCTACTAATATCTAATAGAATAAAGTTATTATTAGCTTTATTTTCAGAAAAAATATGTTTTTAACAATATGTATTGAAAGAATATATGTCATCTTTAAAAAGCTTATACACTAATGCTTTGAACAAGATTTTGTCCTTGCGAATGGTATTAATTGCACTAAGGTAGGGTATATATACTTTATATATGCAATATAAAACGTTTATTTATTTATTTATCATACCATTAGATCCCATTCCTGTGAGTCTGCATTTTTCTTTCAAGGAACGACTTATATTTCTTTATAAAAAAAATTATTTGCAAAATGACTCCAAGCATGTGACCAATCAAATTAATACGAGTTTAAGTTTTACAAAGTTAACAAAAACCGAATTTTAACAGTCAAGTTTGAAAGGCGTTACTCGCTACTAAAAAAAATTAATTCAATTTTGTGATTACGACAAAATCGTTATAACAAAGTTGTCATGATCACAAAGTTGAATCAAAACTTTTTAAATTTGTGATTACGACAACAACTAAAAGACATGTTATTGGGTCCTTTGATTTCCAATCATTTGCAATTTTGAATGAAGTACAAAAAAAATAATACATTCAGATTTCTTTTTGTTTATCTTGGCATAGTCATACTACTGGTTTTTTCGAGCCCTCGAGTCAGACTTGTCATTACTTGAACAAGCTCCACCAGAGTCTACCACGTAGGTTAACCATATTACCTCGGGCGAAGCACCTCCTCATGATCCCGTTGGACTTCTCAGTCAGTGTCTTAGTGATACCAAACCCATAGCAGCAATACTATTTTGCAATGGCATGGTTCATGTTCATGTCTGCTCCGTACAAGCCCTGGTCCCCATCAACATTAGCTAGAATTTGAGGCACTGATTAGTCGTCATCTTATGCTCTCCTCCCCCATGAAATAAGTTTATTGGATAAATGGGTGAAATGGTGACATTCATAGCAGGCCAATGAAATGAACAAACGTCTATTACAGGGATATGAACTATTGAATCTGTCATTAAATGAGTGAATTTCAGAATTTGTTTGAGTTACATCTTCTAGTTTGATTATAAAATTAAATCATGTATTTAATCCTATTCTTGTCGGATATTTAGTCACACCTTGTATTTGTGTTCCAAAATTCTTATCATCATAATTCTACATTCATTTTCATATTAAAATCTGAATCCTCTCCATAAAGTGAGACAATAGTAAGAGTTATCCTCTCTAATAGATGTTAAGGTTCAAACTAGCATTAGCAATGGCCTACAACCTCTTAAAAACCATCCAACAAACACAAGCAACAATTCTCCTAATCTAATGGTTAAGTTAACAAGATACAACAGGAGTTGGATTCTCATGATTATGGAAAAACTGCTATCTATTAATAAAAAATCTAAAAATAAGGTCCACTTATTGTAAGTGGAGAATCTGGGTCAAAAGATATCAAGTGCTATTGTATCTGTATGGGAACATTAAGATTTGCAGATAAATTCAACATCATACAACACAAATCTAGGCTATATTAATAGAAAATGGGATTAAATTCTTTCGAATTTCATTAAAGTAAAAGTAGTAAAGGAATTTGATTTGAAATCTCTCGCTCTTTTACCACCACCACCGCCACCGTTGCATTTGGCACTACTGCCTCCCACCACCGCCACTGTTGCATTTTGCACTACCAAACAGTGATGAATGGTAGACGAAATACTAATTTTCCTGAGATGGAATTTGAACCAAACTGGACAAAATAGCAAAAGGATAAGAAGCATGGGGCTACTACAAGATTGTCCTCACAATCACAATCATGAAAGTTTATACATATTAAACCAACACCTTACAATGTCTTGTACATTATCCATATAAATTTAGATATAACAATGATCACTACTTCATTACTACTTCTTTCAATGAATCCATTTTATCAAAGATGCATTTACCTATTATTTTGACATAAGTTGTGGAGGTTTGGACCTAACGGCGTTAGCTGCATCCTTCACTAACAACCACCGAGCTCCGTTCACAAGCTCTTCCTTCACCATGAAGAGAACAGCTGCAGCAAGAACACTTTGCACAATCTTTGTGCTCATCCCTTTGTAGAAGCCATGGAGGCCTTCGTAATGTATCATCTTTAAAATTGCATCCAAAGTGCCTATGGAGAAACGCAGGTTCAGTGATGTAAGTAACAATTTCATAAGAAAAGATTCATATACCTTTATAATGATGCTTTTTGTCGACCCCAATCGCTTGCTTTGCTTGCAGTCTAGACTGCAAAATGCAAAGAGAGTATTTATCTTGCTGATCTATCAAACAACCTAAAACGATAATTTACAAACATGAAGAGTCCTGCTAAAACTCTTTAAAAATAACCCAAATGACCTGTTTATATAAATCTGTCAACAATTTTGTGCCATGGTTATATACCCTACGGGTTGAAATGGGTGGAGGATAATATAAAGTATCCAACAAATTTTGACCCTACGCGTAGAAAATTTGTTCAAATTATTTACATGATTATTGTATTGGTTATTAACGGAAATCGTAAAAAACCAAAACAAAGAGGGGTAATTAACAAGTCATTTATTGAATTTGTTTTCCTTCAAAACGGTCCATTTTGACCTGAAGCCCTGAACCCATTTTGATCATAACCCCTTTTTACACAACCGAATTAATACTTTTTAAAATGGTCCATTTCAACCCTAACCCGCCTGACTAGAACCCGGCATGACCTCCTTAACCTGACCCCCTGTTTTGCAAGGCTTCAAAATTTACTACGAAACTTTCAAGTATTTACCTTTACAACTAAAAGAGGATAAGTTACCACTGTAGCCCCAAGCTTTGCCAGTGCCCCGAGCAAAAATACCTGAAATATTATTAGATGATTATCTGAAATTTTGTGGTAATTTCATTAACAGGTACGTTACCTCTAAGGCAGTTACACCTTTGTCACTATTTCTGGAAGCACGGCGCTGCTTCAACTTCTTCAGTAGGGTCTCATACAGCATAAACTGTATCGAAGGGTTGCTGACCTGGAAGAACAGAGACAACAAGTGACAATCCTACAGCATGGAGCCATGGACCAATCTAACTTGACACGTACCATAATCAATGTCGGGAACACGCCTTTCCAGAATCCCCAGATTCCAGCTTCGTCAAAAACTTCTTGAACCTGCAGAAAACAAATTATTTGAATTACAGCTTCAATAATCCATCAGATATTCAGATCAACACTATGGTAACAATTAACATTTCAGAAAATCATTATCTTGTAGTTTACACATCTTGTTAATCTTTTTCTTTTAATGTGAAGAAACCTAAACAACTTTGACACCCCGCATAACTTGTTGTTATTTTTATTTTTTCAAAGAAGGAGCAATACTAGATATTAAAGAAAGGAACACAAACCGCATTGCTAGTTCCATAGGGAGGTGGTTCTATGTCACCAACAACCGCATGTTCTGAAACCTTAGAAGGAACCATTTTGAATGGAGATTTCTTTGTGTGGGTCTGCAAAATTAAGTAATATTAAAACCTAGATGATCAGGAACCCATTTGAACAGCTAGCAATTCCAAGAAAATCCACAAAACATGGCCCTATATTAGATATTAAAATTTCCACAGTTTAAACTTGACAAGTAAGCTTATAAACCTCACCTGCATACGGGTAACTACTACCCATATAGGATTTGTCAGCAGCACATTGACACACCTAAGAAAAGTCATGACAATTGCTTAACATCAAAGATAGCAACATAAACCATGAAATAATAACTCAGCAGTTGTATAGATAAAACATCCCAGAAATTTGGAAGAAAAATAATAAAGAACTACAAGAAAAGAATATTGTCAGCGAGGTAATAAATTTTGGCCAGTGAATCAGAAAAGGAAAACAGAAAAGTGGTGTCGACTTAGTTGATAGATGGTAAACATTGTAAAATACAAGTCTATCATGCGTGTCTTTCACTCCAAGCAACACGAATTGCAAACTTGATTAAACTAAAAGATGTAAGAAGAAAGTACCCAGACATAGCAGCCACCATGAGTGATGAAAGCATACCAACCGATCCATCTCCGGATCCTTCCTTCTTACGTCTAATTGCAGCAGCTTCAGCCTTGCTCCTGAATATTTGATAGAAATAATAGTAAACACCCTGTAGCATACAAATAGGATGATAAGAATCAAACATTTAGGGACTAAATGTGTCTTCATACTTATATAAGGTTTTTTAACAAGTTATTAACCCACCTAGTTTACCTAAAAATGTATCAACTTTGATGAGATGCATGTGAACATCACATAACATCGGTTACGTAAGAAAACAATGATCATGTGTTACATCATTCCTAACATGTTTGATTAAGGTTTGTATCCCATATTGCTGTTAGAAAGAAAGAGAAGAAAAAGACGAAGTCAAGTGCCTTTCCATATTTTGTAATCACAGATCGGCATAATATGACAAAGGAAACAAAAAATGGATATTTTACTAATCACTAGCTACATATCTACATATCAGTGTGTTGTCCTACCAATGTCACATTGAAAATACTATTATATGTTTCTTTGAATTTATAATGTAGTTGGTCAAAAAACAATCTACGTAGTCTTTATGGATTTTTCAAGTATATATTTTTGGCACTCGTTTGACAAGTCCACTTCATAAAATGCATAAATCTCATCTTGATAAATGTCATAACTCAGAAAGACATGCACCCTCTGTATCATAAAAGTTGCAACAATTTCATTTCTCATATGTAGCCACGAGTTCTCCTTATTTGGAAATACTGAAGCTGAAACTGCTTCACTCATTTATATTATCATAAATAATGTAAAAAAATTTTCAACAAGACTTTCCATTTTATCCATTAGTAAAGTGGAAAATAGAAACATTACACTAACAGTGAAAGATTTCAGTAAATCCATGTGTCCAGTAAAATGTTCAGTTTTATCAACGCAAGTCTATTCACTGAACTGAAAACCACTAAAGTAAGACCGCAAGAATTCCCATCCGTGTAATGATACCGGCACACTATTAAAGCTGATATCTTCCAGAAATATTAGAAGTCCGCAAAATAATCTATTTGATTAATTTTTCTTAAGCCAAAAATAGCTCATACAATCTGCAAATGGAATTATTGTGACCCATAACCAATCAAAGACCTACTCATGGAATATGTCTTCATATGAAGACAAAAAAAGAAGAGGAAAAGTAATTGAAAATCATCAGTTCTTTCTATCAGTATTCACCAAACGGCATTTAACCCAAATGGTATTCCCAAGTTGTGAGATTTCAAGTCTTCAAGTCTATTATATAGCTTAAAAGTGGTTTGTCGTTAAAGAATAAAGAATAATAAATAATAAAAGAATCTATCAGTATTCAAAAAAAAAAAATGGGCATAGTGACATAAAAGCAGATCACATAATGCACTAAGATGGCACATTTTCCACTGCCATGGGACCCTTCACCACAAGATATAATTTCCTTTTTTCAATGTAATTGTCTGTCCCTGTGTTACTCTACAGAAATTAGTAATAGACTAATAGCAAAATTTGCAAATTACATATCAACATAAAGTCATAAACAAGTAAACAATTGCTTAATAAACCAAAACACAGTGTTAAGTCATTATCTATCACTTCCCCCAATTCAACAACACGAAACTTCAGCAAAAACGAATTAACCTAAACCGTAAGTAAACTGTAAATTCACCTGCGAGCAAGCGGTCCCAACCAACGACGGCATCAATCCACCGTATAATCGACTCCATCCTTCTTGCTGAACAACCTAAACCAATCAACAGTATCACTCCATTAGTCCATTATTATCAAAACAAACACATATAAACTCAAATTCTAAACAAAATTAACTCAAAAACAGGTAACAAATGATTGATTACTTGATACATCTGTTCAACAGTCCCCGATTTTTTCTCCTTCTTCTTCGGATCTCTATCCGTTTGCTGCCGCGTGTTTACCTGCGATTAGATAACTGTAAATTGTTGTCTGATGAACAAATTAAAGTATATAATTGTGATTATACAATGATCGAATTTACTAACGGTTTGAAGAGGATAAGTGATGAGCTGAGCGATGATCCCACCGCCGGCGCCGGCGAGGCCGTTAATTAGAGCGTCCGACATGTCTGTATCTTCTCTCTGTGTGTGATGAAGTGATGATGATGATGATGATTTGAGGATCTAGAGAGATGAAGAGTGTGTGTTTAGGTGTTTGTGCGTGTTGTTTGAGGGGTTGAAAGGGGGAAGAAATGAAATCGATGAAGAGTCGTGTTGTGAAGATGGGTGGGGGTACAGTTTGACTTGATTACACTTTAGTCACTTATCTTTGAAAACACTGAGTTTTGCCACTAAACTACTTCATGCACCTTGAATTGGTCCTAATATTAAGAAACACACGTCTATAAATCGACACTCTTCTGTACGAAAGGTCGATGACACTAAAAACAAAAAAAATTTAAGGGGTTGTTGGAGGGTTTATATTCCATACAACCCCTTATATGCTCATATAAGCAAGCCTATACGACGCGTATAGCAAAATTCGATACTGAAGACGAGGGAAAATTCAGGGGGTTGTCATAGGGGTTAACGTCCCACATAAGACTATACGACCTGTGTAAAAATCTAAGTGCATTGATTTATATTGTAAGAGTGTTTAAATATCCGAGCCTTTCAAAAAAGTTTTATTCATAGATAAAATCAAATCAAATCAAATGGATTTGTGTTTTTTTTTTTGGTCTAATATTATTTTTGATCTCTCATTTCAATTTTTGATCTCTCATTTCAAATGGATTTGTGTCTTTTTTTGGTCTAATATTATTTTTGATCTCTCATTTTAATTTTTAGACGGCATCTAAATAGAATGATAACTAGTGTTCTAATATTATTTTTGTCTCCCTCTCGATCAATTGGTCCCGGTTAGTAGTCGGTTGAAAGGGTCTTCGACTGTTCATTCATCAATTGAAGGCGGTAGCCGGTAGTGGGTTTCTTGTGATTTTCAAGCAATTACTCTTAGAGTTCAGATTGCAATTACATGTGACGTTGTTGATACGCTACACAATCTCAATCAAATTTTCATTCTTGCATTTATTTTGCATATGGATGTTTTGCGTTCTTCAACCTCCTAATTTCATGTTTTTATTTTTAGGGTACTATTGCTATTTTTGGCAATAGAAGATTTATTATTAACCATATGTAGGTATTATGGTATTTTTTTATGCAACATTTTAAATGCAATGCTAATGATCTTACTAATGGCAATGTGTTTAGTGTTCAAATATAGGATCGAGCAACTATGGCCCTTGTAATATTGTTGGGAATGTTGGTGTTAGTTAATTCACTGGTCTCAATATTTTTAACGGAGTCTTATTACAATTGATTATATTTTAGCTACTGTTTCTTGCCATAATCAGATGAAATGCATCTGTATTTGTTGTTCTTCTTCTTGGTTTAGGATTAGTCCATGTTAAAGTAGAGACACCATGGAAAGGTATTGGTAATATTATTATGGTGGATAACTTGGGTAGTTTACTTTTGCCTAGGGGAAAATACGAGAAGCTTGAAGGTGTAGTTCGTAAAATCCACAACCAAATTGCAGTGATTACTGAGTAAGGAGAATGAGCTTTGGATGCCATTGAAGAATACACTATCATCAAGTACAACACTCATCAGCTATCTTTTTCCCTTCAGCAATTGTGATGTTACTTCATAATTCAATAATTAATATTATGTGATTCATTAAGCATTATAATACCCAACACACCTACACACACAGGCTGTTTATTCTGTGATTCAATGTGTTGTGCTTAATTTCTACCATAAATGGGACACAAAATCAATGGAAAAAATATGAACTGAAATGAATATATTCATATCTTAAGACATGATCAGTTGAAAACGTAATTCTAATTCATGAAACTTGTAACAAAACAGGATTTCTTGACCTGGAAAGCCTGCACTATGTCTTATTTGAAGGGGATAGGTATTTTATTTCTTTCGGTTGTATTTCCTCCTGCAGTCATTAGTTGTTTAGTTGCAAAATTCCAGGTCATATCTAAACTAAAAAAGAGTAAGTCTGCACCATTTGTTATTTGAGTTGAATTGCCAGTGATGTCTAAAAATATCATATAAATGTTGTGAACATAAGGTGGAAGCTTTAAGAATTATGCGTTGTTAGTTTGAGTATTATATAGATTCTTTTTTTTTGGGTTTATTCTAACAAAAGACGGTAAGATGGGCTAGTTGGTTGGTCAAAACGAGTTGGATTGACATGCAAACATTTTTTACCCACTTTCAAATTTTTGAATAAATAATCAATAGTTTAGTTATTATTAAAGCATGCAATATTTATATATTATTTGCTTTTGTATCAAATCATAATGTTTTTCTTTGTAAGTCACTGTTTGGTCATTGGAACTCATAGCATAAGCATATAATTTTGTTGTAAGTCCTCTTAGTATGAGTGCAAAGTTTGAAGATGTGTGAAGTACTCTATATAGATGCTATTAGTTGGCATATAACTTAGATAACTGGTATTTTATATTATATACATTTTCAGAATTACGTTTCACCACACATGATACAGTGATAAGCATTTTGTTTTATGTACACTAAGGGAGAAGAAAGTATCTAATTCTGTAACAAATTTGATTGGATTAATTTTAATAAGGCTCATGAGCAATATCTCTTTTCTATGTTTGTATCATTGTTCTAAGTGTTAATATTTAATTGATCAGCATTTGGCTATTATTGTTAATGTTTATATTTATTTGATCAGCATTTCACTATTATTGTTGATGTTTATATTTTTTATGATAACATGATGTGTTCAATTCATTTTTCAATATCTTAATCATGTTGTTTATACAAAATTGTAGATCGGTTTCTTTGGTAACTCTTCCGACTAAGCTTACTTGCTGAGGTATGCATATTGATAAATTTGGTTTACCTTTTGATTATTATCATGTGAATATTTATTCCAATTAGTTCAAGAATAAGGATATAATTAATTAGTGAAGAACTTAAGTAATGTTCTTCCTATACTGTATTTGTATTTTCTTGTAGGTAGAGGTGGGCAAAAAAACCGGTTCGGGAACCGGTTTGGGCAAAAAAACCAGTTCGGGAACCGGTTTGAGCAAAAAAACCGGAACCGGTTTCTGGCCCAAACCGGTCCCGACCTGGTCAATAGGTTTGAGGTTTCATGTGTTGAAGCCGGTTTCAAACCGGTTCCCAAACCAATCCCAAACTGGTTTTTAAAAAGTGGCCGTTATAAAAAGGCTATATAGCCGTTATGACCGTTTTTTTGTGTTTTTTTACCATTATACCCCCATTAAGCTAGTATAAATATGTATTGGATGTTTTGGTTGAACCACAACAAGTTAAAACACTCTCTACTCTCAAAAAACGCTCTCTATTCTCAAATACGCTCAATACTTTCGTTCAATTAAAAAAAACTCTCAATACTCTCGTTCATTTCAAAATGACTTCATTAAGGGCTCAATCATCCGTTGGTTGTGATACGTCTTCAAGCAACGTGGTGGTAGCGATCCTTCCTACGAATAGGAACCCCGAAATATGGTGCAATTACGATTTATGTCAATGGCTAGCGGTTCAAACAAAGCTCGTTGCAAGTATTGTCACAAGTTTTTCAAAAAAGATGCAAATACAACTTTGAAAAACCACATTGCGAATAAATATTGTAAGGCTTTGAAAGGTGAACCGTCTCAAGATCAAGCTTCGATGACAAGCGAAGGGAATGTTTGGGCTTATGACGTTGATGCGGTTCGTGAGCAAATAGCACATTTTGTAATTCAAGAAAGTTTGCCATTCAAACATTTCGACAATGAAAGTTTGACCCGGCTAATTCAACGAACTCTCCAGCCGCGATACACACATGTAAGTCGTGCTACACTTAGAAGAGATTGCTTAAAAATGTGGAAAAAAGCTAAAAATGAATTAATATCTTATTTTGAAAATTTACAAACCGGTGTTAACTTAACTAGTGACGTTTGGTCGACTCCTCACGGTTCACCGGACTCGTACATTTGTGTCACCGCCCGTTGGGTTGAACCCGGTTCGTGGCAAATGATGTAACGTACGATTGCGTTTGAATTGTTTGATTATCCTCACACTGGGCAAAACATTTTTTATCTTATTGATAAAGTTATTAAAACGTATAAATTAGAAAACAAAATATTTTCTATATCTTTTGATAACGCATCAAATAATACGCTTGCGATAAAACATCTAAAATTAAAATATAAACCAATTTGTGACGGTGTGTTTTTTCATAGTCGATGTGTTGCGCGCATCATAAACTTAGCCGTTCAAGACGGTTTAAAAACTATTGAAACAGTAAAAGATAGTTTAAAAGAATGTTACTTGATATTTTTAGCAGTAACCAAAGATATAGTAGGTATCACAAGTTTTGTAAAGACGCAAATTCCAAATGTTTAAGTCCGAATTGGGACGTACCTACAAGATGAAATTCGACTTGTAACATGTTTAAAAAGGCTATTGACCAAAAAGAAAGTTTAATATCCTTTCATAATGCTTTGCTGAGTCGTGGAAAGGTTTCGACTTACCATCCATCGGGTTGGGCTATTATTGAAGAAATAACCAAAATGCTTAATGTTTTTAAAACCGCAACTACTTGTCTTTCTGGAGTTTATTATCCAATGAGTCCATTAGTACTTCACCAAATTTACTTAATGACTTCAAAATTAAATGAGTTGTCGTGTAGGGGTAGACCTTATTTGGATATGATACCACAAATGAAAAAAAAAATTAAAAAATATTTTAAAGAAATGCCTCCGGTTATTACATGTGTCGCTGCCTTAAACCCTTGTTTAAATACGTCGGGAGTTGAAACTTTACTTGATAAAATTACTTTTAATTTGGATTTAGAAGAAGAAAACCCATATTATGCTCAAAGTGTAAAAAATAATTTTAACACACATTTAGGTCAAATGTTTGATGTTTATTTAGCAAAATATGGTGAAACATCAAACATACATGAGTCTATGCGGCATGCGGCACATGGAAGGTTCAAGTGATCTAATGTTTGCTTTGTATAATACTTTAAGAAATGAATGCAATAAACGTCAACGTGGTACACTCCGAGTAGTGAAATCGGGAGGTATAGTGGAACAAACTTTTTATCCACCATGACTCCACAAGATTTTAAAAATTTTGACTTGTTGGCTTGGTGGAAAGGTAAGGAAGATCAATTTCCAATCCTATCCACCATGGCCCGAGATTTACTAACCGTCCAAGCTTTCACGGTAGATTCGGAATCTGCTTTTTCTGTTAGTGGCAGAATTATATCAATACGAAGAACCCGACTCACCCTCGAAGCAGTTGAAATATGTATTTGCTTGAAGGATTATTTGGATGCAGCTGAAAGAATACAAGACAAATGCTCACTTGAAGGAGAATTAGAATATGTAGCCGAAATATATGAAGACGAAGTAGACGATGGATTGACACCCGGAATGACCGATGATAAAGCGGCATATGACGAGTTCCTTCGTAATACCTCGGGTTCTGGTGGCGAAGAATAAAGTTTACGTCATTTGAATTGTTTATATGTTTTGAATAATATCTTTATTTTACATTTTATGTAATCTTTGATAAAAATAAATAATCATATTTAATTTTTTATGTATCATAAATCATAATTATATTTTTATTTAATGTTTTATGTTTTAATATTTATAAATAATTTATATAAATTTGTAATCTTTGATAAAAATAAATAATGTTTTAGATCAATTGAACAAGTTTTGAACAATTTGATAAGTGTGAAAAACTTCTGAAATTTGGCCAAGTGTTTGGGCGCATGAGTACTGTTTGGGCGCATGAGAACTGTTTGGGCGCATGAGCACTGTGGGCGCATTAGCACTGTTTGGGCGCGTGAGCACTGTTCGGACGCATCTGTTTGGGCGTTTCTTCTTTGGACTGTTTTGGGCGTTTGGAAAATTTAAATTTAAAAAAAAAATGAAAACCCGAACCGGTTTTCAAACTGGCCCGGACCGGTTCGATAGGTTTGAATATCCTAGCCCTAAAACCGGTTTAGGAACCGAACCGGTTTGGGGTTCAAACCGGTTGAAACCGGACCGGTTTGAAACCGAACCGGTTTGGCCTCAAAAACCGGTTTGTACACCTCTACTTGTAGGTGAGATTTGGCTCTTTATTTTTTACTTGAATGGATCATCAAGATAGGGAAACGCAGGAAAATGAAAAGACTCTAAAGTTGTTGCAGGGTTCTAAATCTATTGATTCATCTATACGAGTGATCAATAAGCATAAGCACAATGTGTCGTGCATGTGAATCAGATACATTGCATACTTTGGTTGAAATTGATGTTCTCTTTATTAGTTCTGTTACAATTATTGTTAGATTCAATTAGCAACTCTAATTGGACTGATCGAAATATTTTTGGTTAAAAATATTAATTTTATTAATTAATTTTTGCTCCAATGTGATTAAAAAAATTCTATAATTTGAAGGCAAACAACTAATTCTTTAAATTCAATCATTTTGGAGGCTTTGTGTAATATAAAATACAATATGGGTGTCTTTTGACCCAACTCATTTGATTTGTTTCTCATTTAGTATGTTTGGATATACCCGTTTGATATGTCAAAATAAAACATAACTTGATTGCCTGATGACTCATTCAGAAGTAAACAGATTCAAAATAATACCCATTTGTTTAGAGTAAACAACACTACACAAATATAACATAACTTGAATTTACTCATTATGTTGATATGTTTTATATGTTTTACAATTACATATAACTATTTGTGGTGTGGTTGTTTTGTTATTTTCTGTTGATTGTTTACTCATGATTGACTTTTTCTAAAAATAAGTTCATACATGGTGACATATCACGTTACAGTACCCGGCCACTGAACGGGTATGAAACTAGTTTAAGCGCTTATATTTATGTTTAAGATTGAAATTGTTAATTTTCATTTTTTATAAATAATATACGTTTGTTTATATGTGTTTGCCTGTGTTCGTTTAAATCAACAAATGAATATGAAAGAGGTTCAAATACCAAGTGTATTTTTGTTACAAAGTGTGAGAAGACACAATGAGTCAAAAAAAATCCCAAAAAAATTATATCTCACAATCTAAATCGAATTTCAAAAAACTAATTCCGAGCTTTTGTTCCCCTAGTCGTCCTCACTAAGAAGAAAAATAAACGTAAATTAAAAAAATAAAAAAATTAAGTTTTTTTTATTGTATCATTTATGAAAGACACAATGACTTCATCGTGTCATTATGAAAGATACAATAAAGTCATTGTGTCATAAAAGACACAATGATTTTTTTTTTCTGAAAGAGGACGACGAGAGGAATAGAGACTCCGAAGTACTTTTTTGAAATTCGATTTAGATTATGAGATATAATTTTTTTGTGATTTTTTTAGACTCATTGTGTCTTCTCACATTTTATAACAAAAATACACTTTGTAGAATAACACCACCTAATGAATAAAAACAGTAACTTTTGTGGTTTCATGTTCATGAATATGTTCAATGCTAAGTATAACAACCATTTGTTAGTTTTGTTTCACATGGTTCAATTTATTTACAACCTTACTGATAGCAGATCAATAAATATAACGTGTGTTTAAGATTGAAACCGTTAATTTTCATTTTTTATAAATAATATGCGTTTGTTTATATGTGTTTGCCTGTGTTCGTTTAAATCAACAAATGAATAAAAATAAATACAAACAGTAACTTTTGTGGTTTCATGTTCATGAATATGTTCAATGCTAAGTAAACAACCATTTGTTAGTTTTGTTTCACATGGTTCAATTTATTTACAACCTTATTGATAGCATATCAATAAATATAACGTGTAAAAGCAGAACACTAAATTATTTGATAAGCTTATAAAAAAAAATTGTAACGGCAAACGTGCGACCTTTCTTTGGATGATATGTGTTATCTTAATTGAGCCTAATTATCTGTTTTCTAGCCGGGATCGCGTCCCCAACCCCATCAGAAGAAAACTCGTTGATTAAAAAATTCATTGGCTCAACTATACGCATTTGCTCAGAGTAAGACTTGAAAACATGATCTCGTCACATTTATAAATCATGGAATAAGAATCATTGTGACATTGCTGATAAGCTTACAATAAGTAAATGTTTAAATTCGTACAACATAGGTTTGGTAAACATTAAATGTGTTATCTAAGTGGTTAGTTCAATTATTTCTTCTATCAAAGCAATAGCTAACAAGTTAGACGGGGCAATTAGCTAGAACAGCAGATCTTGTCGCAAGTCTAAGAGTAGAGATTATGATAATGTTGAATTATTATTTGTTAGTATAAAATTTGCCTAACTTTGTAAAATTTCAATGACTGTTTTAATCAAAGAACTAATATTCACCATATTAACAAATTGAGTTACTCACACCCAGTATGATAATATTTAATAATCTTTATCGATAAGTTTCTTATTTTTAATATACATTTTTGTATGATAAGTTCTTGTTTGTATATACACAAAATGTGAACGGAATAAAGCATAATACCATAAACACCGACAATTAGCGTTAATAAATTGAAATAACGCACAAATATCTTCTACATCCTTGATTAAAGTCCTTAAGTACTTAACTCGTATTAGAAGAGAAATATATAAACATAACAAATATTATTTAGATATTCAATATCACAGCCTTTGAGAAGATAATTCGTCCAAGAAGCTAATATTTACATCACGAAAATTTAATTTTCTACACCAATAAACTAATAAGTTTTCCTTTTTTTTATTATCTTTAAAAAATACATTAATCCAATTATTTATCACTCAACATCAAACTTGACCCATATCTCATCATCACCCCTCACCGTCAACGACGACCACCACCACCATCACCACACCACCGCCACCATGTCGACCACCGTCTCCCACCGCCCTCCTCCCAAACCCCTCGATCTCGACATCACCATCGTCTCCGCCAAACACCTGAAAAACGTCAACTGGAGAAACGGCGATCTCCACCCTTACGCCATCTTCTGGCTCGATCCCGACCGCCGCCTAGCCACCAAGTCCGACGACTCCAACTCCACCAAACCCATCTGGAACGAACGCTTCCTCCTCCCTCTTCCGCCGTCTCCGGCCGCCGCCGTACTCACCCTCGAGATCTTCCACTCCAAACCCTCAGACACCCCCAAACCCTTGGTCGGAACCCTACGTGTTCCGATCGATGAGTTACCTAACCCCGATGACGTCACCGTCGTCAGAACCTTTGACCTCCGGCGACCTTCCGGTCGACCCAACGGGAAGATCCGGTTGAAGCTTGGGTTACGTGAGCGCCCGTTGCCGGATTACCAAATCGCCCCTCAACCGGCGTATTATTACAACACTGCCCCTGCTCCGCCGTACGGTAGGTATCCGCCGCCGTCGTTCCCACCGCCGGCTGTCGCTTCTCCGGCTCCGTCGCCTCCGCCACCACCGCCGCCGTCACGGCCGTACCACTATGAACCCTATTCCGATCCGTATACAGGTTATTATCAAGGGGGATATTACTCTCACCCTCAGCCTTCACAGACTCCACGTGCGTACGCTGATCGGCCGGCGACCTACGGCGGTGGTGTTGGTGGCGGTGGCGGTGGGGGACCTAGTGCTCCGGTGGATTATGCTCAATTTGAGCAGAAGAAAGGTGGTAAATTGGGGATGGAAGCAGGTGTAGGTGCAGTTGCAGGTGGAGTTGCAGGGCTTTCGATTGATGAAGGATTGAGGTATCAAGATGATAAGATTGGGGAGAGGGTTGAGGGTGATTTGAATGCGAGGGAGCTTGAGGATTACAGCGGTTATCGTCGTGTGGATTATTGATTTGCTAACTGGAATTCTTGGGGTTCTTGGTGTTCTTGCTTGATGTTTTGCCATTAATGAGGTAAGTGTTGAGCTTTCATAATGGTTTTTTATGTTGGTGTATATGTATATTGTGTATGTGTTGGGTTTGTTTGAATTGTTATGAAGTAATTGAAGTTATATGAAGTTGTTAAACATGAGAACCCATTTGAGATGTTTTGTGGTTCATAAATCTACTTTGTTCTTGATTAAAGTAGGTGCATTTGTAAATATCTTGTAGGTTCGTTATATGATTAGCTTTAATGATGAATATACTCGATGGTTCTGCAATCTTGTGTATGTGTAGTAACAAACAAACGCACACTGTAAAATCTTACTTAGAAGCTTATGGTAGGGTTTTTTTGGAGGTTGGGACGAGGGCAAACCTTTCCTCTATCCTAAGAGATGGAGAGGCTGCTTCCAGCTGAGGTACCCGCTTAAGGGGATACTTCTACAATATTTAGGATCCTTGTAGTGGATGGTAATGCTTTTAGGAGGATGTAACATTTCTCTTTTAGATAGAGCGGATTTAGATAGCTGAGGCCAAACAAACATGTAATGTTGATGATTAGGAAGTTACTGATGTTGATTCTTAGTTTCATAGGCAAGGATGATGATGATTTGGACATGAATGTGCTTAAGAGACGATAGTGAATTTCCCTCGTTCCTTCTACGTGGATACATTTCTATAATCTATACGACTATACTGCTTGATGCTGATTCAGGTTCTAAACCTTTGCGGCTATGTAAACCCATGGGTGTTTTGTACATGCTTTCAACATGGGCGAAAAAACGAATTAGTTTTTTTTCCTTGCTTTTGAATTGATTAAGAATGTGTTTGCTGATTAGGCATTGGTAGGTATAGTTTATTGTATAGTTAAGTGTGGTGATTTACATTGTGTTCAGGTTACTAGGTATAGGTCAACTCGACCCGAACATGAAAATATTTAAGCCGTAGTGAACATAGTAACTAATTGCCAAGATGTTGGACCTGAAGCTCAACACGTTGTGACACGCTCAACACGAATATGACCCATATGATCTAAATATCTAGACGGGTTAAATGAGTTGAAGAGTCTAACATGTCTCATGGGTTCATCTAACCCTGGAAAAAACATATATATAATTATCAATAGAGATTAAAATATTACTTTCAAATATCAACAATGAATAATAACATTAAAATCCGATGTAATCTTAGCAAAATATAAATGTTAAAATCTGAAAACTTGCACAATTGTTTTTTTAATTTGTTATAAAGTGGGTTTTTTTTTGTACATGAAAACCCATTATTGGTGAATTCACGAGGCCTGACAATACCTTGCTGACAACAAGCTTGTACTAGGCAAGTGATCTACAACAAGTTATGGTAGAAACCAAGGAAAGCAAGATATAAACTGCATACCTTTGATAAAGGGGAATTAGGTGCTTACGATTGCACCTTCCCTTGGTGGTTGTTATGAGATAAGGGTATTTGGGTTGAAAATGGGTTGGATTGTTCAACATTGGTCCGAAAAGGTAGATGAGTGGGCGTGTTGACCCATTTCTGATCCAAATTCAAGATGAACCATCCGAAATCAACTTTGTTTTGTTTGTTTTTTACTCCCCTTTTAATTTGGATTAGGTGAAATGAAACGGTCCCCAATTTTTTTAGTGATATGCAATGTAAAAATAGCCCTGTTAAACTCACTTCTTAGTTGTATTATTATTGGTCCATAAAATAGTGGCCTAGTGGGATACGTAGAGAGCTTACATTTTGTGATGGTAGATGGTGATTTTTGTTGGTTTATGGTTCACCTGGGCAAGGCCTAGATTGCCTAGATTTTTTTTGACTAACACGCACTCCTTAAAATCTACTTTTAAAATCCATACATCACCACTTTGTGGACTTAAACCCACACCAATTTGGGGAGGATATACACCAGATACCACTGGATCAAGAGTACCTAGTTTATAGAACGACTCAACGACCTAAACCAGTTAGCCAAAAAAAAAAAAAAATCTGGCTAAGAATGAATCCAACCGGGTTCCAGACTTCCAGCACGTGGACGAGTTCTGTAAAAAGTACCACCAGCAAACTAGAAAGAATAGAACAGCTGTCATTTGGCGCCTTGTGTATCATCGTCACCGAACAGCACCACCTCTATGCAGCTGATAGTCTGCCCAGTCCAGTCACATCTACTAAAGAGACACCGAACAACACCAGCTCTATGCAGCTGCCGGTCTGCCCAGTCCGTTCACACGAATATTGATGTGATGGGGGTTTGATTTCTCCATTTTGGTTTCTCTCTGTTTGGTATCATCGAATTTGATGTGTCGTTGGTACTGAGTCCAAGGTTGGTTTTGAGGGGTGGTGGTGGTGGTGGTGGTGTGAGCGGGGCGTGTGTTTTACAGATATATAGTGATGTTGGTGCGAGTGTGGGGGTGGTTGCTCTGATGGCGGCTGAAGGTGGTGTTTGGATACGGTCGCCATCTCTTGAGAAGAACAACCTCTTACATTAGGAGCTTGCTTCAATACTCACCCTTTGTTCCAACCAAATAAAAGAACTTAGATACACAAATATTCATTTGTACACACCAAGCATACCTGCATATGTATACCATCATTTGTTCTATTCCATGAATATCTTAAAAACACTCGACTTGATAAATCTTATGGTTTAAGAACGTTGCTATGTTGGCTGGATATCTGAAATAGTAATTAAAAAAGTTAAATATATTAATAAATTTGAATGTATAATATAAAAGCATATTTTGCACGATGACTACGAGGAAAACCCGAAAAAGACTTAGCTAAATATAGCATCCGAAATAGACTGATGCAAGCTATTTATGTATTAAGTTTTTGAATTAAGATGTTTACATAGAGTTGCTTGCGAGTTGAAAGTCAGGGCCACTTAACCTTAGCTAAACTTTTATACTAACATCTTCGCTTGAGATCTTCTACGTGCAAGATGAAAACTTAGTTTACAAATCTAGCTAGCTCGTCAGCTCAAAATCAAAGTTAATGAAATTGATCCAATTATTCTCGGTGCTGATCAACCAGTCCGCCGACAGTACTTAAAATATTTAGCTTGTAGTGTCTATCGCTTCGTTGGTGAGGGAAAATAGACAAATAGAGATTGAAACTAGGGTAAAAAATGCTTCAATATCTCTTAAAACCGATCCAATGGTTCTTCAATTGGGGCTTTAGTTAAAATTAAACTAAAATTGGGCTTTAATATTATCACTGGGTTTTGATACCAGGTTAAAACTAAAACTAAAATAAAATTAAAATTATTCGAATGAGTCAACGAGCAAGTTCATTTTGGCTTGAGCTCAGCTTAACTTTTATCCAACTGATGGTCAAGATTCGAGCAACCAACTATATGTACTGTTGTGTGAGTTTTAACTATGCTTCTTTTTCTGTTTAACATTCTGTTATAGATAACAATCATAACATGATTTTAGTGCATTTGCGGTGGGATGCTTTACAGTTTACAGTATAAAAGTAATCCAAATACATGATGCATCAACTCTTTGTCAATGAATCTAACCATTTTACATTTTTGTCATTTACCTGACAATTTTAAATTCTAAACATACGTGTCGATTAATACAAAATCAATATCTTATTGCAAAAATCACATAAACATATATATAGCTATTATTTTATTTGTGATATATGAGATGACTATGTAATACAATCATATTTTTTATAAGTAATAACAATCGAAAGTCACTTCCTACGGTATAACAAGATTCCTTACACGAAATAAAATAAAAAAAGAACAAAAGTAAGAAACTAAGAACTCAAGAAACTATATATTAGATGCAGCACCAATGAACGATTTTATAAGGGCAACATATATATAACCACGACTAGTAAGAAATTAGTCACGATATAAAAACCAATTAGATAAATATGAGTAGGTTAATTTGACCAGTCCATTGATTTAATGTTAACCTTTCGGTTCCCATTACCAAACCAATTACATAAACAGAAGAGGGTTTTTTTAACCACTCCACCGATTTAAGTCTAACCTTTTGGTTCTCACTACCAAACCACAAGAATGAAGAGTTAGTAACGGAATAAAAAAGCCTCTCCTTTCTTAGCTTCTTGGCTTGAACACCACCATAAAGCCCACCAAGCCGTCATCATATCGACTCCATCACAACCCTTTTTGATCTCGTCATCGCACAAGAATCGAGCTAACCACGAACAATGTGAGGATTACAGGAGAAAGCACCTATAGCCAACCCGACCTTCTTTGAGACATCACACCCATGGAAATACAGTCATTCAATTTGAAACACATCTTCTAGATAGAACATGAGGCTGACGACACACCCATCCTTTACTAGTTAAGTTAATCCGAGTTCGCCAACAAACATTATTGAATTGATAGGTAGCAATCATTAATTATATATATTACCAATTATCATCTTCTTTATGTTTTAAGGTTTGTAATTTAAGCTTTAGTGGGTTGTACCCACTTTTGAGTTTTTTCTTTTATTTTTTTCTATTTTTTTATTAGACTCCAATACTTTTACATCTTTTATAATTAACCTCTATAAATTTTCAATTCAACTTTGGTCCTATATACTTTATCTCTTTTACAAAAAATTTCAATTTGTGTGTCAGTCTAAATTTTACGAGTTAATACGCCGTAACGTGAGCGTGTGGTTTCAATGTTTCTACGCACATTTTTATCCAGTTTAGAGGCCCTGTCACAACACGCGGGTCCTAGATCGACTTAGTTATTATTTTTATTATTTTACGTTTCACGTGCGTGGTTCAACGTGTTTACGTCTACTTTCTGTTCAGTTTTTTTTTCGATTTTTCTTAATACGAGTTTTTCCGGTGTTGGTGGTCGTTAACGGTGGTGTGACATGGGTGTTACTTGACATGGTTTCACGCCTCCCATCGTAACGCGGGGAGCTTAATACTAGTTATGTATAATAAAGATTAATTGCACCTTAATTAGAAAAGTTGTACATACTTTACCCAAGTTGCAAAACTTGGGCCCGATATGTGACCCAAAAGTGCAATTTCCCCATTTCCCCTTATCTTATATTCAAGAAACGTGGTTATCCTTATCATGTCTTTGGGTCCATTGTTTTTCCTTTTGGTTTTTGTCATGTTATGTTGCAATAACAAAATCTCAACTACACTACTTCGAATTGTTAGAGGACTTGGTCGCAGTGCTAATCACGTAATTACGTGACTGGGTATAACACTGCGACCAATTAGCCCTGAAAACAGAGTAAGCATTCATAAGTGTTGACATCTAGATAGAGAGGATGGTAAATGTGTAATAAACGTCATATATCAGTATTTATCCATAGCTCAGGAATTTATGTGTAATAAGATGTTTAAAATGTCAACTCCAATCAATCCAACCTCGAAATCATGTTAGTGATCGCTCATCTTACTTAATATTGGAGTGTTGCTCCAAATTGTATTTTGGTTAGAGAGTATTGGTTTCTTCTCGTCCGCTATTGCATTATGTTGTGCATTCTTTCGTCTCCATCTTTCATCCTTTGTCTGTTACAATGGACACTGTAGGCGAGAAGTTTACTTTTGACCAACGTGTTATATTCTTCCTCGTGTTCAATCGTAGGGGTCTGGCTTCGTCTATGACGTATACAGGCGAGGTGCATTTACGACCGTGTAAATTTTATATTTTAATTGATTAAATAATCTCCAATCAAACCAACTTGAGTTGCGTTTTTTTGTAGATTTTGATGTTAGTATGATTATTTTTATAGACTCAACTACTAAAGTGGGTCTACGTTGGCTTAAATTTGACTAATGGTGTGTCGTATATAATATAATAGACGGCTTACACGATACAAAGAACGAAAGTGACTTCAAAAATACTTTGCACATAGATAAAAGACATAAGTTCATTTATAATGCGATGTATCCGGGTGTATTTTTAAATATTAAATTACCGTTTATTAATATCACCGTTATTTAATAATATATTAGTTTGAAAGGGACATACTGATAGTAATTGATGTACTTGCAACAAAAATTTGTACACTTAAATCCTGGAGTGTATATGTAGATGATTTTAACAGTACAGTAGATAGAAATGTTAATAATTTATTAAAATTGATGTAATGTTTTATACTTTATACATCATTGGTTTTTGGCTTCCATTCTCGTCGTTTACTGTCTCGGTTTTTCAAATTAGTATTCATTTGACATGATAATATATTTTAAGTCAATTAGGCATGTTTAAATAAACACAATAATGTAGTTGTAAGTTGTAGCAGACTACTAATTTTTGTGCATTTATTTATTTGTAATGTCGTGTGTGACATTACAATAGTGACGAAGCTATTCATATTAATGACGGCATCGGTTTTTCTGACATATGTAGCCGATCTAGGCTGTTATTTAGTTTACAACGTTTAATCCATGAGATTTGAGAAGTCAAAAATCAATAAGAATCTCCTATTTATTTTATTTTTTTATATAAAAGGATGTGGAATATTATGTTTGTTTAATTTTAAAAATAATAATGCAAAAAATTGTAACTTCCAGTCATCTTGATTGATTTATAGTTATAGTGTAACGAACCATATGATTTTGGTTTCACTATCTTTGTACAATTTCTTTATCCTGAGTATGAGCTCGACTATGATTGAGATCGATTGTTTAACTTAATAGAGTTTGAGGTTAAGCTTTGTTAAGAATGACTCATTAATTATTTAATTGTTTATATATAGCTCTATTTTATATAAATAGTATTTATTATTTAGTTTGTTATCTTAATTACATATACTCAGTTATACTTAATAATTATATATTAAAAAATCTGTTATATTCATATGAATAATAGATTTGTTTTGACTCATGAAAGTAATCATAATCTCAATTTCATACAATATATGAGCCCAAATATGGACCGGAACTCATTTAGACGTAACTCACTGCTAGATTTTAGTAAGCTGTTATAATGTAGCTTGTCAACGATTCAACTTATTTATACCTTAATCATTGTAGAGACAGTAATTATGAATTTTCTACATGTGTTTGATCGTCCTTAAGTCACGGCACCATTGTGTTATTAGACAATGCTAACAATGTGCACCTTCCATATAACAACTTCAACAAACACATTTGTTAAGATTAATATTCTTTTGTATGTGATCAAAAAGGTTATGATGCGTCAGCAGTATGTTCTTCATATACAATCTAGTTCTCAATGTGTTTATATCTTTCATAAAAGATCGGATGTCTATTAGACAATATTATTATGGTTATTAGTATGAGTCCACAAGTCCAGTTAGATTTTAGGGTTTGTATTATATTTTTTATATATTATAACCAAAACTATCAGTAATATTGTCTAATATATAGAGAATATAATTCATATCTTAAAACCTGACTGGGCTCGTAACCTCATACTAATAACCCTAATAATATTGTCTATTAATGTCATCTATTAAGTGATTGTCGCTCCGGTTTGAATGTCTAATCCCTCCCCTTCCAAGTTCCAACTACATGGGTGCAATAACATATAAGTTTATATGTTTTCTTCCTGTCTCATTACCTTGGGCTGTTAGTCTAAAGGATCCAACACAATATTTATGTTTCTTGTATCTATGTGGAAATATGGAAACTTCTATTAAGCAATATTTCCTAAGATATAGCTAGATATTTTTAGTTATTTATTTTAGAGAAAAATTATGGTATAAAGTAGATTTTTCATGCGAAATATACGAAGTTGTTGCGTAATTATCCATAATTCTTGCGTGATAATTCCAACCCTAATCCCACCCTGTTGCGTTATAATTTCACCCCTCATGCATGATAATTCCATCACCTGGTGATAATTATCACGTAAGTGTAAATCTTTCTTGCATAATAATTTCACCCCCACTTTGTATTCTAAACTTTTTTATTATTTTAAATCTTCTTTTGCATATTTGTTTTATCTAGTGTTCATTATGTTTGTTGATAATTTGTGCTACCAATAGTCTAGAATCTCACGTATGAAATGTAAACAATAATAAAATGGTTGTTTTGGACATGATCAAAATTAATTTTATATGGGTTCCAAAGTTTCAATCTAAAAATTGGCTTAGTATTTACTTTTAGTCATTTACGGTCATGCCCATGCAACGTAACGGTATTGATGACTGTCCTCTATAAAAATAAAGTAATTTTAAATTCTTACAAGTAACATGTTAGATGATATTTAAGTGTAAAAAATGTTATTAAAAGAATTACTATTTTCTTTTCTCTTTTCAAAAATTCAATAAATCAAATAGATTTCAAAAATGTTCTGAATGCTCGTACCTTATGCACGGTGCCACGGTTTATAGTTTCTAATTATTTATGTAACATCCACCTCATTTTAGGTTTTTTACAATGCGATACATAAAGTATGCAAGAAAATACATTGAATTTTAATTAAGTTTTTTAATACCCATTATTCCAATGACATGTATAAGGGATATTGCTATTGGCTATAGCTTTTGGTTAATTATTTGTGGATGTTACAACTACCTTACGTCATAAAACCAACTATTCTATGATACAAATCACATACCATAGGTGTCGTAACTAACTAATAAAAGAATATAAATGGATTATTTCTTTAACAATATTAAAATTATAAAGATAATATGTTTAATTATTTATAAATATTCCACTACTGTCATATACTTGTATATAAAATTTAAAACATTGAATTATCCTCGTTTTAAGTAAGTTCAAATGTTCAATGTACTGCATTTTGTGCATCAAATCAATCATTTTCAAGATAAGTCACCCTATGGTCGGAGGCACGGGGTTGTTATATGTTTCTATTTGTAGTTTACAACACTTTGATAAGATTCAAAAAGTCCAATGGATCGGTAACTTCACTTGAGATTATGAGTTTATGTCTCACTAATTGTTACTCAGTTTTATTAAATCTTATCACG
Organism: Flaveria sonorensis; assembly: GCA_025506505.1. Classification (NCBI taxonomy): domain Eukaryota; kingdom Viridiplantae; phylum Streptophyta; class Magnoliopsida; order Asterales; family Asteraceae; genus Flaveria; species Flaveria sonorensis. Next base: position 3,895,103 of record CM046438.1, read on the forward strand.
AAATAAATTCATTATGTTTTATCCATATTAGACTTCACAACTTTACGGATCTTCTTTATCTGTTGAATAGATTAGTGTTTCAACATAAATACGCTTTGTACGAAATGTCAGGCGCCAAGGTGACTCAAAGTTAAGTTTCATTTTAAGCCCAAAAAAGTTTAAATAATTTATTATTGTTTTGGTTTATAACTTATCTGAATTATAATTTACATTTATTTAAACAAGTCAATGAGCCGAGCTTATTAGGCTCGTTTACAAACAAGCAGATTTCGAACAGGCTTTTCTCGAACACTTTACGAGCGACCTTCAAGCGATCCAAGAGTCATGAAATTTTTGAACGATCCTAATGCAAAGAGATGTGTGTTGAGATGGTGACACCACACACTTCATCTAATAGAGAGATGGAACACGAGAACACAAATTAATATTACCAAGGGTTTTTAAGCCCTAAATGTAAGATGACACGTGAAAATGTAAATGAAGGTAAGCTAACATTGATACAAACTGGTTAAATGGGAAATGGTATGTAGAAGCATCATTCAATGTAAATGAAGGTAAGCTACCATTGATACAAATTGGTTAAATGGGAAATGACATGTAGAGACGTCATCTTTTAAGGCTAAAAAGAAGGCAATGGCGATTTTTAAGCCTAGAACCCGACCAATAACAATATTTATATCTATATGCCGTCTAATGATTGAGTAATGCTTTTATATAATCATTTATAATAGTTAAGCTATAACGTATATTTGTTGACTCAAGGAATAAGGTTGTTGGATTTAAAATTGATTTTTGTATTTTATAAGACACAATGAGATTAGTGGTTTAATAAACAAGGATTATATTTGTTTGATTTAGATTAGTTTTTCATATTGAATTTTTTTATAAGACAATATCATGTCAACAAAATGAAACAACATTTGACCAACGTTCAAATGACATGTTGTTAACAAATAAACTTCACAAACAACGGTAACAATTTATAACGACAAAACATCTGGTTAAACCAAATTCACACGCTAATGATCTCTTGGTTTAACTATTTAAAGGGGAGGTGGGAGCATTTACTTCTTTTGAAGTTTTTATGTTCTAGCCTTGACATTGATAAATAATTGTTAACTTGATATTATTACTTACTAACTTGTAACTCGTCGTTACAAAAAAACCCAAATTCATACATGACATAGACACATGGCCATTGTACGATTGACATGTAAACTTGAAAACTTTATCATTGTTAATAATTATGAAAATCACATTTAATAGAGTGTAACTTATAATCATATATTTAATTTAGCATTTATAATTATTTCGAATCTTATTTGAAGTTACTTTGTACACTAATGAAAATACTTTATTATACTAGCGGGTGAAATGGGGTATAAATACTTTTAGGACTATGTCTTAAGCTAACTCTTCCTTATTGTGCTAACTCTCATTTTATTTTGTTATTTGATTAATGTGGGATATCAAACATATCTATATTATTATAGGGATGAGCAAATTTGTAACTAACAAGTTGTAAATTTTCGGTTCGCCGGTGTAAATTTTCGGTTCTGCAATGTAAATTTTCGGTTCGGTAGTTGAATTTTTTTAATAAATATAGTGTTCGCCCCCCTAAAATAGTTTATTTTCGCCCCCGCCCCCCATAAACCGTGGTTCAAGCCCCGATGACAACATTCCATCATAAATGGCAAAACCAAACTTACGAATTACTAGTTAAATTTTAAAAGATTAACAACTCTTTACTCATAAATTGTTTTTAATATCTTGACTTGACAAGTCCTATTGTTAATATTTCTCGTCTACTTCTTTTAAATTTTTATAAACCTAACAATATAAATATGAAACACTATAATAAAGTAACGATGAACAACATCATTCACTAAATCATTTCATCGGTCTCCTTTTATTTGACCCCGCCCATACCCACTAAACTCATAGATTCTGAATCGAAACTCATAAGTTTACACACGTAGTTGATATTGAGGGAATTCATGTTCTCATTCGATTGATTTGAATAAATTTTGTTTGTTTGGTAATTGTGTATTATTAAAAATAAGATCTGGTTTCTAATTTATAAATAATATATTTTTTAATTTGAAATGGTATAAACAATATCATTACCATATATTATTATTTAATATGATAGAGAGATAAAAAAATAAATACAGAATGTCTATAATTATGTCACGTATGACATCCTATATTTTTCTTTATCAAATATAAAAGATTTATTGTATTTAACATGATTTAAATATGTGCGGTGGTAGTCTTTGGATTTTCTATAAACATTAAAGGGTGTACGGGGCACAAGAGCCGTGAGGCCACGGCAAGGCCCGGCGCCGCCCGCCACCGCCACCCCCACCCCATATTCACGCCGCAAAACTTCCTTTCACGGCATCTACTCGCCGTGCACAACTCAAAATTATGTGTGTGTGGTTTAGCGGTGTAGTGTGACAACATAACCGCAACCAAATTTGAGTTTGTGATGTGTTATGGTGTAACATGAAAAAAATTGATTTGTATGTTTATGGTGTAGTGTGGTGTAGCCACCTCTCCCATCCTGAGAACCCTAGTTTCGTCCCTAACTCCTTCTTGTAGGTCAATTTCGTTTTAATGAGATTATTGCGCCTTACCATTAAAATACAAGAAAGAAAACGTTGATGCATCTCTTTCATTAATGAAAAAAAATGGATTAAGGAGTTGTATAAGAATTAATTGTGATTTAAAGGAGCAAATTAAGCATCTGAGCTGGTGGGTTATGGGACCACATGCTAATTGGTTATAGGCCAGCTGATCCTAGTCCAGTTGATGTCAACCCTAAGATGGGTTTAAAATAAAAATTGTATTTTCCTATTTAACAGATTTTTTTAACAGCAAACATAAGAAAATTTTAAAAACTATAAAGAAAACTTTTTTTTTGAACGGCTATATATAATTAAAACAACAGAATAGCCAGAAGCTAGAAAACAATACAAAAAAGAAGAAGAAAAAACACTGTTACAAAATTGAAAATTTAGGCAATTATTCCGCTCTAACTGATTTAACTTAGCCTTATTTTTTATCCATAGGAAGCCCAAGACTTTAATATGCTGAATGGTATTGTTGACTGACTTCTTTAGATTATTGAAGTATCTTTCATTTCTTGCTTTTCATATACTTCATAATGTGATAACAAAAAATACCCTGGACTATTTATAAACAAAATTAATTAATAAATTTAGATCTGTTCACGGTTTGGTTAATGTTTTATACGGTTCGAATTATTCGGTTATGAAAATCTTTGGGACTAACCATTAAACGAACATAATCGAATTAGAAATAAGCCCAAAGGTACTAAATTCACTCGATTAAACTGAATTATTGGTGTGGCTATCTGATTAAACTGGTTATTATTTGAATTATTCGGATAACCAAACCGAATAAACAATATTTTGTGTAACCGTTAACTGAACTGAAAATCGAATTCACAATTCGGTTTGGTTTTTTTGGTTATGGATGCGGTTTGTCTTTTTGAACACCCTAAATGCGATCCATAGAAAATTTCGAAACAATAGTTTTTTTACACCGTCGAAACTCCATATAACTTTATAATTTGCAAGGAATTGAACCCAAATCATTTTGTAGGAAGCAAACATCATACCATTAAATCATTAAATTATGGATGAAACTCTATCATCAATGCTTTTAATAAAAAAATTAAAAATATCTATTATGTGTTGTGTGATATAATACATTAGATAGTTTTATACGTAATGGTTAAGGTGAGGTATCCATGACACATAAATATTGGGTGGTCATGAGTTTAAGTTTTACTCTGAGCAAAATGCTTAGAGTTGAACCAGAAAAATTTTTCAGCAATGAGTTTTCTCCTTTGGAGGTTGGGGGTGTGCTCCTGACTGGAAACGGATAGTTGGGCCCGATTATAATAACATTTATCTTTCGAATCAGAGTCGTACATTTTCCGTTAAATAAAAAAAGAAGTCTTATACGTTATTATCAGAACTAAGAGGTTTTCTACAAAACAGGAGAAAACAACAATTTAGAGTTGACTTATCATGTATTAATTATTCTAGTTTTCGATGATGCAACATACGCACACCTATCTACTGTTTTTGGTACACATACCATGGATGTGTTTATATTCCCTTTTTTATTTAAACTTACTCAAATATTAAATATATAATTAATTAATAATGTCGCAATTGCTCCTATTTAAAACAGCTTTATCTATCACACGTTCATCGTGAGGGGACAATTTTAACAACCTACAATGTACAATGTATATATATTATAAGACATGACACAACAATAAACAAACAATAAAAACATACAAAATTGAACTTTTTTTAGTTAATGAGTGACAGAAGCATTTGCTTTTATTGGGTTCAAAAAATAACAAAATAATATATTTTTATTAATAATGATACAAGATGCTTTTCTAAAGCCCCATACTACATGTTTATGTTGATGACCAAGTGGAACTTAAAGTTAATGGGAATAAGAATTGGTGGAACGAGATTAAAAGTAATAATTTAAATCCTTGAATCAAACACTATATGGTAACAATGCATTTCAATATAATTGAGAATGTTGTAGGATAACCATACATTAGTTTATAGAATCTCAAGAAATAAATTTACAAGTTAAGAACATACAGGTCGAGATGATGTTACTAAAGACATAGGAATACTAATAATATAACAATAATTAAGGAAAAGATATGGCCCGCGGTTCAGTGTTACGACCATAGTCTTGATAACTTAAGCTAGCTACTTTAATTTATTGACAATAAGATTATTCTCTTATATTAAACCATTATTTTTTCGAACAAAATTTTGTCTCCTAACTCTAACCTGTTGGCATAATAGACTCTAAACTCACATGTAAGTAATTTCACTATCATTGTACGTACTGTCGCATGAAAGATCAGCTTGAATAAATACGCCCCATCATCATATATCATCATGTTCGCTATGAACATGATGTGCTGGTTTTATATATACCCTCTAAGCGTGCAATTTGTTCGTGAAACAAACACTTTATACGTACATGACACATTTGATAAATTATGGTATGAGCATTTGTTGCGCTTCTAACCCCATGCTCCAAGCCTTCACTGATATCTATATGATTTTAAAATCATATAATCCTTCGTCTTCTCTCAAAACTTATTACCGTTAAATTCCAAAAAAAAATTGAACTATTATTTACAAGTTTACATTTTGCGTACAAAGCAATAAAATGATAGCTGTGATAAGTATATTATCTTTTATAAAATGTTGTTGTAACTTTATTACTTGATAGAGGCAATAGTTCTTGGAGATTTCTACCTAGCTTGTAAGTTGTACCTTCATTCTTACATATCCTAATCTACCTTGTACCTTCAATTTATTCAATTTAAAAAAAAAAGTATTTAATTCATAACATATGGCAACTAAATGTGATTGATTAGGAAAAATGAGGGTAAATTAGAAAGAAGACAAAGATTATATATTTAGAATTTTGACATCCTTACTCTTTAGATTCACCTAAAAACATAATCACTAATTCATGATGTCACACTTCTTAGCATTCTATATAAAATCAATTGAGCAAACATATCTTTATTCTTTATATACTCTAATATAAAGTAACTTGAGATAACACGTGATAGCATCACAATCATCCTCACCAAAAGTTTCCTCATCTCTCTCATACTAAATAATTACCTTAATTATTAATAATATTATTTAATACTTTTTTAGATGTAATAAATTAAGAAAGAAATCTATTCATTAATGTTATTTTTAAATAAATAAATTTTTTATAAAATAATAATTTTTTCTAAAGCATAAACTTTTTTAAAAATACGAAATATTTTAAAATTGGTATTTTAAAAAAGTCAATTTTTCAAAACCAAAAATAATCAAATTTAGGAGTTATAATAAAAAATTTTTAAAAAATGATATTTTTATACGATTTATTTTAGAACAAAATGTTTATTTTTTTGGAAAAAAAATTTAAAAACAAAATTTTAAAAAGTTGATATCACTGTTTTATTATTTAGTCATTTCTCACATGTAATTTCAGTCATATCATATCTTTGAATATCATTTTATAATACTTAATTTTTATTATATTAATATTTTATTTATTCAATACGTGTAATACACTGGTTTACTAAATCTAGTAAGTATATATATCAAGAGAGAATACACTTTTGAGAAGAAATTATTTAAATATACCTTAATCATACTTTTAAATTTACACATATATTTATCCATCATAGGATTTAAATTTTAACCACTTAAAAATGAACATTTTTTCTACACACGTTAATACCACTAGCTAGACAGAAACTCAGATAACATATATACATAAAAGTATAAAACACAATAGCAATTAAAGCTATACATAAATTGACTTTATAACTATTGATTGCTACTTGGGGAAGGCACCCAACTTACATAATATATGAGAAAGATCATGACACCATACTTGAGCTATGAACCCATCCGATGAATCTATGACCCTTCTCGGATATAGAAGCCAACTGTCACAATTGAATCCACCCTTTTACATCTAGTGGAGCTCCATAATAATGCAAGTTGTTGTATCCGGGTTGACCTACAAACATCATTTTTCTAAAGCGACATCCACAATCATATCCCTCTAGAATTAGATTGAAGAAAAATCTAACTAGTTGGACCAGAATTGTTTGTCGGGTCGCAAAAGTAATGATTCAAATTGTGACAAGTAGTGTGAAGAAGTTTTAAACCAGTATCATACAGAGAAGAACAACAAAAGACTAAAAAAAATAATATTTAGAGGAAAAGTATGGCCAAATTTTAGAAAACTGAAAATTATGTATTAAAATTATAATTAATTTAGTAAATAAGCATGTGCGTTAATGAAATATTCATGATTCATGTGTTTTTAAGCTTAAATAGTGAAATTTAAGGTAAAACCATTATCAAATTTTAGTTGCGGATGAGGATTTTGGATCTCCAAGTCAAGCAAATCACAACTCTTTGTCACAAGTCGGACCCGTCACGCTATTTTCATTCAAATTTTACCGGCCTTATAACCACAGACAGATCAAAAGTTATTCATTTTAAATCGGGTTCTATTTTCTAACCAACTTGTTTATTTATTATTTTGTTGCTTTGAATACGGGTCACTTAATTCTTATACAACTTCTTATCACATAATAAACTAGCTATTTATCATAAAAGTCGTTATTCCCTTTTTTTTTTAAAACACTCATACCACTTGGTCCAGAAAAAACCTGAACCCTCACTACTTTTAAAATTCATCATAAGACTTTGGTATCATTTAGCTAAATACCTTTGGTAAAAATTATCAGTTCTTATAAACACATTTCTCTATTATAACAACTAGTTTTTTCCTCTTATGCAGCAAGAGTCCATTCATTTTCCCACATGCATTCACGATGTCACTTTGGTCTTTATCAAGCCAGCTCATTTAAACAATAAAAGCGAAGTTTGGTAGCAAAACTTTAAAGTACTAAACTTAAATGACCAATTAGTAAAATAAAACTTTACCATAAGTATTAAAACCGTAAAATACTAAAATTTAGTAGGCAAACTCGACGAAACAAAACGCGACTATAAATAATTTAGTAGTCAAACTTTAATATCTAAAACTTTTATGGCTAAAGTCAATACACCTATAGTCTGTAAATTAATATAGTGTGTATATAGTATAATTAGAGATGATTAAGAGGTGATAAGCTAAGCAGGGTGATTAAGTTAAAATAATGAGAACAACGAAGCAATTGATTAATAAATAATAACAACGTTGTTAGTTAATTCAAGTCAAACGTAGCTGTGTATCTGCATGGGCGCCGACAAATCAAAAAGGCGGTTATCAGTTGATTATAATTTAAGCCAAAAATAAACCGACCTTTTTTTTTGTTATTAAGATTACAGAGCATACTAAACCGACCTTTTTGGGATTAATGGAATGACAGCCAACATACACTAATTAGCGTAAACTCCTTTCTATTTTTTTCTAATTTTCACTAGTTATTTTAATTTATTTATATAGTTTTGTTCATGTACTGAGATTTCGTTTATGCATTTTATTGGATTCTATTTCAGATATTTAAGACATTGTAATTTATTATGGAATTGAAATATAAATCAATCATGCTTGAAATTTAGTTACAAACTAATCATTGGATTTGTTCAATTATTTGATCATGCACAGATATTTCATATATGCTAAAGTATATATGATTGTTCATTTTTATTTAGCTAGTAATATTTATTGAAAAACTATTTTCTTTAGAATAGCCCTAACTATATTTACTCCTATCTTCACCATCTAATTACAACATTTTTTAGAACGTTTTTATTTGAAAGTGAAAGTAGTATATATACTCCATTCATCCTAAAATATTATCCAGAAACAACAAAAAGAGTTCAATATTATTTTTAAGTCAATATAAAACTTATATTTTTTTAACAGTGTAATTATTATAGCATCATATAGTGATCACCGATGGAAGTAACAAAAAACTGAAAATCAGATATTGATGATTATCGACGGAAATTTTTCTGGTTTTTCAGACTTTCAATAGTTGTCTGGTGCGTGAGAGTTTATTATGAGCTTGCCATAAGTGATATCGCCACAATGGTTTGATGGCACTTTATGTGGATGATCTTTCAATGAATATGTTATTCCTGATCCATTGAAAATAAAGAAATTATATGTAGATTTTAAAAGTAAATTTTAAGGGAGTGTTTTGTTAAAACAATATAGAAAACATTTAAAGATCGTTTTTGAGTATTTTAATATAACCTTTAAACTTAATTATATACATGATTTAAAATATTAACTAGTTTGTTATAAATTTTATCCAGTCCACAAATAAATTAGCATATAATATTATTTTTATAACTGAGGTAGAAGAATATGTAAATCATACAAAAGGCAAGTGATATATCTCAGTTTAAAATGTCTAATAAAAATGTTGACGTGTAACAAATAAAAGGTTTTTATAGAACTCAAATGAAATCTTTTATACAAATCCTTTTGTGCTTCAAAATATATTTATCATAAAAGCAACATGTTTTATCATAAAAGCAACATGTTTATAATTAAGTATGAATATTGTTTGTATAACATTTTAGTGGTTTGTTAAAGATAGTTTATATAAATAAATTACAAGTTCTAATTTATAATATTCTAGATTGTTGCATAATTATGTTATCAGTCACATACCCAGAAATCGTGAGAAGTTTTGTCTTTAAAACAATTTATACTTGTCAATTCGATTTATATCTATTATGGTGTCACATTAAGTATAAGTTCTTTATCTTTTAGTTATTCTCAAGTATAATAGTCATTATAAATTCTTAAACATTGAACCCAGTAAATACTTTATTTGCAAGAATATATAATCATTTCAATCAAATCATAACCATAAATAATAAGATTTGTGAAAATTGTATAAAAGATTTGCATATTTTATTTTTTAATCCTGTTATTAAAAATTACCAATTTGCTTTGTATAAGATTTGTGTCGAATCCCGTTGCATGCGGCCCGGGAATGATTTACACACAACTCTAATATGATTTATAATTAAACATGTATATGCCTAATTCCACTTGTCTACTAACATAACTATATCAACATTTTATATTTAATTGTAAAACTTGTGCCACTTTAGAGTTTATATAATTTTAATAAACTTAAATCTAAAATTTTCATATTTATGATTGTTGTAAATAATAGATACTTTATAGATTAATTTTTTTTTTGTCAAACATGTGACACCTATTTGAGGCAACCAAAATTGTAACCGCATAAAAATAATGACTCTAATCGAATGTGTTAACAGAACGTATACAAAGGTTTGAAGCAATGAGACGTGTCAAAATTTGTATTATTTTAATGTGATAAATGGGTTACATCATTAAACTATATTACAGTTTTATTTTATGTGATTGAAGATATATATTCGTACAAGATTAATTGACACATCATTTAAATTGTTAAAAATTTTAATTCATCCAAATGATGTGGAATCAGTTAACATGCGTCGTCATTTGACTCATTTTTTAATCGGGTAAATGTATATTTTGTAACATTTCGTCAATATAAATACACGTGTTGTTTCTTTGAGTTTATTGGAAAACGGGTCGGATATGGAGGTTGAAATTTGGGTGACAATGACACGCGGCAATGGACGGTTCAAGGAAAATCCGGATCCGTATTTCAACCCAAACCATATCTTCAAGATATTTTCTCTTCTCCTATTCTCCTTTATTTAATTTATTACCGTCTATTTTAAATGTTTGATTTGTTTTATAAAAATTAAAAAAAAAACATATTCATTTTAAATCCCACTCATGTATTGTTTGAAAAGAATGATGTGAAATTTAGAGTATAAAAAGGTTATTATCAGAATTGTGTTTTATAATATTTATAGTTTTTCGTTTACTTGCTGTGTTAAACATCATCTAAATATCTATAAGATTTTAAATGCACAATAATTGAGGCGTTCCTGTTTATTATATTATAAATTCTACGGTTGGATGACGAATGTAAGTACCGACCTAACTTTTAGTTCAAAAAAACACGTACCATTTCTTATTTTAGTATCAAGTTCGTTATAAAAACCAAGAGACGTGTCCATTTCTCGATCATCATCAACTTTTACAACACGATAAAACATCCAACTCGACCTGAAATTAAAATCATGTTTATTTCCACTTTCAGCTTTCCGATTAAACAACTAACTAATACTCATTTGAACTCTTAGATAATTCAACCGACATAGCGAATCTATTTTAACGGTATGTTATTAGTAAAAGTGGTAATTTGGATTATATCTATAAACGGATTTTAAGAGTACAATCTCAATAATGACATAGTGGCTTTATATTTACTAAAAATAGAAATAAAAGTGGTCCACATCAAGAATCCCTATATTTTGACCTTATAACCGAAGCTCTTGATTCTGGTGCTCGAGATCGTTTGGGTTTGTGTGCCATCGTTGCCCGCACTTTCTTGCTTCTTGCCTTCCTTGATTGCAACATATCCAATTTTGACCAAATTTTATTGTAATCTTTTTGTAACATCGGATCGCATAAAGGTTTATTGTTATAAAATATATTTTATGTTCCAAAAAAGATTCATATGCATGGGTTTAATATTGTAGTTACAACACCTCATTTAGTTGATGAAGGTTAGTTTGTTAATAAGATAATAGAGTTGGCATACGTTGAAATATGTTGGGAAATGTTATAATTATTATGACACCTTAATTAGTCAATCAAGGTTTGTTTAGATCAAACTTAAAGAGTCTTCGTATGTGGGAATCTGTTTGAAGGATTGTGTGGACTTGTGGAGTTAAAAAAGTTAGAGTACAACTTACAATATTTTTTGTTATCATGACTCATAAACATACATTAAATTGACAATAAGTCTTACAAAATGTAAACACATATTTATTCATTCACACTAATATTTCAATTATATATATATTGATGAATGTTCATAAATATGTCTTTTGTTATCATGAGACTAGGTTCACAGAACTCACAGTATACATGAAAGTCAAAATTAATATGTCATTCATCCCCGTGAGTTGAGAACAAAAATACAGAATTTTCACGTAAGTTTGACACTACAACCTATTGATTCACTTCTCATTTATTATATTATAAACTTACTTTTTATAATAATAACAAGAACAATAATAATATAATAATAACATATTTGTTGTGGTTAATAACGTTTATATGGACTAAGAACATTCACAGTGGAATCACTAAAAATATGTGAGTGTATTTCTTATATTATATGAAATGGTTTTGAGGGTTGTGAGTGAATGAGAGAGAAAATGTTACTGTTCATCGGTATATTTGGAAAATCACTGTTCAATCTCTATAAATTTTTTAATATTTTTGAAAGTGTTTGTGTGTGGATGAGAGAGAAAAATAATGATAAAAGTATAAAAATTATTATTTAATTGAAAAATAAAAAGAAAAAATAATGATTTTTAATGTAATTATATGAATAAAAATAATGAATCCACTTGAGAATACAAGATAATATTCTTAGTAGCATCATTAATATAAGCCTCATACTTTTACTTGGTTCACTATAACTTATACCAAAATATCATTGGCTGTTAAGTTAATGGATTACTAAGTTATTTTAAAAATCTTGATAGATATCCCATTATAAATAAACTTGACCACTTTCTTCTTCTATATAAAAATCAATCAACTCTTATTTGTGACCCATGAGAACTTTGAAATCTTAATTACAAAACTGAAACACCTAATTTTCATCATTATCTAATAGAGAAACCAAATACAAAACAAAAAAAAAAAAAAAAAAAAAAAAAAAAAAAAAAAAAAAAAAACATCAAACAAAAGAGTATCTCTCTTACTCTAGGGAGGTGAACGGAGTGAGTACATACCCTCGTGCAACGACAGTTTGGGTTTATGTTTCGGGGTTGAGTGTTAGTTATGATGCAGCTCCTTTATTATTGATTATTTACAGCCTTTTAAAAAAAGTTTTTCACATGTATTAAATAGATACCTACATTAATATTGAAATATATATCGTTTTGTTTTAAATCAAGATGATCATAAAATAATTTTAACCAAAAAAGACCACAAAATAAGAAAATCGAACATTATAATAGTCAATACAAGAAGGTTTTCAGATATAAAAATCAAACGCATCATCATTTTTTTGAAAACTCAAAGTATGACCAAAAGCATCTGCTTCACATAAAAAAACATATGCTTATGACTCATGATACCTATTTAATTTATTTAACAAGTAAGTTTATAAACATACAGACTGATTCAGACCAAACGCCCCATATGAACGGTGTAAAAATAATCTAGTCTAGTAGTTAAAAACAATAAAAAGTTCCCAAACACAAGGGGAACTTAAACTTATTCCAATAATAATAATAATAATAAGGCCGGACACGTGAGAGCCAGTCGTACTCAAGTTTTAAACTTTAAAAGTTCTTCTTATCGGAGTCAACTCCAACCAGAATCAACTCAACTTCACTTTATTAACCGCAGCACCGCCACGGTTCATGCACCCACACCACCTATTTAACCCCTTCTCCCTCCACCCTTTCAACACACACCACCGTTAACAGTTTAACACACACTCATCATTTTCACTTCAAAAACCACCATCAATCACCATGCCCTGTGAATCATCACCACCACCCAACAATGGTGCTTCCCCAAATCATCTCCAAATCAACCGTCTTTCCGGCGACTAAATCCACCATACCCGACCTCAAACTCTCCACCTCCGACCTCCCCATGTTATCTTGCCACTACATCCAAAAAGGCAACCTTTTTCTCCGGCCACCGTCTCCGGCGACCACCGTCTCCGACCTCCGGCGAGCTCTTTCAACCGCCCTCACCCACTTCCCCCCTCTCGCCGGAAGACTCACCACCGACGCCAACGGCTACGTCTACATCACCTGCAACGACGCAGGAGCTCAGTTCATTCACGCGATTGCTACCCACGTCACTGTTGATGACGTTGTGTCACCGACCCATGTGCCCGATTTCGTCAAGGGGTTTTTTGCGTTCGACGGAATGGTGAGCTACGACGGCCATTTCAACCCCTTGTTGGCCGTTCAGGTGACGGAGCTTGAAGATGGTGTGTTCATCGGGTTTTCTGTTAATCACGCGGTGGTTGATGGGACGTCGTTGTGGAACTTCATCAATGTGTTTGCAGAGGTCTGTAGAGGCGCCAAATTGGTCTCCAAACCACCGTCTTTCCGCCGTGACTCCGTGTTGATCTCGCCGGCGGTCCTCAATCTCCCCGCCGGAGGACCAAAAGTCACGTTCGACGAATTCGCACCGTTGACAGAAAGAGTCTTCAGCTTCAGTAAAGAATCAATTCTCAAATTGAAAGAAACCACCAACAATCGGAGACGATTGAATTGCATCTCCGGTGAAGTTTTGGGGAAACAGAGCAACGATCCCATCAAACTCTCCGACGACACCGTCACGTCACTAATCGGAAATTGGATCCGAAACGCCGTCATTCCGATGACGAAACCATCGCCGTCGCCGGAGATTTCGTCGTTTCAGTCGCTGTGTGCGTTGTTGTGGAGGGCGGTGACACGTGCAAGAAAGTTCCCAAATTCGAAAACGACGACGTTTCGAATGGCGGTGAACTGTCGTCACCGTCTGGAACCAAAGCTCGAAGATTATTATTTCGGCAACGCGATTCAGAGTATTCCGACGTACGCCACCGCCGGCGACGTGTTGTCACACGATCTCCGGTGGTGTGCAGAACAATTGAACAAAAACGTATTAGCTCACGACGACAAGATGGTGCGGCGATTCGTGTACAATTGGGAGCAAGACCCACGGTGTTTTCCTTTGGGGAACTTCGACGGGGCAATGCTGACGATGGGGAGTTCGCCGCGGTTTCCGATGTACGATAATAACTTCGGGTGGGGGAGGCCGGTGGCGGTGAGGAGCGGGCGGGCGAATAAGTTTGACGGGAAGATATCGCGTTTCCGGGGCGGGAGGGGGGCGGGAGTGTGGATTTGGAGGTGGTGTTGTCGCCGGAGACGATGGCGGAGCTGGAGGTGGATGAGGAGTTTATGCAGTATGTTGCGGGGTGGTGTTGATGGTGTGGTGTGGTGCGACGTGGTGTTGGATTGGGAAGTGGTGTGGTGTGGTGTGGTGTGGTGGTGTTAGGTTATGTTGTGTAATGTAATGATGTTTTTGTGTTTGTAATTTAAGTTCTAGTTAATGATAATTTGTTTTATCTTCTTCTATCATGTTATTGTTTTAACTGTTATTTCATTGTTAGAGCACAGCACGTTATTTAAACTTAAGTGAATGTATTTCTTATATTTATATGGTATGGTTATAAGTGGTTGTGAGTAAAGGATTTAAGAAATTTACTGTTGAATTGTAATTTTAGAAAACACTGTTCAAAAATTGATAATGTTTTTAATACATTTTAAATGGTTGTGAGCTGAGAAGAAAAAAAAAGTATTGATAAAGATTTAAAAGTATTATTTAATTGAAATAAGAGAGAAAAATTAGTAATATTTAGTGTAATTATTTTGATAATGATGGGGAATGAGTTATGAATGCTCTTATGGTGTGTTAGTCTGGTGACTTTTAGTGTTTATTCAAATTACAATAGTACTAGTGTCGATTAGTGACGGTTTGTTAGTCTAGTGATGTCTGGTATTTGTTCGTTGTGTGGGTTCGAGTGGGATTAAGGAGACAAAAGTCATCGGCCTTTTGGTGTTAAAAAAGAATGTTAGTTGTTTTCTGTTTAAAGAAAAGTTGTTTATTCATCATTTGATGGAGTGTCTTTGTTCAAATATTGTTAAGGTCTTATTCTTGTATGTGATATTTCAAATCTAATCTTACTTGATATTTTCCAATTATACATGTCCTTTTCAAATATGTAGATTACGCTCATGTTTCTATCATGTTACTCAACTTTTTGTTTGTTTTTTTCTAGTGACGAATATATTTGTAATTAATTTTCACCTATTATGTTATGTAATGTATGTAATATTTTCTCATATCACATCACATTTAAGGTATTATGGTATATCATGTGTTTGTAATGTCGTGTTATATTACGTTATTACATTATATTACATCATATTAAATTTATCTTCATATCATAACTTTTCTTCGGCTTATATTTTTAACTTATCTTATCGTTCATCATTACCATATTTTGTTGCTATGCTATATTATATTAAAAAAATTGTTGCATTATAGTTAAGTAAGCGTTTAATACGGAGCCACTGCAAAAAGCAAGAATTATAACAACTTATCTAAATAAGACGTTTATTTTTCATAATAAAAGCTAGCAATTTATAATGGATCACATCATATATATTTTTTGAAGCGACAAATCTATCCTAGTCCTACTCCTACACTATACCCGATATAGTTTGAAAACTAAACCTCCTCAATAATAATGCTTCTAGAGGCAAAACCTCTGTCACTAAGCCACCAACTCTAGTGGTATCACACATATAACTTTCCACTCACTTGCAACAAGTTTAGAGTAGAAACACATATACATATAAACACCTACATGCACATATCATTTGAAGTGTGATAATATGATCATAAATATTTGAAGAATAATGTTAGAATCTTATATAAATAAAAATAGCAATGTCTTTTCAAACAAATGTGCTTTATATGAAGTTATTATATATAAAAAGTGCCTGTTTTAAGTATAATATATCAACTAAATAGCTTATATAAAACTTCTATATAATTTGCTCGCATATTTCTCCCACAAATTACTCTATTGGTATATGATAAATATAAGTGAATATTATGTTGACAAACCTCTATTTTGGGCTTAAACGGATCAGGATTGGTCAAAGCCCAATGACTCAAACTTTTCTACCTATCGGGCTATCGAGTCTTCTGTTTTTTAAACATTTTTTACCTTTAAATACTACATTTCCCTTGAATACTACATAATCTTTCATTTTTAAATATATAAACTCACAATATTTATAAGAGAAAATCACTAATATCACTAGGTTATAAGGCTATGGATGTGTTCAGTCTTTTTACATTGAGATTCATAATCTTGATCAAACTCCTAAAAGTCAATATCATTTCAAGAGCTGATTAACAAGAACGAAAACAAACAAAATAGAGACTTAATCCCCGGTATTACAATCTTTACTATGATACCAATCCCCAAAATTGACGATTTATGATGAGAGACTTGACTATGACAACATGTTATAAGTGATTAACTGTTTGATATCCCTTTTGAGGTAAATCTATTAATCCAAGTTTCACATTTCACAATTTGCATTTATTTTTACAATTGTGCATCCAAGCACTTATGTGAATCAACTGCGTTTGATGTGTGCGTTCACTTCGAATCTAACAAAGATAACAAATTCCTACAGGGTGTGGCAGCAATGATTGCTTTCGGCGTTTGATGAAATCCCTCAATGAAGTCATTAAGGGATTTTGGTGGGTAGGTTGGTTAAAACAGCACTAGACAAAATCTTTGGGTTGAAGATCAAGCATTTCCAAAATAAAGAGGAGGTTGATCAAAGAGGCCAATCGTGTCTGTTGTAATCCTTGGCTCAAGATCTTTCATTTACTATGTTTCTTACATCAAAGTTTGCATTTGAGTGGGATTCAAAATTAAACGCAAACATACTTTAGCCGGGTGATTGCAAAGTATACACATACTACACTTACCCATTTATCGAGCTTCGCTGTTCTACATGTATCAAAAGATGCAAACAAAACGGTTCATATTTAATAGTGTTCGATCATCGCAGGTAGACTTGCCAGAAAGGGGAGAGTTATTCATGTCATTGATTGCTTCACATACCTTCATTATCTTTGGAGGCAATTCGCTAGTGAGAAAGACATGACAAAAATTGCTTCAAGAACAAAGATTATAAGCCTTGATGCAACGAGTGGCATTTCAACACAAAGGATTTCATATCCTAACCCCACAATCGACCCTCTAGATTGAGAAGCAACAGTCATTCTCACTTGAAACAAAGAAAGTTAAACAACATGAATCCTGTAAACTAATCCAAAATCACCTACTCAATTGACAAGCATAACAAAAGAATTATCTACCTGAACTCGTTTCTACAGGTTCAAGCCTTGTCAGTCTCGACGTCAAACTCAATCCCCAAATCAGATAACTTTTATTCATTCTCATCCCAGAGACTGTTTTTCAACTGTGAAGTGTGAAAAATCATCATTTTCATCATCTGTCTCGGTCAAGTAGCTTTTATGAGAGAAGAAAGATCTTTACACAAACAGGGCTGACTAAAACTAATAGAAATAGACATTAATTATTATATTTACCATTTACCATAGAGCAATAAAAAATCTAAGAAAATTTTTAAAAATTTCTTTTGTAGCATCCATGAATATATGTTGCAGGCTTGCAGCAGAAAGTAAACTGCAGATTACGTCTGACACAGCGTTCTAACATTTTCTAACAAAAACCAACCTCACAGATTTCACAAATTTGTGTGCGCACCAGCAATTGAGGAAAATCCTTTTCAGCAGAAAAAATAATTTGGTTCACAAGATCTGGGCAGCAGTGTTCAATTTCTCTGCTAAGCTGAGTTGTGTTCTTGTAATGCTTGACAAGTATAGTAATAGCAGTTGGTCCTACAACATAGCAAAATAACAACATCAATATGAATTGCAAAATTGTTCAACCACTTGCTTAACTTTTCTTATAATTCCAAAACAGAATAACATTAAGGTCCTAACGATTTCATGTTTAAATTTCTTTACCTGTAGACTATCATTCACAAGCTTATCAAAAGCGGGTGGGGATATCTTTGGTATGGACGATACACTATCTGATAAAAATCTTCCAATAGCGTTATCTGGTGCCACACGCCCTTCCTGGAAGGATTAAAACAGATGTTTAAAAAATATATAAAAACACTTGTAATGATAAAATTCGGTAAGGACTTGATCTCACCACAACATCATCAACATATTTGTAGGTGTCATCTATTAATGCCAGCAATCTTTCCATTGTGGCTTCCATTCCTTCCATATCAGTTGGAAGTTTGTCAACTGCTGTGGTCTTGAGAATGTCAACTACAATCCATATTTAGGTTTAAACATTAACATGTTTAAGTAAGTTTGGATTGCTATTTACTAAACAAAGAATGTACTATGAGTTATTACACATACATCCAATACGCTCAGCTTCAACCATTCGCAAATCCAAAGGTATTTCTTGAAACTGAGCAGCAAGTTGCTGATCTCCCAAAGACAAGTTAACAGAGACGAAAGCTTTAATGGAAGCCTCTCCATTTGTAAATCCAGTATCAACTGTCAAATGAACAGGGTTTGCAACTTCTCTGGAATAAAACTCATGAATAAGAAAACTGCCGCCAGTGACACCAAATCCAGTTGAAAACCTATGACAATTTTGAGATAATGCAATCAATTTGTTGAATTGATCCACGTACCACAATAATTAAACAAGATGAAGCACATAAAGAGTACTAAAACCGGAATGCTTTCAACTTTTGACAGCTCATAATGTCAGATCATATTCATCTATTTCAGCACTGACACATATTGTAAAAGAGAGTCTGAAACTTAACAGGATTTTTGGAAGGTATCTAAGATGAGAGTGCTAAAGAAATTCACCATCCTATTCCACCTAAGCATTATATTTTAGCTTGCAGAATCAGTGCAAGTATCAAATAATTATAATGCCAAGCGCCTTTTGTTTGCCAAACCAGAACAGGTTCCAAGGTAATCTCTCTTTCTTGTGTGTTAACTCTTTAACTCCAAGGTAATCACCGTAAACTACACCCATTATTCCAGACATTAGCATGAAGCAATTATCAGGAATATCACAATTCACACGTCGTATTAATTACTCTATGTCACTATCAGTCTATCAATCCAACTGGAAGAGCTCACTCAGAGCTATACGAAGCCTCGGAGTAATTAACTAAACCTTAACCATCTAAGAAATTAAGCAAAAAAAAAATAACAGTCGAGTAACTACTTTCAGTCATGCAAGAATGTTCAATATCATGACAATATTATTAGTCAATATATTATTTATGTATTTTATTATGCTTTTATTGTAATTCCTGTAAATTAGTATAGTATCCTAAAACAGCTCTAGGGTTAGTTAGTCTCTTGCTGTATATATGTTGTATCGATATTATTCACAGAAGAAGGAAAAACAATCCCTAATTTCATGGTATCAGAGCCACTGCTCTGTACCCTAATCACCATCGCCGCCGCCAGAATCAAGGTTCAGCCGCCGCCATCGTGATTAGCACTAGTTGGATTACGATCTATCTGCTTTTCTTTTTCCTTTTCTCTATTTCCGATCAGCATGTCAGACGGTAAAGATGGCTCGTCCAGCAAGGCACAACAGGCTCTTCACCCGGTCTACACCGTGACGAACATACAGCACAAAATCCGAGTCTTGGACGGAACAAAGGTGTCGTATTCGTCGTGGGTCAAACTTTTTCTTCTTCATGCTCGAGGATACGATGTCTTGCATCATATTGATGGCACGAAACCTCCTGAACCAACAGACCCAAAGTTTGAATCCTGGAACAAAATCGACGCTATCGTCCTACAGTGGATCTACGGGACACTGTCGGATGAATTACTGATTCGGGTTTTGGAAACCGAGTCTACTGCGTTTAAAGCCTGGACTCGAATCAAGAATATTTTCTTGAACAATAAGGGCTCCAGAGCTGCAGCTCTTGAACAGGAATTTAACAACCTGAAGCTAACAGATTTTTCTTCTCTCGAGGCTTATTTTCAGAAACTCAAAGAGACTGCTGATAAACTTTCAGATGTGGACAGCCCAGTCAGTGATACCCGACTGGTCCTGAAACTGGTGCGGGGACTGCCTCAGGAATATGATCCCATTGGCACATTCATTAATCAACAATTACCATCTTGGGAAGAAGCCTGTAGCATGCTTCAGTCAGACCTCCAGCGACGACAAGCGCGTGACACTCATCAACCGATTGCCGCTGCTATTATTTCTGACCAGCCGTCTCGTGACCAGTTCCATGAACAGCACGCAGAGATCAGTCTCGAAGTCAGCCCGTGGCAATGCTAATCAGCGACGCTCTGGGCAGAATGCTCGTAGGCCAAATCGTGGCCCAACTGGGTCAACTCAGCCACCTGCACATTACTCTCGGTCAGCCCAGTCCACCAGTGGCCCCAATCGCGGTGGTTACTCTTCATGGCCAGCCCAACCCAATGCCTATTGGCCTCCATATTGGGCACCTCCCCCGCCATGCCCATACCCCACCCAAGAGGGCTGGGCCACACCTTGGCAGCCCACGACATCACCTTGGCAGCCACAGCCTCCTCGTCCGTCATCCGGGTCTGCTACTCAACCACAGGTCAACCTCTCTGAATTGAATCCTTTGGAACCATCTCAACTAGGCTACGCCTTTGAAGCCATGACAATGCAGCCTCCCGATGATCAGTGGTACATGGACACGGGGGCCACAAATCATCTCAGTTCTGATTCAGGTATGGTTTCCGTTTCTCCTCGTATTACGCCTATTAAATCCATTCTTGTTGGTAATGGCCAATCCATTCCAATTCACGGATCAGGAAACACCACCCTTCCTGGCTATCCAAACAACTTAAACCTCAAAAATGTACTTTATTCACCCAATATAATAAAAATCTCGTTTCCGTCCGCCGTTTTGCTATTGATAATTGGGTTTCCGTTGACTTTGATCCTTTTGGTTTTTCTGTGAAGGACTACAAGACTGGGAAGATCCTGAGCCGTCATGATAGTTCCAGTCACTTATACCCAGTTACCAACACTTTCACTGCTTCCGGTTCTGCATTACTCACCACGTCTCCTATTGCATGTTTTAGATTTTCTTCGTTGTTCTAATTTTATTTCATGTAATAAGACAAATTCTATGGATGTTTGCAATTCGTGTCAGTTAGCTAAGAATAAACGTTTACCTTTTCATCCTTCATTGTCTATTACACTTATGCCATTTGATATATTACACTATGATTTGTGGACTTCTCCACTCCAAAGTCATAATGGTTACAAGTATTACATGGTGTTAATTGATGATTTCACAAACTATACCTGGGTTTTTCCACTAAAATTCAAATCTGAAACATTTACAAAATTCACCCAGTTTCACAATTTTGTTAAAACTCAGTTTCGTTGCTCAATTAAGTCTTTTCAATGTGACATGGGTGGCGAGTTTGATAATACCGCCTTCAAAACGTTTGCCACCACTCATGGTCTTCAGTTTCGGTTTTCGTGTCCCCAAACCTCCCAACAAAATGGGAAAGCCGAACGTATGATTAGACGACTCAACGAAATCATGTTATGTCTTCTAACTCATGCCTCGATTCCTCCCTCCTATTGGGTCGAAGCACTTCACACATCCGTCTACTTGCATAACATCATTCCCACAAAAGTTCTTCAAAATCGTACCCCCCTTTCCGCTCTCTATCTCAAACACCCAACATACGATCATTTGCGCGTTTTTGGGTGTGCTTGTTATCCAAATCAATCCGCTACCCGCCAACACAAACTTTCCCTCCGCTCCACTCGATGTGTCTTCTTGGGATACCCACCTGATTATCGGGGATACCGTTGCCTTGACCTTTCTACGGGCAAAACGATACTCTCCCGCCACGTCACCTTTGATGAAAACACATTTCCATTCCAAACCACTTCTGAGTTTTCTGGTCCTGACTACTCATTCTTACAAGAAGATCCCTCACCCTTCTTGTTTCCACCCTTTACTCATCCTTCCTCCACCCCCAACAGCCCCACTCCTGCTCAACCAGTCAGCCCCACCAATTCCAGCCATTCCCCTTCACCAACCAGCTCACGCAGCTCACTTCAACAATGTCCACCTCCTGCCACTTCCTCTTCCCCCACAACTCAGACTTCCCCTAACCCACTACCTTGTCAATTTACCTTTTCCCGCCTTCCCAAAACAACCAGTGGTCCAGCCTCATATACACCAGCATTTCAGGCCTTTCAGAGAGCCTCTGGTCCATCCTCATCTACCACGTCCGCCCATGCCACACACCCCTCCATCCACCCAATGCAAACCCGATCTCGTACACATTCCCAGCCGCCTAACCCATCTGCAAATCTACATACCAACAATGCTACCACACCAATCTCACCTGTTCCCAAATCCCTCACTCAAGCCCTTTCTGATCCTAATTGGCGTGCCGCCATGGCCAACGAGTTTAAGGCTTTAATAGACAATAATACGTGGGAACTGGTTCCAAAGCCTGCAAATACACACATTATCAATTGTATGTGGCTCTATAAACATAAATTTCATGCTAATGGGTCTCTTGAACGATATAAGGCCCGGCTAGTTGTTAATGGGAAATGTCAGCGGGTTGGTTTAGATTGTGATGAAACATTTAGCCCCGTTGTTAAACCTACTACTATACGCACGGTTCTCAGTTTAGCTGTGTCTCGATCTTGGCCCATCAATCAGTTAGACGTTAAGAACGCATTCCTACACGGGGACTTGAACGAAACTGTGTACATGTACCAACCCCCTGGTTTTACTAACCGGTCTAACCCGTCTTATGTGTGCAGGCTTCGCAAATCTCTATACGGTTTAAAACAGGCACCGCGTGCCTGGTATCAACGATTTGCTAATTACTTGCTCTCTTGCGGTTTTCGCAGCTCCTCCTGTGACACATCCCTTTTCATTTATAAAAAGGGTACTCGGATGGCTTATCTATTACTTTATGTGGATGACATAATCCTTACCGCCTCCGATAACCAACTCCTTCGTGATATAATTTCATCTCTTTCTAAGGAGTTTGCCATGACAGATTTGGGGAAAGTACATCATTTTTGGGCATACAGGTTACACAGAAATTGGGAGGGTTGTTCCTTTCGCAACAAACGTATGCCTCGGACATCATTACTCGGGCCAACATGCAAAATTGTAAACCCAGCTCTACTCCTTGTGACACTGACTCTAAGCTAAGTGCCACGGCTGGAGCACCACTTTCAGATGGCTCTTTATATAGAAGTCTAGCGGGGTCACTTCAATACTTGACATTTACGAGACCCGACATTGCCTACGCGGTGCAACAGGTCTGCCTATTCATGCATGCTCCGCGTGAACCTCATTTTCAATTCCTCAAACGTATTCTGAGGTATTTAAAAGGCACGCTCTCTCATGGCTTATTAATCACTCCCTCTAAGTCTACGTCGCTTACTGCATATTCGGATGCCGACTGGGGGGTGCCCTGATTCTCGACGATCCACATCGGGTTATTGTGTTTTTATGGGGGATAATCTTCTCTGTTGGTCTTCAAAGCGTCAACACACAGTATCCCGTTCGAGTGCCGAAGCCAAATACCGTGGTGTTGCTAACGCCACAGCTGAAGTCACCTGGCTACGGAATCTGCTCCTTGATCTTTCAGTTCCTACCCGAGAGGCCAGCATCATTTTTTGTGACAATGTTTCAGCGTGTACCTCTCCGGCAATCCTGTCCAACATCAGCGCACCAAACGCGTTGAAATTGACATACATTTTGTGCGGGACAAGGTTCGCATAGGAGACATCCGAGTTCTACATATACCTGCTGACTACCAATACGCAGATATCTTCACAAAGGACCTTCCTAGAGCTTTATTTCAGCGTTTCAAGACCAGTCTGCGCATTCTTCCCCATGCTCAAACTGCGGGGGCGTATTAGTCAATATATTATTATGTATTTTATTATGCTTTATTGTAATTCCTGTAAATTAGTATAGTATCCTAAAATAGCTCTAGGGTTAGTTAGTCTCTTGCTGTATATATGTTGTATCGATATTATTCACAGAGGAAAGAAAAACAATCCCTAATTTCAAATATGACATAAACACAATTCAACCAAATGATAACTACATGTAAAATGTAAAAAATTATGCAAATTGACACTGTATTAATATAAGAATCTATCACATATGATAAGGAATTACCATCCAACAATACTTCCTTCGGATTGACCTTCTGGTGAGATGACAACATATTGTGGTGATACTCTATATCCAAAGCAACTAGCAACATTAT
Source organism: Flaveria sonorensis (assembly GCA_025506505.1). Lineage (NCBI taxonomy): Eukaryota > Viridiplantae > Streptophyta > Magnoliopsida > Asterales > Asteraceae > Flaveria > Flaveria sonorensis. Next base: position 3,919,709 of record CM046438.1, read on the forward strand.
ACAGAAGAACATAATAAAAAGTGTCAGATGAAATATTACTTACATCCTAAGTTTAAGACAACACAATAATTTCTATAAAATAACGAAAATTCAACCAGTCATTTCTAACTTCTAGTTGAGCATAAACAATAAACTAATCGATCACTGCAAACCAAACTATACTCTTGCACTAACAAATAACAAACTAGCATGCATCCATTAACCATTAATAATAAACATTGAAATATTGAATCATTATTAACCAAATTTCTACTGAATAATAAGAACTAACACTAACACAGCACAAAAGGCACAAATAGATTCATTGAACAGTTAAACTCTAACCTGATCAGAAGATTCGTTGTGAGGAACGACATACGAGTTACGAACATCTACGGTGCCATCGGGAAGAACAGATCCGAGGAGCGTTCCGATGACTCTCTCAGCCTGATCCGGTCGCCTCACGAAACAATCGCAGATGTTGAAGATAACAAGAGGATGTACCTTGGCTGACAAGCTAGTGGACGATGGAGAAAACTGCAACACTGTTTGATCTGAAGACGACATGTTGTAGGTTTTTGTGATGTTAATTGATCGGAGAAACGGAGATTTGGAATGCCGGAGGTGAGAACAGTGGCGCCGGTGATGCTAGGGTTTACGAAGAAGATCGATTTGGGAATCAGAATGATGGAGGTTAAATAGATTGGGCTAAAGAATGAAAGCCTAAGCCCAATTAGCAAATTATGATTTCTTTTAAACTTCAAACGTACGATTTCTTTTAAACTTCAAACCCGATTCGAATAATAATAATAAAACCCACAATTGAGAAAATTACTTACTCAACATCGAGTATTTTTGTTTAGAGTAAAACTTGAACACATGCTTTCTATTTTTTGTTGTTTTGTTTACCTATGTTTTGTTCTAAAGGCCCCAGACGTTTTCTAATATCGTTAAATGCCTCTTGTAAGTTGTAAGTATGATATATGTAAGGAAAATGCAAGTTAATAATGACATGTAAAGTTGGGCAAGGGAGTCACTAATTTGGGCTTGATTAATGACTTTGGGCTTTTCTTTTGTGGGCTCCAATTTTACTAGAAATAACGAATGCCGCCCAAGAAAAGAATGAACAAATTTTATCGTTTTTCAATATTTTAAGTCGGTTCAATTGTGGACCGTTTTTGACTTGTGGCATCAACATAATGCAAAAACCATTCAATCAAGTACAAAACGAACAATTCAAATAGGAATAATCTATAAATTTTGTACCAAAACTTCTATTCCAATATCACGTGTATAAAAGTCAATTAAGTGATAATGCACAAAAATGTTAGAAAATTCTACTTTATGAGTACAATTAAAGGATTTACAGCTTTATAATGTTTTTAACAACATTTTTGCTACTTCTAAATAGTAAATGCTATCTAATCATACACTTGTAAAGATTTATACTTACCTTATATTCCTTGGAGGTAGCCAGAAATATCACTAAACTATAAAGTAATAGTCAATCAAAGTTTTATAGTATGTAGAATTACATAGTCCGTGTCAATTTTATTAATGGGGTATTTAACGTCATCATTTCTTTTAGTTTAATTTAGAACTATTTTAAAGTGTATCATTTTTTGTGTTAGATTTGAAGTTTTTAATAGATAATACACGTACAAACCAAGTGAACTTCAATTAAAATATTGAAACGGTGGATCCCTCATAATTAGCAAGTATACAACTATTTAATAAAATAGTTAGGTGGTATTTGGGTGTAATAAAAATTGATTATATAAGAATAATACTAACAAGATATTTTAACTGAATTTGAATATTAATACAACAACACTAAAAAAAGTTTCCAAATAGTTTATTATTCACGTTTTTATGTAGTTGATTATATGAAAGTGTAATATAAGAGTATATTATAAAAGAACTTACATATATGTTTTATATTTCAGTATGACATAGAACATGCTATAAAATATTTTTTAAAATGAATCTTAGACTTATTTAAACAAATTAAACAATTGTATTTCTATATATTTTTTATAATAATGTATTATATTAACCTTTTTTTAACAAAAAAAAGTTCAAAAAAATAAAGAAAGAAAAATAGTACGATAAGACTATACGTAGTGGATATTATGGAGGCTTCAAACATGATGACATGAACACAAGTGAGGCTCCAAACACCATTACAAGATAATTAGCATGGGCTCCAAACTCACGAGGCTGCACCTCTTAACAGACGTCAAACACAACATTTCCTATATTGTTTTATCAATAGGAGATTCAAACAAAATTAACTACTACATTTGATTTAAAGAGTGTTTTAGTAAATTGGTTTTTATCTATATTGTTGGAAATGTGGATTAAACTTCAGGGACTGAATATGTCATTTACTCAAAGTGTTAATTTTGGGTTATTATGTCTATTAATAACTACAGGGACTAAACATGTTAATGTTTTGTTATGGGGTGTTAGTTGTAATATAATTGTTAGAGTTTGTTAACTTCGGAAGTTATGTGTTTTGCTTCGGAAGATATATATCGGAAGATATATATAGGAGGGTCAGTTGTTGATCATTAGATAGATAATTCTTGATTCTTGTTCTTCATTGTATTATTTCTTCATAATAAGATTTGAGAGTTCTTGTTGTTGATTCATGAGTAATTTCGATTTATTGTTCATCAATTGGTATCAGAGCCAAGGCTATGGCTCGAAATCGAAATTCAGCGATCCAAATCGTGAAGGGCAATCGAAATCAATCAAGGCTGAAATTGCATGATTGGAAGAATTCCGGTGAACATCATGTTGTCTACTAAATTCAAATTGGAGAAATTCGATGGTAAAAATGATTTCGAATTATGGAGGTTGAAGATGAGGGCCCTGTTGGTGCATCAGGGAGTTGTAGATGCTTTGAAAGGCGGTGAAATGGTGATCCCTGCAAACATAACTCTTGAAAAGGCACTAGAGATTCAATAAAAGTGGAAAGAGATGATGGAAAAGGCACACAGTGCAATCATCTTGAGTTTGGGAGTCCGGGTGTTAAGGGAGGTCTCGAAAGAGACAACTGCTGCTGGAGTTTGGGTGAAATTGGAAGGTCTTTACATGAAAAAGTCATTGGCCAATCATCTGTACTTAAAGAAGAGGTTGTATACGTTTCATATGACCGCAGGTAAAACAATTGAAGATCATACGGATGAATTCAATAAGTTGATACTGGATCTAGGCAACATTGATGTTACTTTAGATAAGGAAGATCAAGCTGTGATATTCTGCCTCAGTCATATGAGCACTTTGTTGATACCTTATGTATGGACGAGAGACATTAACAATGGAGGAGGTATTATCGGCTGTTAACTCAAGAGAGTTAAAGAAAAGATCAAAAAACCAAGAAGAAACGAGCAACAGTGGACTTTTAGTCAGAGGAAGGTCTGAACAAAGAAGTAGGTCCAAGAGCCAACACAGGTCAAAGTCCAAGTTCAAAAGAAGATGCTATATCTGTCAATCTGAGAAGCATCTCAAGAGGGAATGTCCAGAAAGAAAGAACAAGAAAAAAAAGTCATGGATATAAGAACCAAGGCATTTCATCCCCAAAACCATCATCAGATGGGTATGAAAGTTTTGAGGTGTTAATGGTGTCTTAGGGAGTTGATAATGAGTCATGGATAATGGATCAGGGTGCTCATATCATATGAGTCCTCATAAAGATCACTTCAAAAAGTTAAAGATAGAAGATCTTGGTGAAGTGAAGATGGGAGATGATAGAGCATGCAGAATTCAAGGCTATGGTTTAATAGTCCGAGTCTGAAACAATGGCACCATAGTGAAATTACAGAATGTAAGGTATATTCCTGAACTAACTAAGAATTTGATTTCATTAGGAACCTTTGAAAAGGCTGGGTATAGTGTTAGTTTGAGAAATGGCAAGGCTAAGGTCATTAAAGGTTCTATGGTAGTGTTAATGGGTCTAGGACTGGTAATAACCTGTATCTACTAGATGGTCATGCTAGTAGTAGCCTTGTGTCTATGGTGGTAGCTAAGACTAAAAATTTGTCTATGTTGCGGAATAGAAGATTGGGCCATATGAGTGGTCAGGGTTTAGCTGAATAATCAAACAAGATGTAGTCAATGGTTTAAAAGGATTTGAGTTTGGGTTCTGTGAATATTGCATAATGGGTAAATCTCATAGAGTAAAATTCACTAAAGGAAAACATTATACTAAGGGTATCTTAGAATATGTTCATGCTGATTTATGGGGACCTACTCAGACTGCATCATTAAGTGGAGGTCAGTATTTATTGTCAATAATTGATGACTACTCTAGAAGACTGTGGGTGTTCATTCTGAAGCATAAGAATGAAACATTTGCAAAGTTTAAGGAGTGGAAAACCATGATAGAAATTCAAACTGGAAAGAAAGTAAGAAAACTGAGAATAGATAATGGTTTAGAGTTTTGTAATGCCGAGTTAATCAGTTATATAGAGAACAAGGTTTGACAAGACACTTGACAGTTCCTGGTACCCCAACAGAACAGGTTAGTTGAGAGGATGAATAGGACATTACTTGATAAAGTAAGATGCATGTTACATGAGTCGGGGCTGCCTAAGAAATTTTAGGTAGATGCATTGAGCACAGCAGCATACTTGATTAACATATCACTATCATCAGCATTAAACATGATGGTTCCTATGTTGAAATGGTCAGGTGTTAAAGTTGACTACAACAACTTAAAAGTGTTGGGTTCTCTGGCCTATGCTCATGTTAAAAAGGATAAATTAAGCCTAGGGCTGTCAAATACATATTATTGGGTACTCACATGAGGTAAAAGGATATAGGTTGTGGTCAATAGAGAAAGAAGGGGTGAAAGTACTGTTGAGTAGAGATGTAACCTTTAATGAGGAATATTATATAAGGACCTATTGAAGAATGACGGTAATAGTAGTAAAAGTATGGTGGATCATGAGGTAATAATTGAGGTGGAGAATGATGAGTCAAGAGGAGACTCAATACCTGGTTCATCTGACAACGACAAGTCAGGTGGTAACTCTGATGGCAATGCCGAAGGAGTTACAACACAGAGACCATCTAGTTCTATTTCACATATCTTAGCTAAGAATAGAACTAGGACTATCATTCCCGGTTAGATATAGATCAAGTAATACTGAAGATTTGTCTGCATTTGTGTTATGTCTGCACAGCAAGAGAGCATGATAGAGCCTTTATCATTCATGAAGCTATGAAATCAGTGGATAAGGAAAAAGATGGATTGAGGCTATGAAGGATGAAATGAAACTCTCTGTATGAGAATGAGACATGGGTCCTTGTTGATAAGCCTAAGGACAAAAGGTTAATAGACTACAAATGGTTGTACAAGTTAAAAGAGGGTGTGCAGGGTGAACCACCCAGGTTTAAAGCAAGACTTGTTGCAAAGGGATTACACAAAAAAGTGGGTATGGATTACAATGAAATCTTCTCACCAGTTGTTAAGCATACATCCATCAGGTTGTTATTAGCATTAACTACTCAATTTGATTATGAATTGGAGCAATCAGATGTTAAAACATCATTCCTACATGGATCATTGGATGAGATCATCTATATGAGGCAACCACCTGGGTTTGAGGTGAAGGGTCAAGAAGACAAGGTGTGCTTGCTTAAGAGGTCATGTATGGACTTAAGCAATCACCAAGGCAGTGGTATCTCAGGTTTGATGAGTACATAGTTAGTAGGGATTTAAAAAGAGTTGTTATAACAATTGTGTGTATATAGAGAGTACACTAAAGGAGAATTTGTGTATCTTCTCCTGTATGTTGATGATATGTTATTGGCTTGTAAAAGCAAGGATGAGATCCAAGTTACAAAGCAATTGCTGATGTGTGAGTTTGATATGAAGGAACTTGGAGCTGCTAGGAAGATTTTAGGCATGGAAATAAGCAGAGATAAAGGTTTGAGACAGTTGAAGTTGACTCAAACTAGTTATATCAACAAGGTGATAAGAAGCTTTGTATGGAAAAGTCTAAATAGTGGTCACACCTCTAGCTCAACATTTTAAGTTGTCTAAAAGGGATTCACCTACATTGAGGAAGAAAGAATTCGATGGATAAGATTCCATATGCCAATGCAGTTGGGTGTTTGATGTATCTGATGGTCTGCACAAGACCAGATATAGCTTATGCAACTAGTATTGTAAGCAGATACATTACAATGTCCTGGCAAACTTATGGGAGGTAGTAGTGAAATGGATGTTTAGATACTTAATGGACTAAAGAAGGTGGGTAGTATTTGGAGGATCATAGTGCTGAAAGTACTCTACTTGGCTATGTTGATAGTGATTTTGCCAAGGATCTAGACAATGGTAGGTCTATGACAGGGTATGTTTCACTTTGTGGAAGTGTGATTAGTTGGAAGGCAACTTTGCAATCAACAGTTGCTTTATCA